>CM037873.1:57406800-58006800 GCA_021292105.1 Anadara kagoshimensis | reverse complement strand
ACCTTTGCTATGAAGCAACAAGGATTGACAGCCATGTTTGCCAGTCTAAGGCATGTCGCAATGTGATATTAATTCGCATCTTTGTGATCCAGAGGACTAGAACTCGTAAAGACTTCATTAGTCCAATCTAAAAGATCATTAAGAAACATGTATATTCCATACAACTAACCAAACTCTATCTTATCGTGTGAATTGTTGTTAATCTGTCTTCAAAACTCATGAGGTCATGAGAACGGTCAATTTTTCATTCCTTGACATTTTCTATATTATTATATTTCGTTAAATACTTGGATGTCATTACAATGTGTCTCTATAGCACACAGACCAACACTTTCAATATCATTCCTTACCTAACACTTACTCAAATTAAATTTGGCAAAAATAACTTAATGATTCTGCTAATTTTTGAAATATTCAGCGATTTATGCTGCAATTTTGAAGATCACTGCAAACTATTTATATTTTCATTTAGTTTTGTAAAAATTGTTTTTAAAAAATGGTCAAAATTTGCTTAATTTGGCAAATAATAACTTAATAATTTTGCTAATTTTTGTAACATTCAGCTATTAATGATATATTGAAGATCACTGCAAGCTATTTATGTTTGTTTTTATTTTTGTGAAAAATGTTTCAAAAAATGGTCAAAATTTGCTTAATTTGGCAAAAATAACAGGACAATTATGCTAATTTTTGTAACATTCAATAATTAATGATATAATTTTGAAGATCATTGCAAGCTATTTATGTTTTTATTAATTTTGTCAAAATTGTTTCAAATAGCTCAATTTAAAAAAAAATCTTAGTTAAGAAATGATTGTGATGCTAGGCCTTGTTTGGTTTTTTATGATTGAAATCTAATACATTGGTCACGTGTTCAGGACCATCAATGGTTGTTATTGGAGACGAGTTTTTGTTGGATACTTTAATACAGAAAATACTATTTACCAACAGGAATTATATGACACATATATATAATATGTTTTCGTCCTTTGGGTTTCTTTTCAACGTCTTGGAAAAATGTTTTGGTTTCATGGTTTTGGTCCAGACGCTGCTTGTGGGGAATTGTGTTCCGAAACGACCGTCTGGTACTGTGGGATTAGGGCTGGTACACTATGTAATATAACAGTAAAACACAATCATACAGATCCATGTCCAAATCATAATCCCAAAAAGCAGAGTAAAAACTTTGAAATCTTGAAAATTAAATAGAACACGTGAACTTTAGCTTGTTGAAAGTTAGCCCGGAAGACTAAACCCCTTCTATTATTTGTTGCAAAAACTATGTGTTATAACTCAATAAAAAACAAACAAACCGGTCCATATTTAAATCACAATCCAAAAGCAGAGTAAAAAAATTGAAGGCTACGAAAACTAGCACATTAAGTTAAACACGCGAACCTTACCTAGGAAAGTGAGGTCGGGTACTCCGGAAGTGTAACCAGTATCACACTATTTAATAATAAAAATGTTAAAAAACCAATGTTTTTCAGTTTTATTTTCAAAAATTTAATAAGGCATCATTGAAATAGAAATATATAAGTAGACTTAATAAATATTGATAAAAGAGAGATACACTATCACACAAACGCATTCTCACAAACATACACACTCACGTGCATCTAAAACACACGTCCATATTTTAAGGCACAGCTAGAAAGGCCTACAACAGTTAACGAATAAATAATCGAATCATTTTGAAAAATATTAAAACAAGTTTGTAAATACACATAAAATGTAAAAATACTTAACGAGTAACCTGAAAACGATAAGGAATCGGGATCTGTTATACTCGGAAGGTGACCGCCCCCGCACATAAAATGTAAAAATACTTAATGGGTAACCTGAAAACGATAAAGAATCGGGATCTGTTATACTCGGAAGGTGACCACCTCCGCACATAAAATGTAAAAATACTTAATGGGTAACCTGAAAACGATAAAGAATCGGGATCTGTTATACTCGGAAGGTGACCACCTCCGCACATCATTTTGCTCGAAATCTGCACATACTCGTATTGTGACTGTCATCTACAATACGTATATTGTGACTGTCAATACGTATATTGTGACTGTCATCTACAATACGTATATTGTGACTGTCATCTACAATACGTATATTGTGACTGTCATCTACAATACGTATATTGTGACTGTCATCTACAATACGTATATTGTGACTGTCATCTACAATACGTATATTGTGACTGTCAATACGTATATTGTGACTGTCATCTACAATACGTATATTGTGACTGTCAATACGTATATTGTGACTGTCATCTACAATACGTATATTGTGACTGTCATCTACAATACGTATATTGTGACTGTCAATACGTATATTGTGACTGTCATCTACAATACGTATATTGTGACTGTCATCTACAATACGTATAATCATACACACACAGTAACAATTGTGAGAACGGTTAAATTTTAACGTTAAAACACGTGAACATCCAACGAGGAAGTTAGGCTGTGTGCTCCGGAAAGGTTTGTACCTTATGTCTCGCTACCTACACCCGCCTAGTGTTAAATCAAAATCGAGAAAAAAGGAACATGGAAATATAAGACGTCAAATGTATCCAGAATAATTTTAGACACAAAAATAATATACTTATATCAGCTTATAACGCATTTGCTAATAATCTAATTAATCTGTAGAGCATTAATCATAGAATTATAGAACAGGTGTGCAACAGTGTGAGCAGACAGAAGGACGTACGGACAGCAGTAGATACTAATACATGGTTCACAATTTGGAATGGAATGGCGAACTTGTAATGGAAAATACCAATCATCATGTCCATATGCTAATCAGAAGATGGAGTGTCATGTCATTTTCTTTTGATTCTACAGCTTACATATTAAATACAACATATAGTAATATAAAATCTTAAATAATTAAACAAAAGAATGTATAACAAAAATATTCAAGCCCCATGGTAACACTGGACTTGGCTTGAGTTATCTCTCTTTATGTCATATTATAGAGTATGTTGGCATTTTTTCTCTATTCAGTTACTCTGTTGATCTTGCCATAATCAGTTATTGTAATTGTACTTGAGCAATAAAGATTATTATTATTATTATTATAAAGACTTATCACGGTTGTCACTGTCATGGTGCTTCAGACATCACAAGTGCTTGGTTAGTAATTGTTGCCATAGAGATTTGGACTTTGCAAGTGATTGGTTGCACTATTGGTTTCAATTGGTTTAAAAACAATGCATTAGAACAAGTATATGGCACGTTATCTCAGAGTTATCCTGGAGGCGGTAATGAAATGTTTTTTTCTGACATGATGTTATCAATCCAGACCAACCGATAGTGTAGAATATGTATACTGAACGCTGTCATTCAAGAAGTCCTTAAAGACCTTTCAACGTTTGTTCTTTACAATTTTACAATGTACTTCTAGAATTGACAAAATTGTAGAATGTCAGTAGCAGGGAAACACTCCTTGGCGTTGTTGTTGTTGCCGTAGCCACAATTACATGTTTTCGACCTCCAAAGCAAAAGAATTCCAATAAAAGTAATCAGTTACCGGAAGAGCCCCAGGAAATTTCGCGTCACTTATGTTCTCCGTTTCCATTGGATAGTTTCTCTGTTTCATCGTCTGCGACACAGACAGATGTATTAGCAATAAGAGGAGATCCCTCTGGACAGTCGTATGTATTTAGACGCTGTCTACTAAACATAACTTCTAATCTCTCTGCAGAAATTGGCAAAATCACCATCGACTGAAACAAAGTTGTTATAAATTTTTACTCAAAATCATCATAACTAAGTTATATATTTCACACTGCTATAAGTTTAGATTATAATATATACATAAAAATCGAAAAAATAAAACGCAGGTCCTTTTACATATTTCGGTAATTAATGCTTTAACTGGAAATAAATTGATAATATATATGCAGAGGTTGTTGGTTCATTAAAAAAGGTTCAATTTACTTCTAAATGCGTGTATTTATAGAAAACTTAAGTTCAACAGGTGGTATGATTTGAGCCATCCGGTTGTACTCAAATCACAGCGTTGGGCATTATTCGGTCGTTAAATTCAGTTTTCGTCGTCTTACGAAGGAAGATTTGTAATACAATATCTCAATTTTGTTTTTGTGTGACTTGTCTTTCATAAACTGTGTTCTTTTATGTTATTTATTGCTTGCACTGGCTTTTGCTAAGAGAATGTCTTTCAATTTCAAATCTCCCCTTTTCTCCTATTTAATATTTTTGAATATTAGTATTTAAGGACTTATTTGTGATAGCCAACATTTTTGTTTTGTTTGACTGTTTGTACTGTGTCGTGTTCTTAGTTTTACTTGCTGTTGATAAGCATATGTTTTTCAATTACAACTCCATCAAGAGAACAAGAGATAACTGCAATTGTGAATTACCTTTCGAATTTCTTCTAATCGTGATAACACCTTCTTAAAGGAAGGTCTTTCTGAACACAATTGGTCCCAACACTCTGTCATAAGTCTGTATCTACAATGTATATTATAAGGCAAATCGTAAAATATATCCATATAGAATGATGTTTATAAATTTTCAGGGGCATATGGAGAGAAAAAGATTCTGAAAATGGAAATTTTGATTTTAATAAAGAAGTAAAAAGCGATATGTCAAGGTGAAGAGTAAATTTTGGTTCAATTGAAATTGGAATAAAAAGAAAATTATGTATTTTATATTTATATTTTACGTGAGACTGGGTGCTCCGGAAGGGTAACGTTACTTGTAATATGGTTGTCACAGCTTACGTTAAAAGTCTGGATTCCTATCCTATTTTTGTCTTGTTCATTTAATTCCTTTGTCGGCTGTTTAGTGTATTGTGTCATGACCAAGTACATGTCTTTCAGCCACACAACTACACATTTATATTATTCCATTATAATCAATGGATGGTTTGGTAATTCAGGCTTTTCAGGTTTTCTATAAATCTGTTTGGAATTAGTGCGTTTTTGTGATTACTTTTTCAACAACAAACATAATAATTCATGTCTAAATCACAATCCACAAGCAAAGTAAAAACTTTGGAAATGACAAGTTAGGTTAGACATGTGAACTTCCACCAGGGAAGTGAGACCGGGTGCTCCGGAAGGGTAAGACCTCCTGTTTAGCTAGCTACACCCGCCATGTGTGCAATCAAAATTGTGTGAAAGGAACATGGGCTATGGGACGTCAAATATATCCACGGCAATCCTAGACACAGAGACATCAAACTTATCAACAATACTGTGATGACGGCCATAAACTTTTCGAGGGCCTTGATAAGCCGAGGCCCGCAATATCCCTGAGTCAAAAATTTATTTGCAAGCAGCCTGCTTCGTTGTACAAACCTGTTTTAATTTTAAATCATTAGAAGGCCGGCCGTTTCGGAATAAAATTCCTCACCCGTAGTGTTCGGACCAAAGTTGTGGAAATGCAACACGTTTAAAATGTGAAATGAAATGAAAAAAATAATAGAAGGATCGAGATTTAATTTATCAAATCCACTAAGAAATAACAAAGCCTTTTTGTTGTGAATAATTATTATACCAAATCACATTTTAGCTACAAATTCATTAAAAACATACATTTTAATCCATGTCCGAATCGCAATTAAGAAGAAAAGTAAAAACTTTGTAACTGACAAGTTAGGTAAGACACGTGAACTTCTACCAGGGAAGTGAGGCCGGGTGCTCCGAAAGGGTAAAAACCTCCTGTTTAGCTAGTTGCACCCGCCACATGTTAATCAAAATTGTGTTAAAGGGACATAGAACTATGGGATATATGTCAAATATATCCAGGGCAATCCTGGACACATTATTACATTAAAATCAACCGATGATTTAATCTTTCTGGAGTTTTAGGCTTTCTATAAATCTGATGTGAATTAAGAATATTTTTGGCATGAATAATGAGTAATTATGTAATAAATATGAAATTTTTATTACATTTCCACGGGACAGTTTGTCGTCTGCGACAATCTTCCACCATTTGTAATGAAACTGATTACTTCCGCATTTGACATACCAGGGTAAGGCAGATATCCATAAGAATAAATTTCCCACATCAAAACACCAAATGACCTGTGGTTATAATAAAAGCATTTTAAATCATGAACAAACATACATATCTATGTCCAACTTACAATCCCAAAGCAAATTTAAAACTTTCAAAATGACAAATTTAGTTAAACCCGTAAACTGCAATCAAAGAAGTGAGACCGGGTGCTCCGGAAGTGTAAGCACATACTTTTCATTCAGCCACACTCGCCAAGTGAACTGAAACCGAGAATAAAAAGAACATGGAACACGGACATCAAATATAACCAGAGTAATCCTGGACACAGAGAGATAATTTTTATCACAATACTGTGACATAAATTACATATTATACTAGTTTTAATTTTACGGCACTAGACGGTCGTTTCGAAATAAAATTCCTATCAACATAGCTTGGTCAAAATTTTTGAAACCAAGTTTTTCACAGATGTTTAAATTTACGACATAAATACGAGAAATATGCTCCTTAAACATACAGACTTGCCAGTAATTGGTTCTTTTTTTTAAATTAAAAGCTCTTATTTTTATTGTTTAATGCGAGTACTTATGAATCACTGGTTGTAAAATAAGTTGGAAGTTTTAGGACCATCTAGAAATCAATAACAATGTATGACTACTTCAATGAACATTAGCTACCATGTTCTTCAAAACTGGCGTTTTTATCAATTGTCATAATGTTTGCTTGTCATTTCTTGTTTCTTGTCGTGTTTGCCAGTTTCTTTCTTATACGTTTTATTGTTTTGTGTTTATGTGTTACGATGGATGTAGCAAAATACAGATTTCTTTCGTTTGTTATAATACTTTGTATTTCATACCAAACATCTGAAGCTGCTGAGAAATATCCTTCCAGTATTGATTCTGGTGGCATCCAGCGGACCGGCACCATAGCTGCACCAAACTTCCTATAATAGTCTGACCTGAAAAAAAGAAAGTACAATATAAAGTCAAATTTTATACAAAACTTGAATATACAGTAGAATATTGATTTATGTCCGTCCACAATTGCTCAGTGAAATGTTGTCATTATTAAGGGCTTGATAATAAATGTGTGGATATAAAACCATAGAAGAAATGGGACTTAAAAATACTTGAGAAATAAGCGAGGTTGCAAAGTTATTGATTGTCTTTATAACAGTTGGTTTCTATACATTGTATTCATAACAACATTTAACCTAATTTTCCAGCTTCAAAGATTTCACTTTGCTTTGAGATTATGGTTTGAACACAGACTGGTATATTTATTTTTATCATAAAGATACAAATTTCTTAATGAGAGGTGTTTACCCTGCCAAAGCACCTGAACTAATGGTGGAGCTCACGTGTCTAACTTAATTTGCCAGGTTTCAACGTTTTTACATTTCTTTGAGATTATGTTTGGAAATGGACCGTTATGTTGTTTTGATATTATTATTATTATGAGAAGAGAGAGAATGCGACAGTGCAGGATGAGTGGATTGGATACAATGGAGCATATGTGTCCAGGATTGCCTTGGATATATTTGACGTCTCATAGTTCCATGTTCCTTTCACACAATTTTGATTACACACGTGGCGGGTGTAGCTAGCTAAACAGGAGGTGCTTATCCTTCCGGAGCACCCGACCTCACTTCCCTGGTGGAAGTTCACGTATCTAACCTAACTTGTCAGTTCCAAAGTTTTTACTTTGCTTCTGGATTGTGATTCGGAAATGGATTAGTATGTTTGTTTTGATTATACATTTTGCTACTCACATCACAACGTCTCTTGCTAATCCGAAATCTGCAATCTTTGCAACTCTGGAAACACCGGAACACAGCACTAAGCAATTTCTAGCAGCAATGTCCCTATAAAAATGGTGTCAACCTCTATATCACTTAAAATTGCAGTGCAGTGTAGTAATAAGTTCATATACACGTTCGGCGAAATAGTGAGATGCCTTCAAAATGCGTAATACAATATATATATATATATATATATATATATATATATATATATATATATCTGGCTACCATATTGTCGTCATACTTAATGAACATCCAAAGTTTATCAATTGCCTTCATGTTGTTTCTTGTTTTTTACTTTTATGTTATTTGTTGTTCATTGTATCTCTCTCTATCGATATCATTATGTTTGACACATTGACAATTCTGTTATTAATTTAAATTACATATTATACCAGGTTTAATTTCACAGCACTAGATAACCGTTTAAGAATTCAATTCGTAATCAGTAATGCTTTAACTTCGTTAATAATATTATTTTAAATTCGTTATCTCTGAATTTAGTTTATTTCTTTTTAGATTCTATTACTATAATTAAATTTGGAGACCATTGGTACCAAAATCACACCAGCATCTCAAAGATAAAATCAATTATTTTAACATGTTGTTTGTCTGTTGTTCTGTCAAATATACGGGGTACAAATATTTTTTAAGTTTTTAATTGTGTTTTTGAAACATAAATACAACGTAATACATTTGTAAATGATACCTGTGAACGAACTTGTTCTGTTGTAAATACCAGCATCCTTTAGCAATATCTATAGCAAGGCTAGTCAACTCGGCTGTTGTAAGCGTTCCAGTGGTGTCCTATAATTGAGATAATAAACAATTGTTAATCAACTAAAAAGATAAACTAGATAGTTTGTAAATTTGAGTTTTATATAACAAAACTGTCCATTTAATTCTTATTTCAAGAACAAAACGAAAATATATTTTCAGTTCTTATAATTCAATTTATGGACTTTTTAAACAACAAGGTAGCACATATAATACCTTTACAACCGAACCAAAATAATTAGCATCGCTATGGAATGAAAATGTTTCTGCGTGTTGTTCGTAATGAATGACGTCGCAGTCACTGAGAACTGATTCTGTTCGAAAATAACAGAAAAGATCCTACAGAAATTTTCTTGAAACAATGAAAAATGAATTGAATTATATATGGACACATGTAATTAAGAAAGAATATTCTAATATTATTGGACAAGAACTATAGCGTTAAACCAAAACGCTTGTTATCTTGGTTTGATTTCAGATATAGTAGGACAGAGATTTTAATTTCAATTTGCAGTGTTGAAAGTTGAACATAGTTCTAAACGTAAACATAATTTCACTTGAGGCTTTTTTAACATTTCGTGTAAATAGACTGCATAAATCAGGAACACCCGGCCTCACTCCCCTGATGAAATTCACGTGTTTAACTTTAATTTTCCAGTTTTCAAAGATTTAACTTTGCTTTGGGATTTTGATTTGGACATGGATGGGTATACGTGTTTTGATTGATATCTATGACATTTATTGCGTTAACTTTAAACACAATATTTGATTTATACCTGTGATGGACGAGATTCCCGTAAAAAGCACTTTAAATCACCGCCATTCATGTACTCCAGAACAAGAAGAAGCATGTTTTGGTCGGTTGCTATCCCGATACAATCAACTATATTTGGATGCTTAAATTTGCTGAAAAACAAAGATATATTTTAAATTTTCAGTTTAATGATTTGTTTAGTAATAGGTTTTCAATAAATGAAGTGTAAAAAACATTTTTTATGTTGTTTACAAATTGTTAGCCAAAAATGACTTAAGTAAACAACAAACAACGAATGCCAGACTTTGCCATTAAAGCTTGACATTTAACTTTGAGTTGCCATTGGTTTACTTGATATTTTGCATGTAGTTCATCAAGGTATGAAATAAAAATGATTTGTACTCATTATATCCACAACGCGGATTATGAGATTTGATTTTCAGGCTTAACAATTTCCATATACCAATCAATCAATTTATGAACAATTTTAAATATGGAAAACGCATTTGTCCTGCCTAGTTAAATTATGTGATAAAAAGCACAAATCATTCAAGGATTAATTAGATGACGTAATTAATGACAAGTGCTCTATTACGTCAAAATTACACTTGAAAAGTATTGAAAAGAATAAGGAGACAGACAGCACTATGGACTTCTTTGGCTTTCTTGGTTTTAATTATATATTGATATTATAATTGATCTTTAATGTCCTTTATTCACTCACAAATTAAAAACATTCAGCAATGATATGATTTAATTAATACCTCAATGTTACGGCTTCCAGAAAAAAATCGGCCTTAGCCTGGTCTGATGAATTAATTGGCAATTTCTAAAACAAAAAAATAAAAACCATAAACATGATAAAAAATATTAAAGAAAACGTTTTTCAAGATATTTTTCTTTAACTTTGAAATGAAGGTAATACACATGTGCTGCATTTTTAATTAAATAATTTCTTTGCGTGTTTGTCCTTGTTTTTATCATGTTCTGATAATTAATAAATATTGTAACCTTAACTATTTCATTTAGACTCCGAGAAAAATATACCGCAAAATGGACACCATTCTACTTAATTTATAGATAAAAACATTTTAAAATAGAAGAATATTTATAACTTAAAAAATAGTAAAATGTAATCAAATTTACAGAAACATTCATGTTTGTATTTTCATGCGATGATACAAGTCGGGTCGTTTGGTATACATTTGGAAGAAAAAGCAAATTTTTTATTTTCAAACGTATAATTGTTGTGAATTCATTGGGATAGTCACTGTGACAACCAAAAGAATTGCCATTTGACTACTATGGTAATTCGAAATTATGTGTTACAGTAAATATTAGTTATTACATTGATATTGAGGCATTCAGTTTTGGGTGTTTGGGAAACCGGAGTATCGACATCAAGCTTATGCAAGTGAATTGTCAAACTACTATCACTATTCTATGCCCCGGTTGACTTCAAATGTAGGGAGGGCAAGGAGAGAACTTTTGAATGGTAAGCTATAAAAATTCAGTCACCAGGGTAAGGTTTATTTTATTAATATTACAAAAGTCTTGATTGTCCTTTCTTAATTTTGAACTAATTATAAGTACCTTTATCGCAACGTGGATCGGTTTGCCAGTTATTGACCTTGGTAACAACGTAGCTTTGTGAACCTCTCCAAACTGTCCACGTCCAATTAAACTGAAATATAAAAATAGATAAAATTCCAAATTAAAAATATCAAATATTGAATGATGTTAATTTATGGATTTATTTAATGTGACCAAAGTCAAGTTTTTGATAAATTGATTTTACTTTACTTTATGTTTCCTTAAACAGTAATTATTACATATTGTACTAGTTTAATTTTATAGTACATAATTGTGAACTTAAAACTTGTAATTCGAAATAGCATTAGACGACCATTTCGGAATACAATTTCCCATCAGTTTGCTTGGATCAAAATCGTGAAATCATATTTTGCAAGATATTGAAAAGGACTAAGAATAGTACCTGGTGGTAAGCTTTTTATTCTGATCACTAAAATTGTTACACAGACGTAATTAGAACTTACATTGTATGCTCTAAAACCCAATAATAATTCCTTTCACACAATTTTGATTACACACTTGGCGGTGTAGCTAGCTAAACAGGAGGTGCTTACCCTTTCGGAGCACCCGACCTCACTTCTCTGGTGGAAGTTCACGTGTCTAACCTAACTTGTCAGTTCCAAAGTTTTACTTTGCTTCTGGATTGTGATTCGGACATAGATCAGTATGGTTTTTTTATTTAAAAAACACTATAACACACCATTGCACGTTATTTTTGCACCGAGTGCAATGTTTATTCAATCAGTGCTCCCAACCGATGTTTGTAATGCTTACTTTGGTATCTTTTTTTAACATGTTTAACAAAATTTGGTTTCACAGTTTTTGTCCAAACACTACTGATGAAGAAATGTATTCCGAAATGGCTGTCTAGTGCTGTAAAATTAACACTAGTATGATATGTAATTCAAAAACAAAACCCCAAATTTTTAATTTAAAATTTATCTAAGAGATCAACATCTAAAAGGAAATCTCCAGTCCATTACCTTATAATATGTAACTTAGAACGAGGTATGCTATTTATTATTTCGTTCAGAGTCCGTGTATTTGACCAATCGTATTCCGGATTTCTTTCCGCCATGACGTTGTTGAGACGTAGTAACATCTCAGATGATTCCAATATGCAGGTTAAATGTCCTTGATTTTCTTGTCTGCTACAACTAAATGCTTTTTTCTTCGTCTGCATCGGGTAAATCCTCTTTTATAAACTAAAATGGACAAAGCATTTATTTTTACTCCCTTTATCTATGATACCAAAAGGGTAAAATCCCTTGTCGACGGTACCAGTCATAGTTCATTACTGCTAAAAAATATGATGCTGCATTGTCAAATAACGTAAATGATATGAATAACACAACCCAAGATACCAAATAAGGGCACTCTTAAATAAAAATAAGACGTATGGAAACTAACATGTTTAAAATGCTATAAGGCATATTCTTGATTTTTACCTCCGCGTATATTTCGATCATTGACTTGAGAATCGTCAATTATAAACACAGAACATCTATAAAATAAGGATATTTTTCCGCAAAAAATTGTACAATGAGTAAAATAATACATATTCTCTATATGATAGTTGGTTTAATAAATTCGCAAAATGACCAGAAATAAAAAACAGTGAAAATGTGAACCCGTGAAATAAGTACATTTACCGTAATCAAGCTGCTCTCTCGAACTGCTAATAAAATTTATGTGCTTGGTTAATATTACCGTAAAATATGACGGCGAACATCACCATAACAAATATTATTATGGAAACTGCAATCACAGGTTCAGGAATCAGCTGAGTGGTTGCTGTTTCCGGGGTGACATTGTTTGTCAAGTCTATGGGCGTCACAATATCACCATGTTCTGTAAAGAAGATTTATACCGAATTAAGTTTTTAAATGAAAGCACATTCACTTATTTTTCAAGATATATTTTACATCCCCTATTTCCCTTCTTTTTTGCAGTATAATTCACGCATGAAACAAATAATCAAAGCAGGATATGCAGATGCAATGCTGCCTAGGAAAGCAAAGTAGACAATAGAAAAATTGAAGTCATTATGTTTGACATAGCTTCAAATGTATCCTTTCGTAGGCGTCAGGATTAAGGTATTAGCCAAAATATGAAGCAGAACATACTGAACCAGCCTTTAATTTTTTTCTTAAGCTCACCAGGACACATATCATTTACATTATCTCCAAATTTAGCATTGATAATAAAAAGAACGCCATCTCTATGTCAGTATATGGAGTTTGGGGTTTGACGACAGTTTTTCTTTATTGTTAGATTACATATTTGTGATTCAAAGGACGAAGGAATAATTGAATACTTACCATAACATTCTGGTGAAAGGTATATGTCATCCAAATACAAATGTGCGTGGAAATGCTTAAATAGAAACTCCCAATGGTAACTAAAATAGAATAAAGTATCTTAAGCTATAAAAATTTAATTAAAACGTCAAAACACGCACCTGCAACAGCCCTAAACTATGACGTCGCAGCCTTTTTGACCATTGTTCCGAAAATAGATTTTGTCGGGTCTGCCGCTGCCGGTTGCGAAAAAAAATTTCACATCAAATTGATATTTGGCAACTAATTTATTCTTCATTCATTTTACCACCCTTCAAAAACATAGTAAAACAATTAAAGCTGGCCAATTAAGTTTAATACGCTTCCACTAAGGAAATGAGACTGGGTGTTCTGGAAGGGTAACCTCCTGTTTAACTAGCTACATCCGCCACGTGTATTAATAAAAATAAAAGATACATAAAAGGCATTATAATTATATATGAACTCGATGAAATCTCTGCTTGCGTTATTAGCCGATATGCAAAATATTAAAAATAGAAGGACAACCAATAACAGTAACCACATATAATGTGTTTATAACCAGTGCTATCTGTAACATGCATATCTTTTAGTGCAAATCCGAAATAGTTTGCTGCACTAAAACCCAATACTTTGCGGGTGTAGCTAGCTAAACAGGAGGTGCTTACCCTTCTGCAGCACCCGTTCTCACTTCCCTGGTGGAAGATCACTTGTTTAACAACCTCATCAGTCTCATCCGCCACGCGTTTGTCAAGTTTTAACTTTGCTAAGAAATTTGATTAGGAAATGAACTAGTATGCTTGTTTTTGATTATTTATGACGCACAGGAAAGGCTACATTTGAAACTTTATGACAAACGTCATGACTTCAATTTTCTATTGTCAACTTTCCTTTTTATGTAACAATATACCTGCTTCTCCTGCTTATGGTGCATTTGTTTCCCAATTATTAAGCTATGGTAGAGCTTGTTCTCACTACGGGGACTTTGTACAACGAAGTAGGCTGCTAGCAAATAAATTGTTGACTCAGGGATATTGCAAGCCTAGGCTTATCAAGGCCCTCAAAAAGTTTTATGGCCGTCATCACAGTATTGTTAATAAGTTTGATGTCTCTGTGTCCAGGATTGCCCTGGATATATTTGACGTCTCATAGTTCCATGTTCCTTTCACACAATTTTGATAACACACGTGACGGGTGTAGATAGCTAAACAGGAGGTGCTTATCCTTCCGGAGCACCCGGCCTCACTTCCCTGATGGAAGTTCACGTGTCTAACCTAACTTGTCAGTTTCAAAGTTTATACTTTGCTTCTGGATTGTGATTCGGACATGGAATCGTATGTTTGTTTTTGATTATAAATAAAGAAGTAAAAATATTTTGAACCGGATCCATACACGTAAATATGATGGAGTAACTGTGTTTATGACAGTTAATGATGGTAAATTTTCATAGAAAATCAAATAAAGTTTAGTGTTATTCAATTAATTGAGCGTCGTCGTAATGGAAAGTTGGTAAGTGCATCCACGATAACTATAAACTATAGCTGCAACATTTCACAAACATAGATACCAATCCATATTAAAATCACAACCCCAAAGCAATGAAAAACAACGTGAACGTCCAACCATGAAAGTGAGTCCAGGTGCTCCGGAAAGGTAAGTACCTCCTGTTTACCTAGCAACAACCGCCAAGTGGGTAATCAAAATTTTGAATGAAAGGAACACAAACGTCAAATATATCGAGGATAAATTTGCACACAGAGAAATCATATAAAATATTGTACGGTAAATCCAGATGCGCTTCATCCTTTTCAGTTACAAATATGCAAGTTCACAATACAAACTTTATTAAAAATTGAAAAGTTTGCAATTACATATTATACCAGTTTTAATTTTACAGCACTAGACGGCCGTTTCGGAATACAATTCCTCATCAGTAGTGCTTGGACCAAAATTATAAAACCAAAATTATTTTGAAGATGTTGAAAAGCTACCCAAAAGAACAAATATATTTTACCAAATTAAGCTAGGGAAATACTTTGCATGAGGGAGTATACCTTAGTTTTGAGAAATTTTAAATTTTAACTTGCAGGAAATTTAGACAATTATAGTATATTTCTGACAATAATACGAAATTATTGCCAACTGAGTTTCTGATATCCTCGGGGCACCAGCTACCAGCAGGGATATCGGCTCAGGGGTTTAAATTACATATTATTCCAGTTTTATATTTACAGCACTAGACGACCGTTTCGGAATACAATTCCTCATCATAAAACAGACATCAATGATGTATTAAATCTGATCTTACCTTGTTGAACTGAGGTTTTGTGCTGCAAATGTCATTGTTTTCCATTCTTTTTGATTTTTGTATGTATCTCCGTGTTCATATACTTTTGTGCCATTTTGGATAAGTTGACTCTGAATGGTAAGATGATTGTTATCGAAGCAATAGTAGGAAAAATGTATCTAAAAGTAAAAGAAATTACAACATGTTATACGTTTCTAATAATTGCATTTTTTAAATAAAATGTGATAAAAAATTAAGCTTAATTCTCAATAAATAATCACATAGTCAAAGAAACATATCGATTTATGTGTTAATTGAGTGAATTAAAAAAACAAATGCACCCATCCATGTTCATATCACAATCTTAAAACAAAATAAAACTTTAAAAACGTCAAATACAGTTATCCATGTCAACGTCTACAAATGTTCCTTAGTGCTGTACAATTGACGTATCGCTGACCACGCCCACAATGTTCCGACAAATGCCTGGCATGCTTGAAAATGAAATGAATAAAAACTCGGCCTGAATTGCGCCGTTTAATGACGTCACTGATACAAGAACGTTATTAGTTGCCGTGACGCTGGTTTGGTCGGGTGATGGCGGCCAGTGTCGGAACATTGTGGGCGTGGCCGGCGATCCGTCAATTAACACTGGTATAATGTGTAATGTAAACCACTGAATCAGTATCTCTGTTAGTGGACTAAGCAGCATGAGGAAAGAAATTGTAAGAAATATACTATTGTCTAAATTTGCTGCTTGTTAAAACTGAAAATCGTCAAAACTAAACTAAAGTATACTAGTACTCCTCAGTCAAAGTATGTTCCTAAGTTTGGTCCTTTGGATATTTTCAACCCAATGGGAAAACATTTGGTTTCACAATTTTCGTTCAAGCACTACTAATTAATTGTTTTCCGAAACGGCCGTCAAGTGCTGTAAGAAGTAATTGTATCGTTTAAAACGAAACAATTGAGAGTTTGTTTTCTTTACATTTTCAAAAATTAAATCTAAATCGCCTGAACGGTGCGATATTTACTTCATTTTAAAATAAGACAAACAAAACAGAATTATACGTACAAGTTCGTAAAGGTCGCAAAAGGCAACCCAACCAAAAAACACGAATCAATGCAATACATGATAAAACAAACAACACAAGACAAACATACTGAAAGAATTATAAAATTTTCTACTTTGGGTTACAATAAATTCCATTTATTTTTAAAAATAAAAATAAATATAGACTTTATCTGAAGACTGAAATATAAACAGAATATTGGTCATCAAAAGCATACCAATCCATGTTCAAATTACAATACCTTAGCAAAGTAAAAACTTTGAAACTGCCAAAGTAGGCGAAATTCTACTAGAGAAGCTAGACCCGGTACTCCTGTTGATGCAGCTACATTCGCCACGTGTGTAATCAAAATTGAGAAAGTCAAATATATCCGAAGTAATTTTGGATACAGATACATCATACTTATAAAAATATTGTGATATGGCTTGAAGTTGAATTCAATTAAAGAGATATTTCATGAAATATGGTATTTCAATAAGACTTTTGTAACATAAAATAAATAATGGACTTCGCGCTGGAATAACATGGTGCGATTTATTTTCACGAGAGGGCATTTTAGTACAAAACCGAACAGGAGAAGCATTGGGCAACAAATCTTTGCCGAACTTAAATTAAATTTTTAATTGCTATCATTATCAATACATGTTTGGTAAAGAAGAAGGACATTCGATTTGTAGTCGTTATATAGAGGTGACCTTTAAAGGAGGTTGAACTGTATACGTCGTGATCGTTACCATGTGTAATAAATTTACAACTTACTTTGCACGTTTTATTCATAATTATTTTTTGTGGCAATGCAGGCAGATCTTTTGTCTTTACTTTCACTTCATACTTATTAAATCCGGACTTTCCTATCTCAAAAAACATCAGTTTTCCTAGAATCAGAAATACCATATAAAAAGTTATAAAAAGACTAAACTAATGCAAACTAGAACAGGATTAAATCAACGACTAAATTAAGAAAAGGTTAACATAAAACTTTTTTTTGGATTCGTTCGTTTATTTTTGGTTGAAACTACTTATTTTTAGACTATCGACTTCGGACGAGCACTATATACAAAGTATTAACCAAATTTAGTCAAAAGACCAAACTGACTCGGTGACTGACCACAATGACTAGACATAATAATGCCGACAGGAAAATGGTAAAATGGGAGGTTTTGTGATAAGGTTCAGTGGTGTCATATCACAATCATGGGTACTACCCACAATGGCCAATGTCCCTCACGACCCCATTCATTTTATAACAGTGGTCCCTAAAATTGATTTATTTTATATGCCATACATGTGATCTTTAGGGGTAATGTGACTTGTGACCTTTAGTAAAATTCATGTTTTGTATGTTGCGATTTATGTGCATTTAATAATTTTTACCTTGTGAGACTTATGTCCGAAAACCTATATTAACTTACCAGTATCTTATTAACGTTTGTGATCCAACATCATAAAATGACGGATCGACTTATGTACATTTGGTAGTTTGGCCTAGTGCAAATTATATCCGAGTTGCTTTTATTTGCTCACTAGTTTCCTATTTACGTGTGCGATTCAACATCATAAATGACGATGCGACTTATGTACAGTTGGTAGTTTGGCCTAGTGCAAATTATATCCGAGTTGCTTTTATTTGCTTACCAGTATCCTATTTACGTTTGCGATTCGATTCAACATCATAAATTGACGATGCAACTTATGTTCATTTGGTAGTTTGGCCTATTGCGAATTATATCAGGGTAACCTATATTTCCTTACCCGTTTCAGATTTATGTGTGTGATCCAACATCATAAAAGGACGGATAAAGTTAATGTGATAAGATTCCTTTTCTGTAGTGTTCGCCGATATCACCCCATAACGTCGATCACTCGTTATTGTGTCGATTAGTGTGCAGTTTTCTGGACCCTCAAAGTCACACGAAAAGTTTTTATGAAGTCCTGAAATAAATTAAACATAATATATAGATCTGTAAACGAGAAAAGTTCCTGAAAATAAAAGTAAAAATATCCCGAATTTTTCTGTTTCAGCTATTTACTTTGGAATTAATTTTTATTATTTAATTTTACTACACAGATACTTCGATAATTGCCAGATGAAAATAAATACCACCATGTGTATAAAAAAGTTCCTGAAATAAAATTTGTTAAAATAGTTCCATGTTTCTTTTATTCTAAATTAATTACACATGTAGCGGGTCTAGCTAGCTAAACATGAGATGATTATCCTTCCGGAGCAGTCGGCCCCACTTCCTAGTTGGATCTTCACGTGTCCAGTTTATTTTCATTGAGATTTGATTAATAACTGGTATTTGTTATTTAAAAAAATTATTATAAGTGATGGCCTTAATTATGATGAAACTGAAAGTTAGTCTGAGTTTAAGAATGACTTACCACACTGATTCTGGCTTTCATCTTCTCTGTACAAGCAGTCTATTTGTGCGTTACACGTCGAATCTCTTTTTATACAAAGTCCAGTACTGCATTGAAATTCATCATCGTTACACGCTTGTAAACCACCTAAATAAAAGATAAAATTCACAATGTCCGTTTGTGACGTTTTGTTCTTATTATGAACACGGAAATACTCTAACCTTTATTCTAATACCGAATTATGGGCATAAGTTTAAGTCAACAGAATGGGTCACCAACAGATTGTAGTTACAAATGGAATGTATACAATGTAAGAGTTCAGTACAATAAGAAGACATGAGCTTTTGGCGAGAACGTTAGCCAAGTCAACGGATCTAGCAATGATCTTTTGACAAATTGCAGAAATCTGTATGTTTATGACAAACGTGATGACTTCAATTTTTCTATTGTCAACTTTCCTTTTTTATGCAGCAATATACCTGCTTATGGTGTATTTGTTTCCCAATTAATACGCTATGGTAGAGCTTGTTCCCACTACGGGGACTTTGTACAACGAAGTAGGCTGCTTGCAAATAAATTGTTGACTCAGGGATATTGCAAGCCTAGGCTTATCAAGGCCCTCAAAAAGTTTTATGGCCGTCATCACAGTATTGTTGATAAGTTTGATGTCTCTGTGTCCAGGATTACCTTGGATATATTTGACGTCTCGTAGTTCCATGTTCCTTTCACACAATTTTGATTACACACGTGGCGGGTGTAGCTAGCTAAACAGGAGGTGCTTACCCTTCCGGAGCACCCGTCCTCACTTCCCTGGTGGAAGTTTACGTGTCTAACCTAACTTGTCGGTTCCAAAGTTTTTACTTTGCTTCTGGATTGTGATTCGAAAATAGATTAGTATGTTTGTTTTTGATTATATATGTATATAATCGAGATTCTAATATTCCGGAGTGAAGAAATAATACTTTTTTAATAATGTAATATCTGTATATAATCGAGATTCTAACATTTGGGTGTGAAGAAATAATACTTTGAAGGTGTAGACACAATGACAAAATGAGTTTCAGGGCTCTGGATAGAGTACAATTAGTAGGCTAAAATCATCCCGCTTTTTAGCAACCGCAAGTCTTTTAAAACATGCATTAACTAATGATATACCGACCTTGGTTACCGTATATTACAAAGCGCTCAGTTTATAAAACATAAAATTCTATAATTATTACTTAAAGTGTACATTGGAACCTGCCTTAGAGGCAACCTCTATATAAGGGTCACCTGCTTGTAAAGGCCAGTAAAATTGTATCCCAATTGCTCTTTTATGTTATTTGAACATCTATATAAGGAAACTTGAGCAAATAGACCACTTTCACTAGTTCCCTTTGGTGGCCTTTGTAGACAGATTTGACTGCATTTAGTTTGCTATACTAGACGACCGTTCCAAATAAAATTCCTCGTCAGAAGTGTAAGGACCAAAATTTTGGAAATTCAAATATTTCAATATGATGAAATAAGAAGAATAGAAAGACCGAAATCGTTTTTAACAAAGTCACCTTAGACAATCCTTAAACGTTTAAGCATAACTTTTTTGAGTGACAGTGTTGATATGCCTGCATTTTCCGACCGAAAACCTTTAATACCCCTAGATATTTTAGGGATTGTTTAAGCCATTCTGCAGAAATAGATATAAAATCATAAAAGTCATACCTGGTATATAACTGCTGTTTGATAGCATAATGTCATCAATAGCAATATAGGAAACTTTCATGTCTAAAACAAACAATTCTAACTCAACTCTGAATGGCTCATTAATTGTTCCCAAGAAGAAATCCTCTGTCAGCCATTTCTTTCTGAAATAAACATTTGTTAACCAATAATTAATTTAAACATTCAGAAAAAATACATTATGTTAATACACCCAACAATGAATAATAAGAAAGCATGCGCTGATAAAAATTATTTGATGATTTAAAATTAGGATCAAAAATATAAATAGAAACCGTTGTTGTGTTGATGCAGATGATAATATAATCGTTCGCCATGGCCACAAAAATTAACAAGGAATATTTAAAGAAAATAAACAGGAGGAAAGAAAGAAAAAAAAAATTAAGAAAAAACTAGAAGATAAAAACAAACATGCCAATGCATATCAAAACCAAATTCCAAAGTAAAGTTAAAACTTTGAAGCTGGAAAATAAAGTTGAGTCTCCATCGGGAATATTAGGCCTGGTGTTCAAGAAAGGTAAGCACCTTCTGTTTATGTAGCTACGCCCGCCACGACTGCAATCAAAATCGGAAATAAAAGAAACACGTAACTGTGGAACGTCAAATATATCCACGGTTATTTTGGATACATAGACATCATACTTATCATTAATATTGTTATGACCGCAATATAACTGTTTTAGGGCCTTGATAAGCCCAAACCTGCGATGTCCTTGCGTAAACAATTTATTTTAAAGCAGCTTGCTACGTTGTATAAAGTTCCCGCAGTGGTAACTAGATCTAAACGTAGCGTATTTATTGTAAAACAAGTACACCATAAGCAGGAGAAGCAGATATATTGTTTCATAATAGACGTCATCCAGTTAGTCAAACAACTGCAAAACATAGTCTTTCAATGGCGTCATAAATGAAGTGCAAGTGATATGATCAAAAACAAACATACTAATCCATTTCCGAATCATAATCCAGAAGCAAAGTAAAAACTTTGGAACTGACAAGTTAGGTTAGACACGTGAACTTCCACCAGAGAAGTGAGGCCGGGTGCTCCGGAAGGGTAAGCACCTCCTGTTTAGCTAGCTACACCCGTCACGTGTGTAATCAAAATTGTGTGAAAGGAATATGGAACTATGAGACGTCAAATATATCCAAGGCAATCCTGGACACAGAGACATCAAACTTATCAACAATACTGTGATGACGGCCATAAAACTTTTTGAGGGCCTTGATAAGCCTAGGCTTGCAATATCCCTAATATGAAGCACACTGTAAAGAATCGGTCGTATCTTTATGTCAAGCTCACTGTGATAGATGGCGTCCACATAATCAGATAGAACATAAAACTGGGGAAGAATGAAAGGACCAAAAAAAGGGAAGATAAAGAGAATATTTAGCCTTTGTGAGTAAAATAAAGAAATTTAAACAAAAAAGAACGAACCAACAAAAAAGAACAAACGACATAAGAAAATCAATACCACATAAACAAATTGTGGGACAACTGATTATAACATTCAAGACTTTGGACGAGAAATAAAGATGATTAATGGTATCCATTGGTGTGGTGCAAGTACTTTTGGTTGGCCCTAATCATCTCAGTTATTCTATAGTAGTAGTGCTTAGACCAAAATTGTGAAACCAACTTTTGTTTAGTAAAACAATAATTTAAAAAGTTAACGTTACTCAATGTTGTTTCTGGGATTCTTGTAGACATGAACGTGTACTCGTATGGCCGGTAATAATCCGGACTATGAATCCAACATTGTTCCGAACAACTCGTCTAAATGAAAGATGACAAGCGGTTCCGCTTCCTAGGACTACTGGCGATGTGAGTTTTGCAGAATAATGGTTCTCGTTTATTGGGATATGCAGTAAGCCACTGATATCTAAAACAAACAAACAAATAAATAAATAAATAAACAAATAAATAAATAAATAATAAATAAATAAATAAATTAATTAATGAATTAAATTAATGAATTAATTAACACGCACCTCATACCGTTTTTAAAAAAAAATAAAAAAATAATGAAATGAATTATTATGATAACATGTTTTCAATTTGCAAAAGCATTCTTTTTTCAAAGGTGTGTAAGTAATTAAGAATATTTCTTTGTTATTCTCCCCCATATGAATACAAAGACAAGTCAATGCAATAACATTGATTAACTCTACAGGTCGGCAATCAATTAAGAATTGTCTTTTTATATGGTTTTATAGTATTTAGTCGACAACAATCTCATAATTTAACCCTCCTGTATTGCTAATCACTCTATAAGTATTGTACATTTTGAATACGTATTTTTTTAAATTCATTATAAGACCATTCTTTACTTTTAGTGAATAAAATCGCCATTATTTTGTCGAAAAGTAAAATAAAAGTGTCAAGGCTAGCGCGTTCTTAACTTTCAGACAAATTCTCTGACAGTACCTTGGGAATAGAGAAAAGCCTATAATAAATTTACACGGGGAACTGTTTTCTGCTTTAAGTGCATTGAAATGAGTTAACAAATACCGAGTGTAAATTATTAATGAACTAACATTAATTAATTTTTATAAAATCATTTTCGGTTTAGGTTTACCAAACAACACGCAGTAAAGTAGTCGCTAAATAAAATATATAATGCTGTTATAGAATCTTGTATTACTTTGTTGTGTGTATGTGGTATGTCTGTGGTATCAGTTTACCATCAATATTTAATTAGTTAATAAACACATTATTGTGTCGGGTATTCCATTAAACTAACTACATCATTATTGACTTAGTAGAAAAAAACATCTCTTTTTTCGGTATTGGGTTACATGGATATATTCACTGATACCATTACCAGCTGTCAAATACAGTAACACATTAAATCCCTTAATGTAAAAAATTACATTTAAAATATGTGTAATGGACTAAAATGTCAATGTAATGAGAAATTATACATTAAAAACTCACAACAAACGGTAACCAAAAAACCATAAATATTTTGCTTTCTTAGAAAAATGAAAAATTGGAACCACAAAATATTAATTCTCAGTACACAAGAGTTCTTATCCCTCCAGAACACCCGGACTCACTTCCCTGGCGCAAGTTACGCGTTTTAAAACTTTTTACTTTGATTTTTGGATTGTGATTCGAACACGTGCTGGTACGTTTATTTTTTTATTTCATACCTGAATATATTTTTAAAATATACCAAGATACCTACAAACGAACTATTATTGACTTTGTTTCTTGAAATATCCGTAATAAATAATAATATAACCATAATGCGTTGTTTATTGTTACTGCTGAAGTCAATTGCCTATTTAAAAAATAAAAATAATATAGTAGGAATTCTTGAATTTAAGGTAAAGCTTGTTATTTCATTGTTTAGCATAATATGGCTTATTTTAATTTTCAAATTTTCATGTTTATGGTCCATTACTGTAAGTTAAGGTAGAAGGTCAAACTTTTGTTATAATTTTTGTTTTTATTAAAATACATTTTGGTACCTAACTTTTTCTCATTTTAAAATCTTAAAATATTTAAATTTCCACACTTTTGGTGGAGCACTTCTGATAAGGAATTTTATTTCGAAACGGTCTAGTGCTGCAAAATTAAAACAAGCTTTAATAATAAATAGTTTCATATAACAACATCGTTGGACATTTACTCAATTGGCCGTGAAGGAACGAGAATTTCATAATCAGTCATACCAATTTTGTGTTTGTCGTTTGCCTTTATTAATATTTAAAGTTTTATGGTCGTCATCACAATATTGTTATTGTTGATAAGTATGACGTTTCTATATTCAAAATTATCAAGGAAATATTCGACTAACCGTAGTTTGGATTTCATGTTCCTTTCAATAGTTTTTCAATAATTTTGATTCGACGCGTGACGCGGTGCACCCAGACTCGCATCCCATTTTTTAAAATTTTTTACTTTGCTTTTGGGATTTGTAATGTTGACATGTACCGGTATGTTTGTGTTTGATAATGTACATTTTGAAGTGTTATTTTGGCTGAAGGAAAGGTCATAATATATGTTTTAGTTACAAAAGTACTTTGATCTATTTTAAGAACGTTTTATGGTATTTTAACATGCGATTTATGAATATATTATCAGTTAATGATAGAGGTTAGCAAATGACTTTATAAATATTTAAATATTTTGTATACAAATATTTAATAAATGTTAATGGTCCACAGATAGATGTAATAACCGTAGACTTTCCTTGTTTGAAATTTTATTAAAATAATGTACCAAAAACACGTGACAATGTTAACAAAAAATCATTGTTTGCGACATCACGTATTTCATATATTATTTATTCTTGATTGAACGAAATTTGGAGAATAAAGCTAATTGACGACTCAATTCTGCTTTTTCCTTCATTCAATTTTAATTATCATCTTTAATATTGCCACCAGCTGGCGCTGAATACGGGATGGAGATACACCCACTGACAAATTCAGGAATAATACATAACATAAAAGAATATGTAATGAAGAAGCCCGAATATTAACCAAACGAAACAAAATATATTCTTTAAAAAAATTGAAAAAAAGATTTAATTTTTAATGAAATGATCGATAGCACCTACAAACCGCCGTTTCTCTTGATAATTTATTAATATTTTGTAACATTGCTGCATTAATGGATCTTTGTATTTGTAATGATTTGTATATTTGGATATAATTGTGAATATCGCAGGTGCTATAAGTGGGTTTACCTTTTTATAAATTTAATATTTATTGACTACAATTCAGTTTCAATTTGTTTTGGTTAAAATTAATACCATGCGAAAATTACGAGGGGAAGTCAGAAAGTTCATAGAAGAGCGTTTTCAGTCAATCGTAACATACATTTTCTTTACTTATTTAGAAAACACAACATTCCGCCATTTTAAGAATATCAAGTTTATTTGTCACAACATATTTGTGTAGTTCTCAAAAGCATTCAAAGTTGGTGACCATCAAGCAATGATGGAAAATCAAAATGTTGAGTTTAGGGCAGTAATTAAGTTCCTCACAGTAGAGGGATGCCAAAGAAATTCACCGACGAATGGCCGATGTGTACGGTGACAGTAGTCCTGCCTATTCCACAGTGGCAAAATGGTCAGCTAAATTGAAACGTGGGCGCACCTCACTGAAGGATGACCCACGGTCAGGTCGGCCAGCTGATGTCATCACAAAGGAAATTGTCAAGTCTATAGAGACGCTCATCATGAATGATCGTCGAATTAGGATTGATGACATAGCTAGGTAGTGTGACATTTCACATGGAAGTGTATACACGGTTATCCACGATCATCTTGGGATGTCAAAAGTATCCGCAAGATGGGTCCCCAGAAACCTTAATGTGCAGGATCTCTTCCAAAAACTCCAGTCAAGTCGGGAGCTTCTTGGCATTTATAATGATAACCTGGAGAACTTCCATTTACGTTTAGTAACTGGTGATGAAACATGGATACATCATTGGGACCCAGAAACAAAAAAAAAGAGTCCATGCAATGGAAGCACCCTGGCTCACCCCCACCAAAGAAATTCAAAACCCAACCATCAGCTGCAAAGTCATGGCCACTGTGTTTTGGGATTCTAAGGGTATTTTGTTAATCAGTTATAAACCTTCTGGAATCTCTATTACTGGGGCTTAGTATGCTGATCTAATGAAGCAGCTAAAAGCTGCTATTAAATTAAAAAGGAGGGGAAAGTTGAGCCGAGGGGTATTGCTTCTTCACGACAATGCTCCTGTGCACAAGTCAAGGATTGCACAAGCAGCGATTCGTGAATGCAAGTTCAAACAACTTAATCACCACCCTACAGTCCCGATTTGGCACCCAGTGATAATTTCCTATTTAGAAATTTGAAATCCCATTTACGGGGAATCAGATTTACTGGTGATGATGGACTTAAGGCTGCCACAGAGGAATGGTTTCAGGACCAAACCGAAGGGTATAGATAGTCTGAAAGAAAAGTGCATTGGGGTGAATGGGACTATATTAAAAATAATAATAAAATGTATGGTTTGTTGCGGCAATATATACCCAGTTATATGAACTTTTTTACTTCCCCTCTTTCTTTTGACACGTGATTCGGACATGGATTAGTATGTTTATTTATGATTTAAATTACAATGGGACCAAAGTGACCGAATGTTTTAATCGAATACTTAAGGATTGCAGCGTGTCTTGGTGTGATATAATGATTATTCATTTTTCATACGGCGACCGTATGTATTTTTTTAATCTTTGACCGAGTATAAAAAATATATACCATCGTCATTCTCATTGTTACCGAGAATAGTCCGTTATATGCTCTTGTAAACATTTGAAGCGGATATAGACATATAAATTTTCTATGCACATTTTTTAAAATATTATTACTTAATCCGTTTTGTAGTACTAGACGGTCGTCTCGGAATATCATACGGCATCAAGAATTCTCGGAGTAAACTTGAAATCCAAATATTTTGAAAGATGCTGATATGAGAAAAATAGAACGGTCAGCAAGTTTTTTTTTCCAAATCAATCCAATTAAGCCATTAATCACTGCTTTTTTGGAAGGATTTTAACATTTAAGAGGCTGATATTTTTTATGAGCAATGTACTATGTATAGTCTCCTGGGTTACCAATGAAGTACTCGTATTTACAGCAATTCCTCAGCAATAATGCTTGGACCCACATTGAGAAACAATCTTTTATCAAAGAGTTGAAAATATGTCATCAGGTCCAAATACATTTAACCAAATTTAATTTGCATGAGGTAAGTTTTTTTTTTAGATTTTCAGATTTTCAGATTTTCAGATTTTATAGACAATAGTATAATTTATTTAACCTTGCAGTGTCCTCACGAAATAAACTTCAATCCCGTGGTGGACGGTAATACCACACATGTAATTTTTCATTAACTTAGTATTTGCTCTATGCAATATAATGTATCTCGTATCTATATGCAACATTACTGCTTAGTTAAATTTTCCCGTTAGGGATTGTTCACTCGGTATTTTATCTCCATGATTATCGTGTTGAGGACTTAATTGGGATCTACAATTCACCTACCGTCGTACACCTGTATACTTTATTATGAACTTAAGATATGACAGGTACCGACAAACGACAAAGTTACTTGACGCGTCGGAAGGAAAGTTTGATCCGTTTTACGTGATTAATATCCTTTTTTCTCAGTTACAACTTCAGAAATATTTTCTCTAATATTTTATCTGGAGAGAAGACTGTCGCCAAATCATTCAACTCAACATACATATACATGTATATATGACGTTCTGTCTCTTAACAATCCTAAATTTGGAGACTATGTAAATGTCATCTATCCTAAAAGACACGACTGATACCTCAAGTTCTGCTTCATATTTAGACTTATATCTGAATTATGACGAACACGAAAGGCTACATTTGAGACTTTATGAGAAACGTCATGACTTCAATTTTTCTATTGTCAACTTTCCTTTTTATGCAGCAATATACCTGCTTCTCCTGCTTATGGTGTTTTTGTTTCCCAATTAATACGCTATGGTAGAGCTTGTTCCCACTACGGGGACTTTGTACAACGAAGTAGGCTGCTTGCAAATAAATTGTTGACTCAGGGATATTGCAAGCCTGGGCTTATCAAGGCCCTCAAAAAGTTGTATGGCCGCCATCAGAGTATTGTTGATAAGTTTAATGTCTCTGTGTCCAGGATTGCCCTGGATATATTTGACGTCTCATAGTTCTAGTTCCTTTCACACAATTTTGATTACACACGTGGCGGGTGTAGCTAGCTAAACAGGAGGCGATTACCCTTCCGGAGCAACCGGCCTCACTTCCCTGGTGGAAGTTCACGTGTCTAACCTAACTTGTCAGTTTCAAAATTTTTACTTTGCTTCTGGGTTGTGATTCGGACATGGATTAGTATGTTTGTTTTTGATAACATAATATATTTTTTTCGCTTTTATAATATTCAAAAACAGACATTTCAATCAATGTCCAAATGAATCTTTACTTCTTAGTAAAAATTCCCGATTTATTTCTAATTTCCATTTTCAACATTTGTAACTAATGTTACTAAACATTATAAAATTAATGCTGTTTTAAAGTACTTTTCAAAATAAAATCGTTACATGTTCCTTTCACACAATTTTGATTACATACGTGGCAGGTGTAGCTAGCTAAACAGGAGGTACTTACTCTTCCTTGGTGGAAGTTCACGTATCTAACCTAACTTGTCAGTTCCAAAGTTTTAACTTTCTTCTGGATTGTGCTTCGGACATGGACTAGTATGTTTGTTCTTGATTCATTTAGTTTTGTTTGAAATTCTTTAATTCAATCATGCACCAATCAATCAATCATTATTCACTTACGGGGTGCGGCACTTACCGGGTACAGATGTCGGTTTTTTATTTTTTTTTTAAATTTTTACACCAAAAAATAAAATAAAACGTAATGTAGATATATGTATAAGTATTACATCTACTGAATTTCATGGTTGTATATTTTTGAGATGAATAGCCAATGGCGATTTTGGCAACAAAGAATTGAAACAATGATTAAGTTTAATCGTTCATAATTGTACTTGAGTTGTGTAATACTAATGTTTCAGATGGTGGTTGTAAAGTACTCATTTTTGAAATACAAATTTATTACTTTCATTTTAACCTTTCCTGTTACATAGATAAAGTCGCCATGAAATAATATTTCGATTTACCAAAGACACAAAGGGTTTAGGAAATCAAATGCATTATTGATTTTTTAACTTCAACAACATGTATGCATCTAACAGATGGTATTTCAATACATCAATATAGATTCTATGCAAGATAACGATACACTCCAAATGTCATTATACACATAACTCGGAATATCACAAAAACTGGCATTTAAGGACATTCCTAGAAATGTGTGATTTTCTATAATCATCGGATGGAACATGAACAATATCTCCATGTATATCTAGGAAGTACAGAGTCATGCATGATTGATTTTAACTTATAGCTGGAACATTTACACAACACTTTTGGCCATGATAAATTTAGTGTTGTTTATGTGGCAATTTGATTATTGAACTCTCTTTAATTTTTGGCCTCCTTTTCGCGAATTTGAATCAACAATAATTCCGTGGCATGATATTTCATCATCTATAATATTTTTTTTAATTTACGTCTTTTTTACGAAAAACTTCTTTCTACACTAATGTAAAAGTTTCTATATGGCTGTTGTTTGTTTGGGCTTTGCCGAATTTAACCGAGCACAATCAGCCATGCTAATTAAAAATTCCCCAATATTACTTGCCACTTTACGTCTGATACTTGTAAATTGTTTCCAGTTTTGTCGTTCCTAGTTTTCAAATATTTCATTAAATTTCATTAAATTAATAATAAAGTCCCCATCCCCATTCTAATTATTATTAGATCAAATAAACATGACACATGTTTTAAATATGTAATAAATAACTAATAAATTATGAAAACAAAATTTATAAAATGTGCGCACTGATAATTGAGGAAGAACTTAACATCTGATACTGTAAATTGTTTCCGTTTTTTATTGTTGTTCCTCGTTTTCAAATATTTCATTAATTTAGTAATTAATTGTTTTTCTCAACCAGTGTCAATTATTATTAAATCAAAGTAAATGTGACACGTTTGTTTAATATGTAGCATACTGGTAAATTATGTTAACTAATAAATTACGTAACGAAAGTTTATAAAGAGCATGGATAATTAGCAAGAACTTGTCAAATCTACCAGGTGTGAAAGTCTTTTAGCTAATAATAGCATAATTAGGGGCGCGTGTTTACAAATATTTTCCAACCACTGGGGCAGAAAAATTAATTAAAATAATAACGTGAAATCAATAACAGTAGCTTTTGACATTAAACTTAAAAAATTAAATTTCAAGAAGATTGATGGTGATTATATACACGTGTTAGGGGCCGACTATCTCCGTCAGTGTTATTAATAGTAACAAATAAAAGAAACCAATTAGCATATAAAAAATTTAACATCTGTTTCTGTTATCGCCACAAAGGTAACAATAATGGCGCTAAAATAATTATATTTTAAACTCTGAATTAAATATTTTTAATACTAACTCAGAAGAGTAGATAGGTCACAAAAGGCCAAACTAAGGCAAGTGTTTGTTTTCATAATGCAGAAAGCTATGTATTTTCTTTCCGTTTACACGCCTAGCAAATGAACCGGCCAAAGATTTGAGTCTAATGGGTTGTGAATGGAATGTATAAATGATATTACATAATTTAGATAAAAATTGGATCTATTTTGTTCTCATGACGTGTTATTAACACTAAAATGTCCCTGATATACAACACCGACTACTCAACCCATCATTGTGGTACCGGGCTAACAAGTGAAAGCCTACGACAAGGAAAAACTTTTTCTTGCAGTTGATCGAGATTGAACGAACTGCAGTGAGAAAGCCTTGGTTTTGAAGGCAATCCTTGATCACTCGCAAATTGTACCAAATAAAAAAACAAACATACCAATCCACGTCTAAAGCATATTCCCAAAGCAAAGCAAATCGTTGAAACTAGGAAATTAGATTAAAGTTATAAACTTCCATCATGAGGCCGGGTGTTTTGGAGGGGTAAGCACCCTGATAAGCCACACCTGCCACGTTTGTAATTAACATCGAGAAAGAAAGGAAAATGGAACAATAGTATGTCAAATATATCGAGGATAATTTTAGATGCAGAGATACTAAAATTGACCATAAACACGATACTACAAGCCGGTTAAAAATCACTAGACAGGATGAAAGCTAGTTGCCAGAATTACAATCCCTAGTAGGATGCGGCGAAGAATATTTGTATAACAATCTCGGTGACTTTGCGTGGAGAGAACGTTTATAAATTCCTCACCATCCCAGATTCTCGCAGAAAACAATATGAGATATCGTTTTATCAGCCTGATAATGATCGCGCTAAACAATGATATACAATGATACAGGTATCATCTTACTGAATATAAAACAATAACTATTATAGTGGTAAGTTTAGGAGCATGGATGACAAAAATATTAAAACTATTAAAACTTCATCAATGCGTCACGTGATATTCCCAGATGTCACATAATTCCTGTAACTTAATCCGCGTAAAACACGCCGTTAATTGATTGATATCGTACTCTTATGGTTTAAAACAAAAACACCACTGGTCCATGTTACTCCTTTGATGACAACAAATGAGTGAATTTAAAGATTATCTTCTCTTTTGTTCACCGCCTTTAAAATCTATTTTTGATTTATGCTAGGACTTTATAGCTTATCTTATTTTATTATGTTGGCTGTGGCATATATATCAATTTATGCTAGGACGTTCTATATAGTTTCAAACGTATCAATATTACTTACTGATTGCCCTCAAATAGTACTATGATCATATTGAGACATTTTGTAGTGTCCGTCGAAAGTCGAAATTACATAAACAAGGGATTTAATGTGTGTTTCCGTTTTCTTTTTTCTTCATTTTTTAAACAATATCCTTGATATATTTGACGTCTCACACTTTTCATGTTCCTTTTTTTTAATTTGCATTTCACAAGTAAGTTCAATACGTGGATCTCCATTAGGGAAGTGGGGCCGGGTGCTACGGAACGGTACACTATTAGGCTAGCTGCACCCACTTCGTGTGAAATCAATACACTTAAACACATTCTATAGCATGAAACTAGCCTCGCAAGTTAGTAGTTTTTAGGAATACACTAATAATGATGATAATAACATCAATAAAAAAGCATACGCCATAACCTGTGTATAAAGACGAATGAAAACAAGTAGACGAGAGATTAACCTCTATGTACGGGTAAACGTTAACTGTTGATATACCTATACATGAGTTTGTTATACAGGAATTTGGTTAATAAGTGTTTTGTGTTCATAAATAAATTATTTATCATTAATTTATAATTAGTTTAGATAAATTTTAAAAGGTAATTTATTGTTGATGAACTAGGTTAACGGCAGATGCTTACCCTTCTGGAGCACCCAGCAGCCTTACTTCCCTAGCGGAAGTTCGCGTGTTAAATTTAACTTGTCGGTTTTAAACTTTTGCGTTGAATTGTAATGTGGGCATGCGTCAGTATGTTTGTTTTTGATGATTTCATATGATTACCCACTTGACTGACTTAATTTGTCTTTGTTTTAAGCAGCAGGTGTCAATAATCGGAACAATAACTTGAAAGAACAATGAACATATTTTTACTTTGAAAACTCCAGTCAATGACTATACTTCCAATAGCACGTGTGTACAATAAAAATCGCATCTTATAGTGATTTGGACATAGATGAGTATGTTTGTTTATAATTATCTTTTTCAGCATAAAACACCCATTAGAGACTTTCAAATAGTTCTACTGTGTTCGGACTTTAAATTTTAAGTTGAGAGTTTATCAGGAAATTCTACCTGCGCTATTCAATGAAATGATATTATTAATAATTATCATAATATTTACACATTGAAATAATTTAATTAGCTCTCTAATGTGACGTAAAAGCCATTTCTATTACCTGTATCCAATTATTGAAGGCTAACGGCATATATGACACACCGAGGCCAATTAAATGGGTCAATATGAAAAAAAACTGAATAACGATAATTTTATTAATTAACCTTTCATACTCTAAATAAATTTGTCAGTATTGTCGACCGTTATGTACATCGACATTTCTGCTATTTTTGGCAAGTGTTGATTGGCATCGGTCTCTATATCCAATCGAATGTTTTCTAAGACAAAATCTTAAATTTCTGTCATCATATCATAGCGATAAAACCTCAAGCATACCTTCCATAAAACATACATGTTTGTCTGACATTCGCCGCATCACGTTGTTGTCGTCCGATTGCAATTTGTTTGTAAACATACCGCGACAAAGAAACGCTTACAAGATGAGAGACGAACGAATGAAAATGTTCAGCCGTTTGTATATTTTGTGTGATACTTTTATTGATAATATTTTTATCAAACAAAAGCAACTTTTTCACAAAAAATAAGCATATTTTGCAATCGGAAAAAGTATAATTTGCACTTACCCCTATTAATTTTTCAGAAGCGCTATGTGGTCAGCCATTTTTATTTTTCAATGAAATGACGTAAATTTGCACGCCCCCATATTGGCTCAGTTTTTTTATAATGGCCCAGTTTTCTCATTTTGGCCGAGTTTATCTCATATTGGCCCAGTTTTGTGAATTTATTGGCGAGGCAGATTTTTACGTATTGTATCAATAACACATTTTGTTGTTTAATAAAGAACTTTAATTCCGCTTTCTCTCATAAACAGTTAAAAGTTTAAATCTAAAATCGCTACATGAATTATTTATTCATTATTTAATTATAAAAAATAGTATTATAATACATATTATACCACTTTTAATTTTACAGCACTGGACGGTCGTTTCGGAATACAATTCCTCGTCAGTAGTGCTTGGACCAAAATTATGACCAAAATTATTTTCAAAGATGTTGAAAAGCTACCCAAAGGACCAAAATATATTTTACCAAATTAAGCTAAGGAAATACTTTGCATGAGGGAGTACACCTTAGTTTTTGAGAAATTTAAAATTTTAACTTGCAGAACATTTAGAAAATTACAGTATAGTTCTGACAATAATACGAAATTATTGCCTACTGAGTTTGTGATATCCTCGGGGCACCAGCCACTAGCAGAGATATCGGCTCAGGGGTTTAAAATACATATTATACCAGTTTTAATTTTACAGCACTACATGTATTTATGTTACTTATCAAGACTCTCAAAAGTTTTATGGGCGTCATCACAATATTTTTTAGAATGATGTATCTGTAATCAAAATTACATTGACATTTTGACGTCCAATAGTTACATGTTACTTTCATTCTTAATTTCGATTTCACACCTGACCCGGATTTCGGTTTCACATTTTTGGTCCAAGAACTACTGATAAAGACTTTTATCTAACATTAGACTAGTTTCTCTGTCTGTATTTGATCAAATACACGTTTTATCGAACACACGTGATACAGAATCTTGTATCACCACGGTGTGGTGATACAACATTGGCGGTAAAGTAACCGTGCACTTCTCATTGTGACGTCATTGGGGAATCTCCGATTTGTCAAATGTGAACAACGACGTCATTACTACAAAACATGTCATAACATAGTTCAGTGGTTTTATGTGGTAAAATGTATTTTTTCACATAAAGTATTGGATTTTTTATCATTTTAATGACCTAATAGGAAATGTTAGATAAAAATATCATATACACAGTGTGTATGTACAACCCTTCGTATCAGGTCTCGTCCTTTTTCGTAGCTGTATCACTACTCGTCGCCCAAGCGGGACTCGTAGTTATATGACTGCGAAAAAAGGGCTCGACCTGATACTGAGGGTTGTACAGGTCAATGTCAAAATTAACGTCACCCCTACTGTGTCAAAATAAACGTCACCCCTGCAGCCCTGCAATTCTGCCAGATTTGCAGCAAAAATGTTTAAACTGAAGTTCCATAATTTTTTTCTTAAGAATTTGCTCCCCTTAAATTTACAAATTGTCGTTGAATTCTCAATATCCAGCATTTCTTTTAAGTTGTTGAGGTAAATTTCAGTTCTGAAACATTATTTAAAACATTTTTTATACGAAAATCATAAATGGCCTCAGTTCGTTCCATTTCCTAATGGAAACACCGAAAAATTCCCGGCAAATAAATTAAAAACCATTTAAAATATGACTCAAATATTTACAAAATCAGAAAGGTTCGTCATCATTTCGCGGCAGCCAAAAGGTACAGTTGAAAGAAGATTGTGGTTTCTGATCAAAGAAGCTATTAAGGCAAGTTAACATCCTTCTTTATTGGTTTCATATATGTTGATTCTGTTGCTTTTTTTGACATTTTTTTTTCAAAACAACACTGATTATCCTAAAAGGCTATGACTCCTGCCCATAATTCCAGATCTACCAGGCGTTTCCTAGAATCTAAACAAACTCATATTTTAGATTGGCCATCAAACTCGCCAGATATGAGTCCGATTGAAAATCCGTGGGATGCTTTGAAAAGGGACGTCGCAATGGACAATACAAAATCGTGTAATGATCTATGGGAAAGCGTCAAAAAGCATTGGTACAGAATAAATAAGAACTATCTTGAAAAGTTATACGACAGTCTTCTAAGACGTGTTCAGTCTGTTATAAGAGTTCGTGGTGCCTCAACTAAGCATTAATGGTGTTTGATTGTACCAAGGCGATATTAAATACTTAATGATTGGTTTCTTTGTCTTGTTTTCGATTTTATAATATCGTTTATTTACCATTCAGCTCCAAATTATTTGCTTTTTTAATCAAAGCTAATTAGATAATTGATTTTCGATAGGGGTGACGTTAATTTTGACACAGTAGGGGTGACGTTAATTTTGACATTGACCTGTACATACACACTGTGTATATAATATGTATGTATCAGTAACGGCTGTTTAGCGCTGTACAAATGTATAATGTATAATTTCAACTATATAAAATAACTGTTGTGACCCGGGAAAACATGTACTCAAATTGATTTTTTTGTTGTTGAGAAGAGTTTTTTAATTTGCCGCTAGAAATTAATTTTAAGTGTTCTTTTTCAGAGCGGCAAATTAGCTTCATATAAATTAAAGCCTCTGGTGTGAAATTATTTGCTAACAGTTTTTTTTTTGCTGCTGATTATTTGATGTATCATTGCTCTTTGAATAATTTATAATTTGATACAGGTGACAAAATATGGGTCCACAGTGGTCTTAGTTCTGACAGTAAAGTAATATTTCACGTTTTGCTCTTTAAGAACTTCACTATATCTGAATTTGGGGAGAGATATGTTTGAAGTAAAATATATGAGTATATAAACTTAATGATAATTTACATGAACATCTTTTACCTTGTCACACATACAGCAGGGATGAAAAACTAAGATATCGGTAGTGCCAGTGGTTGGTGAAACTTTAACATATTTTAGTAAAATGTCCGGAATAAAATTTCTTAACAAACACCTCTCTCACTCTCAATGAGTACAGTTACCGTGACGTTCTTTTTAGTACATTTAACAAAACATTTTAAAGAAAAAAATATGAGATATTACACTACTTTTAGAGTTAGGTATAATGGTATATACTTTATGATGCCACCTGCATCACATCACATTCCCATAATACTAGATATATAATACCAGAAAAAATTACAATAAATGTGCAAGTAAAAGCCGCTGGTAGAATTACATAACTCAAAAAAATCAATTTGGGTACAAGGTTTTGTCTCGGCTGCTACCGGCGTCGTAAGATTGGTCTAGTGCGGCAAAGACAATTATAGAAATTTACAGATTTTTTATTATTTTTCTTCTTAAAATTCAAAACTATAAAGCATAAGACTAAAACTTTGCAAGTAACGGATCCATAACTATTCACCGACACAAAGTTTCTCAGTCACGGCAATATACCGAATGGACATTTTATCGACACAACAAATTTCATTGGTGAAAAATCACAGACATCGATACTCGACGACAGACTGGCTGTGATTACCCCCGTCGGTCTTTTGCCATCAACATTTAAGATTTGAAAAAATATTCTCTGATAAATAATTTATACAATGTTTATATATTGCTTATCTGTATAAATCAGAATATAAAATCACTTGCATGGATTTTTTTATGAACTTTTAAGAAATTTAAAGACAGATATTTAAAATTAAAGTTAAGTTGTGACTAAAATAGGTATAATCAAGCAGATAGACAAGTGGGTTTTACATAGAGCTCGTTGTATAGCAAATTCAATTGAGGATACTCCAGACTGCACTGCTGGCTAAAAGCAGATGGTCATCACACAGAGATGGTCTCTATACCATATCATATCTGCACCCTTCAAAGAAATTTCTCGCATGCTGATTGGTTAACTTGCCGGGGTACATGGAACAATGTTCGGAAATCTGCCGGGGAACATGAAAGCACGCGATGTTTAGCGGTAAAAGGGAAGTAACTCGTACATCGTTGACGTCTAGTTACGGTAAACAAACATTTCGACAACATACAATAGTCACACAAAATAAGAAGTGGAAGTTAAAATGATCCAATTGGTTACGCTTTGAAGGGTGACAAAAACGTTATACAGGGCTTTGGCAGGTTACACGGCCCCATGTACCCCGTCAAAGATTTATATACCCTGAGCCTATAATGTAGTAAGCTTACAATGGTTATATAGTAAAAGTAAATTAATAAATCCTATGGCGCAAATGTAAGTGTGAATATGGACTTCAATTTTTTTAAATTTAAATAAAAAATATTACGTGAACCAATCCATAGAACAAACATACTAAAATTATTCTGGAATAACTTTTCAGTATAGAGTCCTTTATTGAGTTGTTTTGTTCTGTTTTACTTGTGCCAATATACATTTTTAATGTATTTTATAATTAAATTTAAAAAATGGTATATTACACTGAAATTCCCAGTGAAAAATGTAATTAAACGATATAAAAGTATAATATAAATATATTTTACTGTAAAACTGAAATAATTTTAAGGATTTCTATTAGACAGATTTTTTCTGTGATTTATTGGCTGTCAGCGACGTCATATTATGAAAGGCACACAGAGACATTTTTATTTGAACCTTTTTTCACTTATTAATTGAATACGCCGATTTGTTTTTTAAAGAATGGTGTAAATTTACGAAATGATAATAATTTTAATAAAAAGAGAAAAATTCGTTCTTATAATAATATTTACCTCCTGGAATAGTGGTGTTGGGTAATGTTTTTTCTTTGTATAGTGTGTTGTCAACATTTGTTTTCCATCTGATTAAATCCTTACTGTTACTTGTCCATGTACAGGTCTTCTCAAAGTTACATACAGGCTCTGTAAAATATGAAAACAAATATACTAATCCATGTCCGAATCATAATCCAGAAGCAAAGTAAAAACTTTGGAACTGACAAGTTAGGTTAGACACGTAAACTTCCACCAGGGAAAATGATGCTATAGCCATACAACATTGGCCTGTCCGCTTGACCTTTTAATTTAAATATATATTGTGTTTATATGTAGGGAACATGGGTTTAATTCGTATTTTATAGGATACATGCATTGTTTATGTATTAAATGCACATCGTAAAACTAACCATATATTGGGCGGACCGTCGTATATGAATATACCTAATTAAAGGTAAGCGGACAGGTCAATGTTAAGATAAACAAAATTGTTGATATTAAAATAGATTACCAAAGAATGGTAAGAAATCCTTTTATACTTCTTAGTCATGAAATTCTATAAAAAATTATTTAAGAATTGTTTTTCACAGAAATGTTTGAGATGGCTCAATTTTGTCATTTTTAGGGTTTCTCAATCACCAATAGAGTGGCGGTTACACATGAAAATCTTTGCAAAAATGAATTTTTTATACTTCATTTACTCATGCCAAATTAATTATCATTTTTCAAGCAATAATTACTGGTAGATACAATTTGAATGTGAAAATAAGCCTGAGAAATGTCGACAGTGTAGTTCATATGTTATCATGTACATGTATATTGATTAGCCTTTGGTTCGAATATCACCTTGGTTGGACTAAATCAAACACAGTTGGGTTCAAGTCCAAACTTATTATCCTAAAAGCAAAGTAAGACCGGGTGCTTCGGAATGGTGAGCCATTAAATCAATACAAATAAAACCAAGGGAAACACGGATAGTGATATAATTGTCTTTTACAATTTACTGCCTTCTTCGTTTTTTCGTTTTTTTTTTTTTTTTGTTTTTTTTTTTTTTTTTGGGGGGGGGGGGTTGACAGGCAAGTACGAAGAACGATGACTAGTATTTTTGAACGAGCTTACTTCCGTGACTTACAACAAAATATCATTTATTAATTAATTTATAAAGTAGCAGAGCTTGTTACTGGAAAACATGTATTTGATATGTATGTGATATCAGCCAACATAACCAAGAACAATAAAATAAAAGGTAAATGATAAAACGATCTTAGATATACTCGAAGAGACATATAAATAGTGGCCTCATAATGCAAAGAGGGACAGACACATACACTGTATAGCCCCGATATTAAAATATTAAATCCACACTGAGGTGTATGTCTAGCGATGAAATTACAGTACTTTGATAGGTCGTAAGCTATCCCTTTTATTTTAGAACATGTGGTGCTTATAAACGTATATGATGATTAAAAAAATACCCTTAACTTTTTTTCCAAATCAACGAAGCAAAATCCTTTACATGACAAAACGCACAAAAAATTAAAACAAGAGTCGCTTACCCTTCCGAAGCACCTGGTCTCAATTCCCTTATGGAAGTTCACTTGTTTGTCGTATTTGTCAGTTTCGAATTTTTTAATTGTGCCTCGAACATAGATTAGTATGTTTGTTTTTGATACAAGTATTACACATATATGTTCTCCTGACATTGTTTGAGAGACCAAATTCACCAGACCAGAAAAGGGCAGCTGCTGGTGAATATATTATTTTATATGAGTAGGTTCAACGCAATCGTTCGAGCAGGAGAAACAATGGCAAAATGATTTTGTAAACATAAAAAATAGATTTAATCACGGTAAAAAAACTGATAATTGAAATGTCGTGTAAACCAGAAAACGTCTTACTTTTTTGTATCCTGACATGTGTCACACGCGTGTCAAAGTTTTTGTAATTTTTACTGTCTACCCAGGGTAGAAAAGATATCATCATGCACTCTTACAATAGTTATCATATTGCAGTCAAATAGATGTTTATTGTTCTAAAATCCATCCATTCTATAATGCATAATTTATGAGAAAAAAGGAACAAAACTTTTAAATGCATGAATTATTTCATGTTTCAATTCTAAACTCCTTTCAAAACCTTCCTAAAATAAAATTCAATATGTTTAAATACATTTTGAAACTTTATCTTGTCATTTATTTTAAATTTTCTTTGTTTTCAGAAAAAATGGTTTAAAAAATTGAAGGTCTAATTTTAATGAATAATGAGCATATCCATCGAATCGATTGGTTTAAATTCAGTTTTAAACATCAATTCTGTATTAGTTCATAACAAAAATATATATTAATAAACTAGGTCAATATACTTTCTAGGGTAACATTCAAAACATTATAATGTTAAAATGTATCATAAATTTGCTTTAAATTCATAAAGCAGTTGTCTGTTTATAGATAAATCTATAAATCTTCTGTCGATTTTATCATAATCTACAAAAATTGTAATAAAAGTGTTAATAACTTTACATGCAGAAAATATTTAGAGCAAAACATAAAAGAGAGGGTTCTTAAAATGAAATTAACAGACAATGTCACAAAAATATCGACTTCGAACTCTTTCTTATATAGGGTGCTTGCAGATAAAATTATGAAATTAAAAAAGACATGACACTTATAAACATTATTGTGTTAAAAATATACTTTTGAGGACCTTGATAAACCTAGGCTTGCAATATTCCTGAATCACCACATACTTTGTTAGCAGTCTTATAACGTCCACGTAGTTTGAGCAAGCTAACCTTCCATAGTGTGTGACGTGTGAAACACAAACATCATAAGCAGGAAGCATGTAATAATCTTTTATTTAACATTGGATTATTGGCGTGTTCGAGGTTTCATCGAAAAATTAAAAAACAAAAAAAAAATTGTATCTTGCAAATATGTGCTTGGAAAGCACAAAAACAGCAAAGAATAAGAAGCAACAAGCAAAAGGAACAAGTAAACAGAACGAGAAATACAAGAATGTACAAAGTGAATAAAAATCAATGACCAAGAATAATCTATATCATACATAAAAATTATATCCAAATTATCGACATTTTTATGTAGGGTTAATGTGTGATAATGATGATAATGTTGATTTATACATTATATAAAGTGTTAATGTGTTATGATACTTTGTAACTGATATAATGAAATTACTTGATTTCTGGGTCATATATATTTAAAATCGTGTCAAATAGATTTTAAATAAAACATTATATTTTTTCTGGAACCTTGATCTGTAATTAAACGTCTGTATATTTTTATGTTTAATAGAAACTATGACGTTTTCTACCATAAATCAACAGTGGTCTCCTGAGCCCACATGCATGTATTGAGTTTTCCTCGTTTGACAACTATCAGAATGTTTACGTGGGTCGTGGGAGCAAAATATCAAAATATATTACACATGTTTACTCATATTACAAACACTACTATTATAGCTCTATATATTATATGTTATTGTTTTAGTTCAATTTAATTACAGGAAATGTAGGTGTGTAATAGATTTACTTCGTTATTTTCTCTAAGACCTTATCTTAAAGTTATATAATCCAAAACAAACATACCAAATTACATATTATACAAGTTTTATTTTACAGCACTAGAAGGCTGTTTCGAAATACAATTACCCATCAGTAGTGCTTGGACCAAAATTATGAAAACAAAATTGTTTTTAAGATGTTGAAACGATACCCAAAAGACCAAATATATTGTACGAAATTAAGTTAAGAAAATACTTTGTATGAGGGAGTATATCTAAGTTTCTGAGGAATTTCAAATTTTACCTAGCAGCAAATTTTGACAAAAGTATATTTCTGACAGTAATACACAATTATTGCCTACTGAGTTTGTGATAACCTCGGGGAAACAGCCACCAGCAGAGATATCGGCTCAGTGGTTTAAATTAGATTACACCAGTTGTAATTTTACAGCACTAGACGACCGTTTCGGAATACATGAAGCTATGTCCAAAGTACAATCCAAAAGCAAAGTACTAAATATTGGTAAGATGGATCTTGTCTTAAGGTTTATTAAAAATGGATAGAGAAAAATAAATGTATGACTTGACGTCCCATAGTTCCTTGTTTCTTTCACACAATTTTGATTACACGCGTTGTGGATGTAGCTTGCTAAACAGGAGTGCTTACCCTTCCGGAGCACCTGGCCTCACTTCCATGGTGGAAGTTGACTAACCTGAATTGTCAGTTCCAAAGTTTTCACTTTGCTTCTTGATTTTGATTCGAACATGTATTAGTATGTTTGTTTTTGATTGACAATAGTGTATACAAGTCTCGTCATATAATAAGCGTAAATTTATGATTTCAGAGTACAAAAAACAATCAGGCTTATTCTTCCGGAGCAACCGGTCTCACTTCCCTGGTAGAAGTTCACCTGTTCAACCTACTTTGTCAGTTCCAAACTTTTTACTTTGCTTCTGGTTTGTGATTCGGATATGGATTAGTATGATTGTTTTTTTACTTTTAAGAATTTCGTGAAATGACATCACGTTAACATTTGTCTTTTGGTGTAACATACTGTAATATTTGTTCACTGACGTCAAATTGCAAGGCTGTATAAGTTTAATTTTACTTTACCATTGTCATTGGAAAGGTTATCAAGACCCGCATAAAAGTTTGACCACCGACGCCAGAATATTGATGATAATTATGATGTCTCTTTATTTAAAAAAAAAACCTTGGATATACTTGACGTCCCATTGTTCCGTGTTCCTTTCATTCTCAATTTCAATTTTACACGTGGCGGGTGTAGTTAACCGCTTTTCCTTGGTGGGAATTTGTGTGTTTAACTTAATATGCCAGTTTCAACTTTGTTTTGGACATGGATTGTCAGTTAGTAGGGACTTATCAAAAACAAACATACTAATTCATGTCCGAATCACAACCCAGAAGCAAAGTTAAAAGTTTGGAACTGACAAGACATATATTACATTTTCATACTTCGTAAATCGATAATTTAACTACAAGAAGCAGTCGATAGAAAGATTTCAAGTTTGATGGTAAAAAGCGCTAAATGTTTGACAGAAGCTCTTCTATATAGCTTATATATGTTACAGTAAATACCAGTATGTACATGTTTTACTTAAATTAAGTAAATACCTGTAATTCCCGTTAGAGTTAGTTATTACATTTACTTCATAAATTTCTCTAGAAAATACAGGTAATCACTTTTGAAAAAATCTAAAAACAAATTTTTATTCTCTTAATGGATAAATGGAATAAATTATTTTGTCCATATGCAGCACAAATAAACCACAAAGACCCAGGAAATACTAACAATACATTTAGTGTCGCGTAATTGATTTATCGTTCCCCTGGGATCTGTTTAGTCCATCAACAGAGATAATGTATGTAGATGACATGTTTGAACCTTAATCCATTTGTAACAGTCGTCACTAATTGGTGTAAAAATTATCAAATATGTTTGGTGATATTATCGATCACAAATGGAAACAAGCGACATGGGAAAGCAAGGCTAGCCAAACATGAGCCATACGAGCAACTGATTAGACAACTTTTGGAAATTCAGTATAATAATGTATCGGTATATTTGTAGTCAATTATATATGTGACGCGTCAAGAAAATATTTTTTGTGATGTTTTGAGAAAATGACGTACAGTCGCCCACTCCATGGATGAGAACACCTTCTGTTATAATTTTCATGTAATTTGAATTTACTGCTACTCATAATTTATATTGACAATCCACGTCTTCAATGGAAAATAAAAAACAAACATATCAATCCATGTTCAAATAAAAATCCTAAAGCAAAAGTTTAACACGTCAACTTTCACTAGAGAAGTGAGGTCGGGTTTTCTGGATTTGTAATAAATGAATAAATAACAACTAATAATAATTAAATATAAATAAAATGTCAGAAAAAAATCAGATATCACCGTCTTAAGAAAATAGCACAATGTTAAACATGATTCTGAAATAATAATAAAACAAATAATAATAAAAACAACCTATGATGAGATAATCTCATGTATTCTATGCATAATTTAAATTTTTGTATATTCAACCTTAATCAAAAATTAAAAACAATCCAAGTCCAAATCGCAATTCCAAAGCAAAGTATAAACTTTGAAACCTGGCGAATTCATAAATATAGTTTTATGTGCTTCGTCAGCTATGATAGAAAAAAGAAATAGTCATTTTCGTCACAACGGTAAACGCAAACCAGAATGAACTAATTAAAATATGATAAAAACAACCAATTCAAGAACAAACACACCAGTTCATGTCCAAATCATGTCCTCAAAGAAAAATAAAAGTTTTGAAAACTGCAAATTTTCACCAGGGACATAAGGCCGGGTATTCCGGAAGGACAAAAGACAAATACATATACACTTATTGGTTGTATAATACGGTAGCTGATCAGAATACTCCCGGCAGTTGATATACTAAGAGAATGGATGACATCCGTATTGTTTTCAATGATCCTAAAGGATCCAAACCATCCCACTTAATTTTCAGTCAATGACCCATTGAGTCGTACGATTTAAAAATTGACTCATCTTTACAAACAGTTTAGCCTTATTCATGTTACTAATATTCTTTGAATGTATAGACATATTATATACTACTAATAGTCATACATGTATACCTGATCCATTTTATTTTACGAAATATAAAAATCTTTTATTCCCTATAAAAGAGATATTTCTATATAAACATACTTCATTGTAAAAGAGATTATATCAACTCTGCCAACGTAAAAGTGATACTTAGTTAAAATCGATCATAAATCCAAAGATGAAAGAGAACCATCATGGAACGAGATATATATATTATCACCATATATAAAATTTCAAATAAATAGGGAATTGTACACTATTTTTATAGACTATTTTGTTTCTTTTGTTTGACTTGTCAATGATGTATTACACACTAAGCGCGCCATATGGATGTTAATTTCATTTTCAAAGCTAAATGAAGGCTTAAAGCCATTTAAAATCGTCATCAGCTGAATTAGATTGTATTAAAAGAAAGATGACAAAGGGTAATTGTGACAACTGTTCACATCATAAATAACATGGCTTTAAAAAGATTTATTAAATATCTGTATGTTGTATATACAGGGAACAGTGAATGATTGATTTAATTGAAATCAATTTCATATTTGTTTTATATTACTGGTATGCTAAATGCTAAACGCAAAATGTAACCTTATTAAATTTAATATAGTTAAACAAAGATTGTATGACCATTATATGCAGCATTGTGTAAATATGTAAACACATATAGTAAACTTGTTTTATACAAAGGTTTCAAGTGCTGTGTACAGTTTTAATGTTAATTTAATTGTGCATATCAAATATGTACAAATGTATATTAGATGTAATTCACTTCAGTTAAATGTACAGTTTGATATACACATATTCCTAGAAACCAACGGTTAGGCTATGCATCTGTTGTGCAATGGGTGTCGTAGAACAAGGATATCATTTTTATTGATGTGTCCAATATACAGACAAGCTAGACTGAAGTTTTGACCCCACCATTCCCACCTTCAAAGTCTTCATATGTGTATTCCACCGCCATCAATCCATCAATCGATTATTGGAAATAGTTAGGCTACAAGCTTGTAATTTTCTCTATGCTAATAAACTTGTTACTAGTATTATTATTTCTATTTTTTATATTAAGTTATATTCAGCCAATACCAACAAATATACTATACTATAAGCCGAAAAAGTGGAGTAATGCGTTTACGTCTTACTAAAATTTGTTCCCCTTTTTCGAGTTCTAAAGTTGTCAAGAAAATCTGATTACCTAAAAAAATAATCAACCTTTGCCAACCGATCAAGCGAACTATTTCGTTCTAGAATCTTCCTTGGCGCAGATGTGTTCAGCCAATTCAGACTACACAGTTTCTGCTTCATAAAATATGTATCAGAAGTGTGTATGCCTCATGCTCAAACACAGCAACTATAGACTTAATGTGTTTCATTACACTGTATAGTGATGTGTATTCACTGCGCGGTCAAGTTGGATGGCGGGTATTGCAACGGGTTATTGTCCAATCACTTTTTGTCTGCTCTATTTATTCGACTGGAAACGTGTTGATATTTCATTTGTATGTGTGTGTTACATGGTCTAGATAGCAGGTATTGCAGGTGCCTTGTTAGTAGGGATAGCTTGCCCAACCATTTGATCATCTGCTCTGCCTGCTGTTAAACTAGAAACGTGCCGTACAAATATATAAACATATCTGGTCTCTATGTAAATAATATGTATAATACATGTATGTATCATGAAAATATTGGTTTGCATAATTGTTTTAAATTTATTGTTTATGTTCTTTGTTTATTGTGTCCTTGACATGCAATTGTAATACATGTATTTTTAAAAAGGAAATAAAAATATCGTGATGGTTTGTCATTTTGACATTATAGCAAAGTATGACTTTACAATCATGGTAATTTTAAATACTTTAAATTCTATATAGGAGTTTGTGGCTGAAAAAAGAAAAAAAATGATGTAATGGTTTGTGTTAACAATCACCAATATAGGAAGGCCAAATAAACCAGATAAAACCAGTCAAAAAAAAAAAGAAAAAATATAAATGATTGGTTCACATTCAGGACGAAACACACTTTTTATGACAAAAGGCAACAGTAACATTCACAAAAATTGTTGAAATACTTTGTAAGTTATATAAGTATTTACGATAATAGTATAATTAGTTAGTTTAATTACACACTATTATATATCCTTAGTCACACACTCATTATGTGCTTGTATAAATTACATTCAATAATTATTATGAATGATTACTTTATGAGCAATTAGGTCACTGATAATCCTTAATTAAATGATTTATGACATAACACAGATAAGTTGATAACTTAAATTGTAATATGTCAAAGTGAGTTCATTTTGCTTCAAAAGTTGGACTCCTTGTGTCACACTTTGATTGATGCTCATTATGGGCTTGCATTAATTACTTTTAAGGGATGTTATGAATGATTACTATTTGAGTAATTAGCACAGTTTTTACGATTTACGACATAACATTAATAGGTTGTACTTATTATATGGTAACCTAAATTGTAATATGGAAAAGTCAGTTAAAGTTTATTGTGCTTCAAAAGTCGGGCTCCTTATGTCACACTTTGTTCGATGATCATTATGTGCTTGCATCAATTACTGTAAAAGTATGTTATGAATGATTGCCATTTAATTAATTATGCCACTGAGAAATCCTAAATATTTTTTTACGATTTACGACATAAAATAAATAGGTTGTACTTATTATACGATTATCTTAATTGTAGTATGAAAAATCAGTTCCTCACTTCCCTGGTGGAAATTCACGTGTCTAACCTAAGTTGTCAGTTCCAAAGTTTTTACTTTGCTTCTGGATTGTGATTCGGACATGGATTAGTATGTTTGTTTTTTTATTAAAGTTCCTTTTGCTTCAAACGTCGAGCTCCTTCATCAGATATGTAACACTTTGATCTATGCTGTATTTTTGGGGAGAGTGTTTAAAATTTATTCAATCATATTTATTAACAGGTTTCAAAGTTTTTTCTTTGCTTTAGGAAAAATAAGCACCTCCATTTAGCTAGCAATACCCACCGCGTGTGTAATGTCAGTTATGTTCATTTTGCTTCTAAAACTGAAGATTTGTCAGACATATCATACTTTGATATTTGCTGTACTTTTGTTGTTAGGATGGGGGGTTGTATAGCTACGATCACTAAATCTCCCATCCTTGTAGACAAGGATGACAACGTATTTGTACTAATTTTTATTATTTCGATAATCAAATACTTATATATACTAACCAATATTAAATAAAATCAAAAAGCAAGGTTAAAACTTTCAAACTCGCAAACCAAGTTAAAAACGTAATGACCAAGCAGAGAATGAGGCCGGGTGCTCCGGAAGGGCACATCCTGTCTAAATGGTGCTTACCTTTAAATATCCTACGAGCTGATTACTAGTGGTATTTTAAGTACAATTGAACGCATTTATCTGATATTTTGTTACTCACTATAAACATTAATACATTATCGTTTTGATATATATTTGGAATGGCGTTTAAACCATGTTATAAATGTTTAAAGATATTGGTCAAAACGCAAACATGGCATCGACAGAACCGGAATATGAATTCGACTGTTAAAATATAAATAATAAATAATAAATGATCATTGAAAATAATAAATAATACATGTAAATATTGCTTAAAACACTTAAAATTATATATTTGAAATTATGAATGCATGTTAAACAATAGAAGGAATCAATGAAATATTTTAAAACATTTAGGCCACTGATTAAAAACCTATCATCAACGTTTTATATTCCTTCATAACAAAACAAATCAAATTATAATTCAAACAAAGAAAGTTTAAATATTCACAAACCTGAAAGATAAACAGCCAATTTGACATCGCTCAAATTATCCAAAGTCTTGTTTGCTACTGTGAAATCATTCGTCGTCTGCTTAATCTTAATGGATAAACTATTAAATACGTCTCCATTCATCAGCCATTTTTCAAACAGATTTTCGACATTTTTACAAACAGGTTTCCCGCAGTAAGAACCCACATCCTTTCCCGTTCCTTTTGTCCAAACAATAGACAAATGTTCCAATCTCTGCTCACCTGCATCTTCAGCTTCATCTAAAGTTGATTCAATTTTAAGTTCCAGACTTTCGAATTCATAATCACTTCTAAAATCGAATCCAATCGTTTGATTGGAATGAGATTTATGAGAATCTGTAATTGATTCAAGTTTCCCATTCGACAGTTTTTCTGCAGTCTCAAAAGTTTTGTTTCGAATATTGATAGAAATGTTAATTTTTTCAATAAATTTTCCAAAATTTTTTTCAGGATTGATCTTGTTTCCGTCTAATTTAAATCGATATATTTTTGAATCCTCTAAGGTTGCAGATTCAATATATGAGTATGATAACTGGATTAGCGTCTCTGGTTTAGAGTAATTTGATATGACAGCAGACGACGAAGTCGGATAAATACATAAGAGCATTGATATAACACATAGTTCTAAATACATAACAACAAATTCCAACATCATCAAGATACACTGAACACAAAGTCGTTAGTGAAGTTCAATAAATAACTGTACATTAGTTTTAAAATATTAAAGATCACGTTTTGTATGAATTAATCCATGTTTTATAAACACAACAGCTGATACGAAAAAACAACTGTTCTAATATCGATGTAATGAATATATCGTTACAAATTAACAAGATTATTACAATTTTACACTTTCCCGATATAGATCTAGTTTTTAGACACTTCACAAAAAACAGTATTAGATTTTTCCGCTTTTAAAGGCAGACTTGTATTTTTAATGCTTCCCAATTAAGCTCTTCATTTATTTTAAATTCATCGTTTAGAAATCACTATTTCTATCGATAAGCAGGACTTGTTATTTTCATTTATTCACTTTTTGAAATAGAGACAAAATTAAATGCTTCTGGATATAAAATATGATCAACGTTAATTATTATCATAATGCAGTTTTTCCACCTTGTTTGTAGCTTAAATACCAAGACCTTTGGGAATCAACTATTGGCAGTTTTTGGTCGGGATTGGTTATGCTTTTTAGTGAGAATTAGATACAAGCGTTTAATAATTGATGTAACATTACATTTGAAGCAGATCATACGACTATTATATTTATATTGAACCACGTGTTTATGTTATTCATCATTATAGCAATAACAACATCATTCGTTTTGTTATAAATAATTTATTTTAAAAATGTTAAAATAACAAAAAGGGACTCGTGTCTACGGATGACAATAGACAACTTTAACAAAGCCTGTCACTAACTAGTACTGCTAGAATGGCAATAGACAAATTAAACAAAGACTCTCAATAACGCTCACCGCTAGAGTGGTAGTAGCAGTGTTCAAACAATTTCCTTAACTTGCCTCAATTACGCGCCCTGCTGGAGAATTGAATAACAAGCCCACTCGGTAGGTTTTGATCACGCCCACTTATGTACATCGGTCATATAATCATATTTTTATCATCTTATTTTTAAAGTTTATAACATTATATTCAGTGTTGAAATTTTTAATCAACATCATTTTTATAGTTTAAACAACATGATATTAAGAGTTGAATTTTTTTATATAAATTGCCCACGTTTTCAAACAATTTATGTAAAGTTATAAACAAAATATTGTTCAGACTAAAATATTTTAATTTATTGCACGAGTATCATTTACATTTGAATATGTTTTTATTTATTGCTTTGGGTGTCGTATAAGCAGTCATCAATTAACACAGAGCAAAACAGCAGGTACTTACCCTTCCGGAGCACCCGGCCTCATTTCCCTAGTGGAAGTTCACGTGTCTAACCTGACTTGTCAATACAAAAGTTTTTACTTTGCTTCTGGATTGTGATTCTGACATGGATTAGTATGTTTATTTTTGATTTTTCTCGCTTGTCATCAAAAGTGTATGCTCCACTTTACTGGTTAAAGTTTTCTTTTCAAACTTTTGTTAAAGCATTTATTTAAGTTTGTGTTTGATTTTCTAAAATGTATTTACAGTCTTAATGTTTTGTATATAGTGACGCAATAATAGAAAGATTTTAGAGATATAAGCAGAATTAAATTATTTCAGTTTTGATTTCACGTATAGTGAATGTAGCTAGCTGAACAGGAGGCACTTACCCTTCCGGAGCACCCGGTCATAATTCCTTGTTGTAAGTTGGCGTGTTCGTCATTTGATTTATTATATAATCTATATTACATTTCGGGTTTTAAAATGTGCATTTATCTATTGTTTTAGCTGTCTCATATGCCAATTGTGGTTGCTAGGGTTATATGCTTCCCTTCTCTGGTGAAAGTTTAACGTGTTTAACTTAATTTGCCAGTTTTCAAATGTTTTACCTTGATTATAGTTTGAATATATTCTGGTATGTTTGTGTTCGATTTTCTAAAATTTGTGTTAAAGTCTTCATTTTTATGTATGTTGTGACACAATAATTAAATATTTTAGTGAAACAAGTAGTATTCCATTAATTCACTTTCGATTTCAACATTGTGAGTGTAGCTAGCTGAACAGGAGGTGCTTACCCTTCTGGGGAACCCGGCCTCACTTTCCTGTTATAAGTTCGCGTGTAGCCTGATTTGTCAATTTCGAAGTTGGTACTTTGCTTTGGCATTGTGCTTTGAACATGGATTAGTATGTTTGTTTTTATTGACTTGACTTGTTTCCTTAAAGAGTACTTAATATATACCTGGTCTGTATATCACCAAGATAATGTTTCTAAAATTAAAATACCAGTAATATAAAACCCATAACTTCTTCACAATAACATGCATACCGGATTGTTGTTGCATGATGCAATAAAATAAAGTTAAATCTTGATTTTAAATGCACATTGTAGATGTTTAGACGTGTAGTGTAGTGATATTACGCAATCCTTTATTCAGGCGTTTTTTATATATGTTAATGCTTAATGTATCCATGTTGTGAAGTTTTGAAAAAAGAAAAACAAAGACTAACACTGACTAGAGAAATGAGTGACAATCCCATAAGATCGTTCTGATCACTGTAACATGCGTGTATTGGTCACAATATTATATCTTTATAGCATATTAGTAATTGTTTATATTTTTACAAGCATGATATTAACTTGGATTTGTAATGAAAGGTTCAATTCTATGTATTTATTTATTGTTTATGTTTCTGTTGTTTCAAGCATGATGTGTACGTGAATTTGGAATGAATGATCCACGTCAGAAAACAGTATACAAACACTTTAAAGTGGTGTTAGAAATAAAATATTGTTCAGACTAAAAAAATTAAGTTATAATATCATCTGCATTGTAGTTTCGGGTTTGTTTTATATAATAATAATTGTGTATTATTATTAGAAAAATACTTTTGTCTAAATTTGCTGCTAGTTAAAATCTAAAATTCTTCAAAAGCTAAGATATACTTCCTCATGCAAACTATTTCCTTAGCTAACTTTGGTAAAATATATTTTGGTCCTTTTTGTATCTCTTCAACATCATGTAAAACGATTTTGGTTTCATAATTTTTGGTCGAAAAACTACTAATTGGGTATTCCGAAACGGCAGTCTAGTGCTATAAAATTAAAACTGGTATAATATGTAATATGTGTATTTATTTATTGTTTGAGATGTCTCATAAGCCATTTGTGACTGAATGTGAACAATTTATGTCTCACTTCCCAGGTGAAAGTTCATGCGTTTAACTTAATTTGCCAGTTGTCCTTTGGGTATCTTTTCAACATCTTGGATGAAAGTTTGGTTTCACGATTTTTGGTCCAAGCACTACTGATGAAGAATTGTATTCCGAAACGGCCGTCTAGTGCTAAGTTTGGACATATACCTTTATGTTTGTGTTGGGTTTTCTAAAATGTATGCTAAATGTCATCATTTAAATGTACATTGTGACACAGTAATAAAATATTCAAACAATTTCCGTAACTTGTTTCCTTTAAACGTACTTATATTTGTCCTGTGTATCACCCATGTACAATTTTTTCATAATGAATATACATGTAATATCAGTCATTACTTCTTCACGAAAACATACATACCAGATTGTTGGTGCAATATTAAATAATGTCAGTTTAAATGTTAATTGTAGAATATAGGGTGCATTATTTAATAAAATAACGACGACAGTTAACCTGCCTTGAAGGCCACCTCTATATAAGGGTCGCCTGATTATAAAAGTCAGTAAAACTTTATCTCAATTGTTCTTTATTCATATTGTTTTAACCTGTATATAAAGGTCATCTGTCCATAAAGGTAACTTTTTGGTTCCCTTGGGTGGCTTTATAGACCATTTTAATTGTACTAACATTAAATAGGTGTATTCAACTTTAATAGTTAAAAGTTCTTGTACGGTGTTTGCATATATATACTGAATCTCTTCTGGACACTAAAATCACCATGATGAATAATCAAAAACAAACATACCAATCCATACAATACAATCCCAAAGCAAAGTAAAAACTTTTAAACCATTATAATTATTCGTCCACATATATAATGATCATATATTGTTTTCTTTGGTGGTTCCGTCATTCTTTTGGTTACTCTTCCAGAACACCCAGTCTCACTTCCTTGAAGGACGTTCCCGTGTTTAACTTTATTTGTCAGTTGCTTTGCTTCGGAAATGTGATAAGGACATAGATTAGTATGGTTTTCATTATTATTCTTATTTCGTATTCATGGTTCTATAGACTAATACAGAGTACATGTTTTATTAACTGTAAACTGCCGTTCCTTTTTAGTACAACCATCCTTTATATTGTTGATAAATAATATATATAACGTGTATAAAATGACAATATGATGAAAAATTAATATACACTCGTGACTAACGTTACGTGAAACAGAAAAAAAACATATGTTAGTGATATTTAATAGGCGTATTGATCATGCAATGGGTATCTGGTTATAGAATGAGTTTTGCTGTTCTGTGCAGGTGCCCGTGAAACTTTACCGTTACACGCCAACATCTAAAAGTATCTGTTCATATTATAACAATAAGCCTTCCAATGCAGGTGCCTGTCGAGGTTTGCGATACACACAACCCCTAAAATGGGTATACATGGACATCTGTTGATATTATGACAATATTGCTGTCCTATATATGCAGGTCTCCGTCAGTTTGCCTCAAACCCCAAGCTCTAAATTTGGTATCTGTTGATATTGTGACCATATTGTTATCTTATTGGGGATTAGGGAACATGCCTTCCTCATTAATGTGTTTCCATTGTTATATGTTTGTCTCAAACGCCAAGCTCTAAAATCGGTATATGTTGTGACCATTTTTCTGTCCTATGCAGGTGTCTGTCACGGTTTAGGGAACCCTCTAAAATGGGTTCCATTGGTATATGTTGATAAAGTGACAATATCGGTTTTCCATGCAGGTGCCAGCTAAGGTTTGCAATTACACCCCATCCTCTTAAATGGGATTTTGCTTCTATCTCTTTATTGTGAAGTATGTTAGGCATAAACTTTGAAACTAGCAGATTAGGTTACATTGTGAACTTCCACCAGGGATGTGAAGTCGAGTATTCCGAAAGGGTTAGCACCTCCTGTTTAGCTAGCTACACCCGTCACGTGTGTAATCGAACTTGAGAATGAAAGGAACATAGAGGTCAAATATATCCGTGATCGTTTTGGATACACAAACGTCAAACTTTTCAACAGTACCATGATGATGGTCATAAACTTTTTGAAGGCCTTGATAAACCTGAGCTTGCATTGCGTCCACAATTTATTTGCCAGCAGCCTGCTTTGTTGTGCATGTATAAAGTTTTCGTGGTGGGAACAAGTTCTACCACAGCGTATTACTTGAAACAAATACACCCCTACAGCATAGTAAGTTAGTCCGACTAATCAGACCACTAAACCCCCATTTTAATTTTGGACTTGGAGGTTTGTGGTCTGACAGCTTCCATCATTGAATTCTTGAAATTTTTGGCGAAATTGGCAGAAACGAAAACACGCGTCGATAACTTCCAGTATTTCCTTAACTCGCTCTTGCTGACAACATGGAACACTTCCTGAAACATTATTCTACCGATCCATGCTTAACTTTTAATTAAAATCCATCGATATCAGTAGAAATACAAGGTTTTCTGATGTCTCTTCAGCTCTCTGTCACTTTTGCATCGTGAAGACATTACTAATCTGCATTGACCAATCAGATCGCGTGTTGCATTTGGATGGTAAATTAAAATGGGGGTTTAGTGGTCTGATTAGTCGGACTAAGTAACAGTTATATCTGAAATAATCGCCAAGTGGTACTTAGTATCGAGTCCCTGTGATTCAAATGACAGTAAACAAAGACTAAGTCTAATGAACCTGAATAAAGTTTCGTATTTTTCATTTACTCAAGCCTAGTGTCATATGATATATTTTTAATTTTCTGAATGAAATATTAAAAAATTTGTTATCATCATATAAATTTTTCAACAATTTATTCATAAAATTTAAAAACTTATGACACTGGTGAAACAGAAATTCCGACGGGCATTCTCGATTACCATTGAATATCTATACACAGAGTAAAACGATATTTTTACAGGTTGAAAACTAAACCCATGAATGGTTGAAGATTGAAAAAAATGGAGGATGTTTATTCGCATATGAAGTAATGCGTCTCCAATGACATCACAATTGGTATAAACATTTCAATATCAGAGGTTCAAAATTATGTTTTGTAATGGAAGGTCCAGGACCTTTTGCCTTTATTTTTGGCAGGTCCCACATAAAGTTTTGAAAGTCCAATATCAACATCGAAAGATCCATGTGCAATTATGTAATTATATTGAAAAAGTAGAATTATTCTGGTAAAAATGGCAGGTTCAGCGGACTTTTACAATTTAAATATTAATGGTCCCAAGGTAAAATCAATAGGTCCCGGACCTCGGACCCAGGGAATTTTAAACCCATGAATATACAGCCAAACTTGTCTATAAAGGCCACCCAAGGGAACCAGTAAACGTGGCCTTTAAATACAGGTTCAAAAATTATGAATACAAAACAATTGTAATACAATTCTACTGGTCTTTATAAGCAGGTGGTCTTTATATAGAAGTGACTTTCAAGGCAGGTTGGACTGTATATAAAATCAACCATTATTCCTATCTACAGAAACATTTTATAGTATTCGCGGATGCACATCCTGATTTTTGTGAAAAGACTTAGCCCATGTGCTTCTCGTGTTTTCCCGACTTTTCACTCTGTTTGAAAAAATTCTTTTGACTTGAATTTGATTTCGAAATAAAGATATTGGTTTCAATTGTTGTCATTTTGAATGTTCTGTTTCAGCTGGCATTTGATAATGAGTGATCTGAAAATGGAACTCTAGATAGCTTGATCTTGTTCAATTGTTAAGTCTAGATCTGTAGATAACTCGGTCATTTTGCTTCCTTATATGACTATAGGGAATTGACAATTCTACCGTAGATCTCTATCAGAACTCTCAATTTTCTATCATTCCTTGCAAAACGATTAAATATACACAATAAATTGTTGAAAATAAAACAAAACCCCATGACTATACTTTTAAAGTAGGTTTTAAGAATATAATTTAATCAATAACTGCTGCAAATGCCGGAAGCTTATGTAGTACTGCAAATATTGAGCCGAAAATCTGCTTTCTTCGCTGAAAATCTGCTGTAAGCGACCATAACATTTAATTACAATACACGTACCTCCGGTCGGGTCGAAAAATCTGCCGTAAGCGTTCTTTAGCTTTCTTTCCGTAAGCGCTCGTCAGCTTTCTCAACTAAAAATCTGCTGTAAGCGACTATAAAGTTAAATTTTTTACTACACAATTTACAAACATTTGGTACCTCCGACCGGGCCGAAAAATATGCCGTAAGCGTCCTTTCGCTTTCTTTCCTGCTGTAAGCGACCATAATGTTTTATCATTTTACTACACACTTTACAAACATTTGGTACCTCCGGTCGGATACGACATATGGGGAATCTACATATAAGCGATCTTTGGACATATATTCTTTTTTTTTTTTTTTTTGAAAAAATGAGAAATTGAAAAACAATCTTACGAAGGGTTTCTCAGATTTATGAAATACTTGTAATGTTTCAAACTAACAAAAGTCATCCGTCTTCCCTCATTGTCGTTATTTTAAGCACGTTTTGACAAGTAAATTTAAATTGGGAAAATGTTCCCTTATCACACATACAAACTAATCCAAACCCGACTTTAATAATGACAGGTTTATTTTCGTAGTGAATTAAAAAGAAACATTCTAATCCATGTCCGAATCACAATCCAGAAGCAAAGTAAAAACTTTGAAACTTTGGGGAAATCTAAATAGACAGTTTGGCTGCCAGAGCACAGGCGCTTGGGGCCAGGTATTTTTTTTTCAATTTTTATTATTTAATCGACCAAGCAGTGATATAATTTGCTATTTTATCATATCTGACAACGTTCTGAACTAAATGCACCAGAAATAAACTGATTTTATTGCACTTAAAGTTCTTTTTTAAATAGAGAAAATCAAGAAAATTTTAAAGTGCAATAAAATCAGTTTATTTCTGGTGCATTTTGTTCGGAACGTTAAAAATTGAAAAAAAATACCTGACCCCCAAGCGACTGTGTGCCAGAGTGGCAAAAATGTATTGATGCTTCAGATGACATTTTTGTTACCGTAATTGGTAGTAATATTGAAGTTTTCCCTTGAAGTATGTGGAGCATTACTAGGGCGAAAAGCACCAATAAGTCAAAATTACTTCGAAGGTCATAAAAAGGTTTAAAGTTAAATGAGCGTATGTTGTGGATTTTTCGGGAAAATGCATAAATTATGCACTCTCTAATTCTAAAAGAGGCCGCGGTGGCCTAATATATAAGACGTCAGTCTACAAATCCAGGGTCTCTCACCGCTGTGAGTTCGAGTCCCATATGTGAGAAAGTGGATTTTCCTTGCTGTTGGCCTTTACTGGTTTCCCCGGTGTCAGTATAATGTGACTCTTGTCTGTCGCGTACTGGCTCAGTGAACTAGCACCTTAAAGTTGCCTTGAGTGCGTACTGGTACAAGGCAGACCATAAAACACACTCACATTTCACATGCATTCAAGAACTTGTTCATAAATTAATATTTAGAGATTAATAAAATAGTTATCGTCGCGAATACCTAAAAAATTGCTGATGCGACGGTAAGTAACATTCAACAACAACTCTAATTCTAGTAAATATTTCAAAATACAGTCAAACCTGCCTGTACAGGCCACCCAAGGGAACCTGTAAAGGTGGTCTTTATCGGTAGGTGGCCTTTATATACAGGTTCAAATAATGTGAATAAAGGAAAATTAAGACACAATTCTACTGACCTTCATAAGCAGGTGGTCCTTATATAGAGGTGGCCTTTGAGGTAGGTTGGACTGTATTTCAAAATATTACATAATATGTAGGCAGAAATTAAAATGTTTATAAAATGAAATTAACCACAATCTATACTGAAGATCAAATTCCCTATGGTCCATAAATCAAACCAATATTTTATTTTGAGTGTTGGTGACGTATGTTATATTTAACATAAACTAGATGATATTAAATGATAATAATATTTTTTTTTTAATCTCAACCCACAAGTTGTGTCTATATTTGTAAAAAAAAAAAGAAGGTTATAACGGTTCTTTAGAGCAAAAGGAATCAAAGGTCTGAAAGTACTGACTTTATATAGGACATAGTCACTGGTCACATGTTCTTAGATTTATGTAGCCTTTGGTCTTAGCTCTGTTTATAACAAAGGAAAATCACCAGTGTGCGGAAATAAACAGGAACTTAAGTATGTCATATTTAGAGTATTTTACATTTTTTTCCGATTACCTTAATGCAATTGATGGATTGCCGGCCACGCCCACAATGTTCTGACAAAGGGCCAGCATTCTTGATTTACACTGGGTCTGAACTGTGCCATTTAATTACGTCAATGACACTAAAAGATCATTTATTGCTGTGACACTGCTTTGGTACCGTGATGGTGGCCAGTGTCGGAAGATAAAAAGCATGACCAGCTATTCGTCAATTGGTCTCATGGAATGGCCGGTTTACATCAGTTTTAAAGTGATTGGTCTGAACAAGGAAGGTTAAAGATTAGATGACGTCTGGATAGAAAATCCAAAAACAGCTGAAATTGTACTGGATAGAAAAACATACTATAGGGCAGTTGGGCATATTCTGACTTAAAAAACTATGTAGTATGTGCTTGGGTATGACCACTTGACCACTCGGTCCCTTATACTGGTACCAGAACAACTAAACACTGTCTACCTGACCACCTTGCCACCCTTGAGGCCAACAGGAGTTGAACCTAGAGCAGTGACATGACTTGTGTTTGAGGACTAACGCTTTAACCACTTGACCATTGCGGCTCATCAATCTACATGCATCATTGAAATGGGACCTTATATGTAAACAACACAGCAGGGTTATTTGAAGGGTGGGCGATTTGAAACGTGAATCAATATTGCAACTAAAATTTTTAGTTCACCTTTTTTTAATTTTCTTAAGCAAAACATTCAGTATAAAATTGTGATAGAAACAAAACAATGAAACAAATTATTTAACTATTCAAAACATCTAATACTAATACTAATACTACTAATCTACTGGACAAGTACAAAGTACAAAATAGAATTTATCTACTAATTATGACTATTTTTCTGAAAACATATATAATTTCATCTTTATCTACCAGTAGTCAAAGCCTCTAAAACTAATACTATTTAACTAATGGACTTGTAAAAAACATTTACTGTATAATGCTTATATTTCGACGAGATTTTATTTTTGCTATATCCGTGACCCAGTGTATTCCCTCAAAAATAAAACTGCCGCAAAAATACATGTGTATTACCAGCAGATTGTATTTCCTTTCATCAGATAAGACCCCAAAAATTTGACACCGCGAATACACTAGTCATCATCACACCGCAAAAATTTGACATCAAGAAAATAAAGCAATATACAGTATCTAATAATTATGACTACTTTTCTGAAATAAAAATTTACTTGTACATGTAATTGCATTTTCTTTCAAAACTCATAATGTGATAACAGTGAATAAAGGAGACAATATACTACATAATTATCTATAAAAAATCACTATACAATCCGACCAAAAATGGCACCAATGTGTATTCAATTTTTTTTTAAATATAAAGTAAAACATGTATATAAAGACCAGATATATAGACTATAGAGAGAGTCTGCTCTGAAGAACATAATGGACACATAAATACAAGTTCATCTATTCATTAAATCAAAAACAGACATATTGGTCCATGTTCAAATCATGACAACAACAAAAAAAAACCCAAAAAAATAAAAATAAAAATAAAAACCTTGACAACTGGCAAATAAAGTTAAACATGTGAACTTAAACCAGAGAAATGAGGCTTGGTGTTCCCTCTGGAAGGGTAAGCATCTCCTGTTTAGTTAGCTACATCTGCCACATGTGTAATCAAAACTGAGAATGAACTATGGGACCTCAAAATGTATATCATGCTTTTCATTAAAAGCAATTGGACACTAGTGAGATGTATGACTTCAGTACTTCATGCAGGCAAGCTAATGATTAACAAAGGACATGTGCACAAAATATTGCATATTCTTAAACACAATGTTTATAATTTTCAATAAGCCTGCAAGTCTTGTTTGAAATCTTGTAGTCTATAGTTATGTGTAGCAAATTATGTTATGTGTGCAATGTTCAATTCTTTCATACTTCCATAAAAAAGAAAATTAACTTCATTTCTTATAATTCAATTCACAGCAATTTTTCAACAACAAATCAACAATTTAAATAACAAAATTGCTGTAGCAAGTAAAAATTAGCATCTCTATGGCGTAGATATTCAAATGCCTCAGTATTGTGTTATAATATACTCCAGAAAAGACTTCAAGAAGAAACTAGAAAAACTGTGAGCCACAAGCTCACAAAAAATACCCCCCGCTCCTCCCGCATAAAAAAATCCATTGGATCAAATTTTTAAATAGGAGGTGCACATTTACATTATATCACAAAGATTGTGTGAAAGTTTCATGAAAATCCATTGAAGGGTTTAGGAGGAGTTGCGGATAAGAGATAGGCGCCCTAAGGTGTAACGGAAGGACGGACACACAGACGGACACCCCTATCACTATATACCCCCACTTTTTAAGCGGGGGTATAATAAAATGTTAACAATGGTTAGACCAAGTGAAATGTACAACACAATTAACTGCAGTACACTAAAACTGATTACACAGGACCATATGAGATATATAACCCAATGGGTTGAATGAAGAGTACAGAAGTAATATGATGGCAAATTTATGAAATGTGTATGACTACATTATATCACCACTATAATACTGCTACTATTTCTAAACAAAATCAAAATCATGACTACAAACATAACTCACAATATAAAGCAAATCTGAACCTCAACATAAAAAAAACTAGTACATGTGTATATACATGTATATTGTATATATTAAACAAATCAAAAACAAACACACCAATCCACGTCTGAACCACAATCCAGAAGCAAAGTAAAAACTTTGGAACTGACAAGTTAGGCCAGACACGCGAACTTCCACCAGGAAAGCGAGGCCGGGCGCTCCTTCAAAAAATCTGACTACATTGTAATTTAACAAATTTGTAATTTTATATGAAAATGTGATCTATAACACATGCAATCTCAACTTTAATAAGTAGTAATACTGTGAAATCATTAACATCTGTGGTGATCCAATTATCGTTGTTTTCATGGACAACATTTTCCAGGAATTTAGACATTAATGAAATACTGTATTTAACTAACCTACTTTAAAAATATGAACTTACCACGCCATGCAACCATGGTTTTTTTTCTTAGAACCAAAATTGGTTGTCACAAAAATAAATTATTTCATACTAGTAGTATACATAAAAAATATCTGACTACATCGCAATTTAACATATTAGTAATTTTATATATTATATAAATATGTGATTCATCAAAAGGCAGTGAAATATATATAAAATATCTGATTATATTGTAATTTATATTAACAAATTTGCTTATTTTACAAATGTGATATATCACATATACAATCTCAAAATCAACTAGAACTGTCTCTTGAAAACCAAATCCCCCCCCCCCCCTCTGCCAACATTTAATGTTTTCCTGCAACCTTGACCTTTATGATATGACCTTGGTTCAAAGTCATAACACACCTTTGGACCATGAAGATTATTCAAGTTTTATGACAGTCATACAAAGCATTGATGAGATATGGCCAAGACACTTTTTAACACAGACAGACATAGTAATTCCTATATATCCCACTCAAACTAGTTTTTTTAGGGGTGGGTGGGTATAAAAACCAGTAAATATTATAAAAATATCTGATTACATTGTAATTTAATAAATTTGACATAGGTTATGTGATTGCATAATATGGGTTGTGTGGGTCAGCACAAACAGATTTTGGCTGTTTATCTGATGAAACAGCTTAGGATAATTTGATTTTCTTGCACCCCAGATAGAAAAATCCATAAAAATAGATATTTCCATCTTGCATCCCCCTGTGCAAGATAGCCTACACACAGTTTTTCCCGCAAAATTTTATCAACAAAATCAGAGGTGTATCGAAAGTTGAAATTAATTTAAATTGAAAAATTGTACTTTCTGATGCAAGAAATAGAATCAATCACTACTTGCAGTGCCAGATAAGGAAATCTCAACCCTTGTTCTAATATATTTGGTCCAGAACTCGGCAAGCCTCGTTCTGAACCAAATATATTAGAACTCGGGTTGAGATTTCCCTATCTGGCACAACAAGTAGTGATAGATTCTATTAGTCCGGTTAAATATCCAAAGACGGAGTTAACATACAATCTCAATGGATTTTGCCAGTGTACCATGTGATATGTTGTGCAGAACCATTATATCTATTGTATATGAGATCACTTCAGTTAAAGTTTTCCTGTAGAAATGTTATTGTTGGGATAGGAAACATAAACAATTTCCAAGACATTCCGCACTGATCACATGGTGCATTGGTAAAATCCATTACTCAAAATGGACATTATCCTCATTTTCCACTCGTCACACTTACCATACTTTCAGAAAATAAAAGGAATAATAGCCTTTCTATCTTTCGGATATTTAGGGAAAGTGTTTCTGTACCAGGTATGTCCATACTGACCCATGATCATTTGATTGACAGCTACAAATATCCACAAATAGAAACATGCTTCATGTTGCCATAGAAACAACATATTAACAGCTGTGTATATCAGTATTTCCAAGAAAAAATGTGGACAGGAAATATATTCAAACAAGTCACCATTAGGTATGTGATGTTTCTTGTCAACAACATTACCTACAATGTAAAAATAAAACATTACTCAGAAGTTATAAAATTGTCTTAACGATGTTTACCATACAACTTTCAAGTTTTAAAAATTCAACGATTTCAAAAAGGTCCCCTGGTGACCAAGTGGTCTAAAGCATCAGCTTTAAATTAAAATGTTTCAGCTTTTTGGGTGGCTCTGTGTAAAACACTTAGTGTTATATGAAACATGTTCCTTATAATTGATTGAATGGGGTTTCATGTCCCAGTCAAGAATGTTTCAGTTTTATTAAGATGTCACCAGCTATAGGTGAAGTGACATAATTTTTTACCTCTGCAGTGCATTCAGGGCAATGTGCAGGGAGGGTTCTTTAAAGTGCCATGCCTGCAGTGACACAGGGCATTTAGGTCACTTCCAAAGAACCCCAAGAATTTCATCTCTTAATACTGGTTGCATGGTGAAAGAACAGTCACTACATACGTATAAGTCTTGGTCAGACTCGACAGGGGTTTGAACCCACCATGTCCCACATACAAAGCTAGCACCAATTGAGCTACTGTAGTTGATGTCCTTTTAAAAAAAATATTCCTTGCTATATAAGTGTTTAGTGTCAGTAAATATAGGAGCCTTATAATATTAACAATCATTAAACTTACCTGACTTGTCTTGTCTTAGTTTGGCAATAATAGAATTGACTTTATACTGCTTGTATGTGGACCAGATAAACAACACTATAGCTGCCACATGATACCATCTCAAAATTAAACTTTCTGAAATAAAAAATAACACTTCTGATATAAAAAATGAAATACTGTAATAAATTAAATTAAATTTTAAATTTCTGAAATAAAATTATTTCTTAAACAAAAAAATAAAATGGCAACAAATGATAGAAAATAAATTATGGTAAGATTTTGAAAACGAAAGATAGCAATAAAAGAAACAAATGATGGAATTAAAATAAAACTCATATTTCTGATACAAGGTAAGCCTGTTACTGTCTGCCAGGTGAGTAAACAAGTGTAGGAGGTAAAGGGCCATTGCAAAGCATTAGATGCACAAGCAAACAGCTATTAATATTATTATTACTAAATTTGTTTAAATTTTGTAGTACTAGGCAGCTGTTTTGGAATCAAATTCCTCATAGTAGTAGTGCTCAGATCAAAATTATGGAAATCCAAATATTTCTAAAAATGTTGTTTTAAGAAAAATAGAAGGACCAAAATGTCCAATATATATGTTCATACCTGTATTGATCAATCCTTCAGGTGAGGCAGTTAATACTGTTAATCCAATCAACAGGTAAAACACCATCCCAGTCAGGTAAATCACAAAACTCATCTTACTATCCGAGTAACTGTTGACGAAGACACACTCGTAAAATCTGCGACTGACTTGTATCTCTTCCATTATCAATGCCAGTAATATAGGCAATGGCTCCATTATATCTATGAAAACATAAATTCAATTGTTTATATCAGTGGAAATTGGTTAGAATAGTGTTTAAGCCCAAAGTTAAGGTTAACATGGTTAAAATGGCCAAGATTATGTTTTATATTGTTCTTTAAATGCTAAACTGGTTTGTTTCTTATTATTTATTAATAGTATTCTACACACCAAGTCAAGATTTTTCACTTATTTGGAGATAGTCAGTTCAGGAATAATGGAGGAAACTGGAGTACCAGGAAAAAAGACCTTCTTTCGGCAAGCGAACTGAACACCTTTCTCACACTAGGATCTGTGTCCAGTGGGATTTTGACCTAGGCGATGAAATACCCTGTGTTCCATAAACACAAGCTTTATACCACTCTGCGACCAAAACTGAAATAAAACTTATCTTTATTTAAAACTACTATAAGTATTATTTACCATGAGTTTTTGATTGTCCAATAAATGAGAAGATGACTTTTAAAACAGCTGGCCATTCTCCTGTCCAAACAAAAGTTTTAATCACCAGACATAGAGTAGTAGTAGTACACAGAACACCAGCCAGGTAAAAATGTATGAACCACCTGGAAATACAAGAATGTCATAGAATGGAGTTCGCCAGTGTACCTGTGATCAATGCCTCTAATTTTGTGCCAAACATTTTGGAAAACGTTTATGTTGAAATTTATCCGAGTAGTCATTTGTATGGAGAAATGTGAGCTGAAGTGATTCCATCTTTAATGGAAATAATTGTTCTGCAAAACATATATGGGGTATCACATGGTACAATGACAAACTCCATTAGATGCCTTACCTACCGTAGTTACTTTAGTCAAACATAGGGTTGGCTTTGATGTACATGTACAGTAGAAACTATGAATCAAATTGATTGAAAAACCTTATTAGGTCTGGAAGGTGTTCAGTTCCACTGACAAACCAACAAGTAAATAGATCCTTAAAGAAATATTAAAAGCCTAACGTTGACATTCATTAGTTGTCTCGTTGATCGAGTGGTCTATGCAAATAAAGATCAATGCCTTCTTCTTCTTCCATATACTGAGTAGGCCTCCTCCTGGAGTGTATCCCTTACTCAAGCATGCCTCTCGCAACCCATTTTCCAAAATGACTTGGGGTAGATCCTAAAGTGAGAATGTTTGCCAGTTCGCTTGCTGAAGGTTGGTGATTTTCTCCTAGACACTCTTGTTTCCTCCACCATTCCTGAACTAAGCGACTAGATATCAGATACAAAATATAAAGACATTCAGGTTTACAGAAATTAGTAAGATTTAACTGTTTAAAAGTTGTAATAGTTATTTGATTTTTAATTCAACTGTGACATTATTTACCGCACTTCTCTATGAGCTTACTTTTTAGGAACCATTAAACTTGAATCTGAATTGGATGTCAATCCTCCTAGCGATCGTATCCTCCCGTACATCATCAGATGAGAAACAAACTTGGCGAGTAGTGGGACGTGTGTCAGTACGACTCCAAGGCTCACGGTTGCAGTCGCTACCAACCAAAAATAGCTTAATAGCAACATTATCGACGGCAATGTAGTGTGCACTGTGATAAAATGTTAAACCGTTTAAATCACTTAAAATAGCAGAAGTTCGACCACTTGATAACTTCCCACAGGGTAAATCAGCATGTTGATGGAAGTAACAGCAGCATAATAATATACCGAACCGGAAACGAAAAATCGTTACCGGAACGTCATAGTTTTAAATTACTTTAAATTGAATATTAAAACCAAATGAAGAATTTTCACGAAATCTCTTTTTCGCATCAAGTATGCAATTCCAGTATTTAGATAGACAAAGAAAATATTAACATATATTATATATTATCAAAATACCAGTTTTCTACTCGATAGTAGACAATTCTAACTGTAATGTCATAACGCCCCATTGAAAAAGACATCTTCTCTGTTCAATTAGATCAAATCACAATTGTATTATGATGTGTTCCGGGTTGCTTTGGTTGAATTGTCAACAGTTTAATTACCAGCTTGTGTCATTACACCTACTTCAAGTCCAAAGACAAGGAATTTTATGATCTGCAGTAAACATTACTATTCAGTTCTCTTTGTGATATATGAGAAAATCACAAAAAAATATCCTGATGTGTACAGCATTTTGACTGATGTTTTGCAGAACTTTGTTCAAGTTACCAGGGTTTTGACAGCTGAAAACTTCTATCTACATCAAAATAGAAATTTTTATCCAAACCTGTGTTCTACCAAGCATTGAAACTTTATGGTCAGGGCATAAATTTGGCAACTTAAATACACACCATCAATAAAATCAGGAATTCAAACTAAAAGATAGTTTTATATGATGCTATAGATATTTCTGAATTCAAAACTCCAGATTTTTAATGGACACTGGTGTCTCGTTGGTATGGACAGTACCCAATATCTAGCTGTATGAACAGAAATTGATATCAGTGTAAAGCAGACCTCCAGACTTTGGCATCTTAGTAGAATAGAAATGCCAGAACATAGCAGTATGGATGATGACCAATTTCTAGTGGTAAGGACAGTTGCTGGTATTTAGGGTGATGAACAGTCACTGGTATAGATCTAGCCATGTGGATGATCACTGGTATCTAATGGTTTGGATAGACACCAATATCTAGTGGTATGGATGAATTTGGTACCTTGTGATATGGTTAGAGTCGTTTTGTAGATCTAAACTCTGAACTTTGGATAGATACTGATATCTTCATGGAAATGACAATGTTCTCAAATAGTATGTATGAAGTAGTTTATTTAAAGATAAGACCAACATTGGTATTTAGGGGTATTAATACACAGTGAATAATTTTACTGACAAGTGACCACTAAAGTAGCTCAATTGGTAGTTTTCACTCCATATGTGCATAATGTGGGAGGTCTTGGGTTTGAACCCCAGCCAACTTGAAAACAGGTAGGGACTGTTCTTTTGCCAAGCACTTGGCATTTAGAGATGAGGTATTTTGGAAGCCATCTGAAAAACCGTAGTCCAATGTCACGGCAAGCTTGGCACATTAATGAAACCATCCCTGCATATTGCCCTGAGCACAATGCAAAGGCCAAAATTTCAATTTCTGCAACTTCACCTATAGCTGGTGACATCTTGAAACAAGTGAAACATTCTTGACTGGGACGTAAAATCCCATTCAATCAATCAATCTTGCATATGCATTTGGTAACTAGTTCCTCTTTTATTCATTAAGCAACAAAATATCATTTAGTATATTTTATTTTTCTACAATTCCTGGTCTTGAGAAAATGATTTTTTTTAAATAAAAAAATCAAAATTACAAAACGCTCAACTAAACAAGATGGAGTATAAAAAACTACCAGAATATAAATATTGAATGTGAAGCCTTATAAATAAATATTAATATCAGTTTTATAGAATGCCGGTAACCATGGTAACAAGATAATAATAAAATTATAATAATATAATGTCAAATCTCATCCAAAATCAAAATACTGGACAGACTTTAAAATGTTGATTTTAAAAAGACATAAATCTAATAATTAAAATTAAAACATAAAATGCTGTTTTGATTGGGTAACTTTACATATCACAAATATATCAAGTTTTATTATACAAAGTTTTGATTTTATTCTTCTTCATCATGTATTTTACTGTCCATATACATAAATATAAAATATATTCAACTTCTGTCATTTGTGAGTTCTGTTATCACTGCAAAAATATGCTTCACATAAAATGGTCACATGATCATATATATAAACATACAATGGTCACATGATCATATACATAAACATAAAATGGTCACATGATTAATGAAAAGGTCACATGATCACTGAAACCTGTCACATGATTCACATAAAAAATTTGCATCATGATTTATCTAACATATGTTCATATCTGATTAAAATATCAGAATGAACAACTGAATAAGGAACAAGTACATGGTCGCTAAGCAACAAATTTTCAGATGTCACAGATTCAAGTATCACATGACCACCAATTCTCAATGCACCAGATCACTGCCAAGAAATAAACAAAAAGTATAAAAGTATTTTACACCATCTGATCATTAATGATTTTGGCACTTTATCAAATGGGTGATTTTTTTTATTTTACAAAAATAAAATGATGAGCTAGCCCAGACTTGCTGGCATACTCTGTCATCTTTATTCATCTAGAGGATCTTCCTGTCCAGACCTGCTGACCTAATTCGGTCATCTTTAAGAAAGTCTTTGAGAAAGTCTGTCATCTTTTAGAAAGTCATCTAGAGGACTTTTTTTCAGACTTGCTGATCTATTCCACTCATCTTTTAGTCACCTAGACATCTTTCCTTTTCAGACTTGCTGACCAACTCTGTCATCTAGATGAGTCTCCTGAACAGACTTGCTGATCAACTACAATCATATTTTAGTCAGATAGGATTTTCCTGTTCAGACTTGCTGGCCAACTCTATCATCTTTAAGGAAGTCATCTAGAGGATTTTCCTCAGACTTATTGCTACCTTCGTCAGGTATTATCGGCACAGACATGTTCACTGTCGTAAAGAATGCCATCTTTTCCCTGTAAATGTAGAAGAAACTTCTTGTTAGAAATTAAAACTGTTAATGACTTGCCTCGAGGTCATCAGTGCTGCCATCATTGTAAATGATGTGAATTTTTAGTTAAACATTTTTCAAATTAAGAATTTTCAGACAAGTCTTGTGATCTGTAGATCTCTGGGCCTGGTTGCACAAAGCTTTATTAATCATTAATTAAACTATAATTAGCAAATCATTAAGTGTTTCACTAATTATGGTTTAATTAATAATTAACTCTATTTGTACTTTGTGCAACTAGGCCCTGAATTATTTACATAAATTTTTATGGTTCACATTTAAACAATAAGCTTTAATAAATGAAAGCCAAAATACACCACTCTCTCTCTCTCTCTCTCTCTCTCTCTCTCTCTCTCATGTGCACCACATGATAACTGATCCTTAATAATTGTTCAAAATGGTATGGGAAATGTTAAGATCACATAGTCCTAAAATAACATGGTTTTAATGGGTACTATCTTCTTATTGAATAGCATAACCAATGACTTAAGAGGCCAAAGAGGGCCTGTATCACTTTTCTGACTTAAAGAAGTGAAATAATACTATTATTCAACACAGTCTAGATTCTTTCACTTATATCAAGACTCTAAGAGGGCAGAGGAAACTAGGGTGCCTAAAGAACCATTTAACAAGTAAACCAACAGACTTTCCCAAAACCTTCTCTTGGTGAAATAAAGACACAAAGAAATTTCAGTTACAGAGAAAAAGAACTCACAAAAAAGTTCAATCTCTCTCTCTCTCTCTCCTCTCTCTCTCTCTCTTACTTTCTGTTACATAGAAAACTTTACCTAAAAGAATTAGCATTGGAATTTTCAGTATTTTTCTTTAATTTCTGTACATCTTTGGTAACACGTTTTAGCAACTGCTCAGCCTTTCTGTCTTGCTTTGATTGTGGGTTTTGTTTAACCTGAAAAATAATTAAGACTTTTATAAATCAAATTTGAACAGTATCATAAAACCAAAGTGAGTGGAGTGAAAAAATTGTTGAAAGCCCTTTGTCCAAATTCTTGGTGGTCAGTTCTGGAATGATAGAGGAAACTGGAGTGTCCAGAGAAAACATTGACCTTCAGCAAGCGACCTGACAAACTTTCTGCCTTAGGTAGGATTTGTACCTAAGCAATGAGAGGAGCTATGATCTGCAAGCATGGGCTTTAGACCACTCAACCACCAAGACCCCTTATAACAATCAAGTGTTAACATAAAAATAGTGTACAACCAAGTCACCTACAGTGTGACAACCAGATCAGATACTATAAGGACAAAGACATAAATACTGTAAAAATAAAGACACAAATATCATGTATATAATGTGTATTGCAGTGTGTACAGTTGTTCATGGTTACTATGGTTACTTATAAACAAAACCATACAGAATCTACATGCAAACATGCCTACATACATATAATCAAGATTCAAGAAGCTTATGTATTAATCAAAATATTTGGTATACATAACCATTTATATTCAGGTTGAAGTATTTTATTCACTTTTTTTGCCTATCAGAGAGGAGAGGATTTTTACAGCACTGTCAAGGTTCTTTTGCTAATAACAAGGAAGTCAGCACTGCAATGGTGAAGGAAAACAGAGTATCTAAAGAAAATCACAGACCTTCAGAAACTACCAAAGACCTTCAGAAACTACCAAAGACCTTCAGAAACTTTCTGACAATAGGATATACAAGAGAGGAATTTGAACTTAGGCATTGAGAGCCACTGTGATCCATAAGCATGAGAGGGAGGGGGTCATTAGTGGTCTAAATCACTTTTTGAATTGTCTCAAAGATTATAAGAATCCATTATGAGTATCCATGTAGGATAGGGAATTCTCACCCTCAGGGTTGAACATTTCAGTCAGAGACGAGGCTTGCCGACTCTCTGACCAGAAATGTTCAACCCCGAGGGTGAGATTTCCCTATCCTACATGGATAAACTCATAATGGATTATTTTTCTTCCATTTTAGTGCCAATATTTGGCTTCAAGTACGATGAACATAGACATCGATGCCATGTTTGTAAAATCTAACTTTGTAATTCGACATTCTACTTTAAAATAAATATGACCATTGGATAGATCATCCCGGATTTTGGTTTATACAAAATGTATAAACTACAAAACAAAGTGGGTCATTAAAAAATCCAATATTTATCATTTGAAACCCACTGAAAATTTCTAAATTGTGAAGAATTGGATGTCATTTTCCTGCAAGATGACGTCATGTTCTCCATATGATGACATTATGTAATTGTCTTTTGATTGTGATGTCACTAAAGGTCACGTGGTCATGTGAGATACGCGTATCTTGCATAGGAAAAAACCCTATCTCACATGAGCAGATATGGAAGAAATACATACATATCTTCAAAACATAACAATCTATTTCTATCTGAATGGAACAATATAGCCATAAAAAACAAAGCCTGAAACAATGTCACCTTGCCTTTTCTTCCCCAAATTTTAAATCTCATTTAACATAACTACCGCTATGGTAGCTCAGTTGGTAGAGTGCTCGCTCAGTGCGTGGGAGGTAGTGGGTTCGAACCCAAACTGGGTCTGACACAACACTTAAAAGTTGGTAGTGACTAATCTTTTGCAAAGCTCTTGGCATTGCAAAATGAAAGTCACGGTTCTTTCCGATAGGAACCTAAAATAAACAAGATCCTATGTCTTGGTAGGCTTAGCAAGTTAAAGAACCCTGCTGTACAATGCCATCAGCGCAATGCACAGGCAAAATTTCTGCACCTTCGCCTATAGCTGACGATGTCTCGATATAAGTGAAATATTTTTGACTGGGACGTTAAACACCATTACTTAACTCAACTCATTTAACATAACTCTGTGATCGTCACATTTTGCAGTTTTTAGACCAGATATAAACATAATTATATATAATACAAGTTTAATATTATATAACTTGGTTACAGACAGAATACATAAATATATAAGGTATATACTCCGTCTGATTATAATTAATGAATACATATTCAATATATCTTTACATAGTATTTCATCGTTTATAATTAATGACTAAACGTTTTCTGGCCAGCCATGCATACATGTTTAATATATCTTTACACAGTATTTCATCCGTTTATAATTAATGACTTAACGTTTTCTGGCCAGCCATGCAGAAATCATGCATCAAAACATGCACTCCACTTAATATTTTTTTTTCTGGAATTGGGGTTCGCATTGCAAAAAGTTGACAAATGACAGTATTCTTGCCTATTTGGTTGAAATGCAAAAGTATATACACACATGTATGTCTATTTGAAAATAAGATTAATGTTAGGTATTGACATAAAACTTTCTATAGGTTCAACTGTCACACTTAAAGATCCAATCTATGCAATAAACATTTCTCATATTCTGAATTGACAGTTTCCACTTTCAGCAGACATGCTTACAGGTAATAAGTAATAAACATATCTCATATCGGGCAAATTTTAGCATTTTAGTTGTAGTGGAAAACACTGTTTAATATTTATGCTGGATAATATTATTGAAGACAGATGGCACACGAAAATGAACATACAGCCAAATGTAGATGGCTCTGTACAGACGAGATGAGATGTAGATTGCGTTGTAATCATATTATCAGTCTAGCGGAATGGCTATCATTCAATTTGGGAGTTGGTTCGGAAATTTGTAGCTTAGTAAATGTTAGCAGATAAGTATGATGTGAAGGAGATAATATTATCTGATCGATATAGCTGTTATTTGTATATAATATATATATATCTGAATATATACTTAGTATATATACATGTATATGTAATACTTGGATATGGTTACCATAGTTACAATAGTCTGAATATTAATAATTTATTTACATGCTATGCTGATTGAACTAACTCTTACTTTTTTAAATGTTTCAATAATTTTCAGCGTCTGAAAACAAAGCATTTATTACTATAATTTCTTGTGAATTTGAAGGAAATACAAAAATATTTCAAAACCACTGTGACCAAATCTTTATTAAATCCATATTAAATCCACTTTCTTTATACATAAGATAGACTTTAAAAATAATTCATAGAGTACATGTATAAAACCATTCTTAAACACAAAAGTACTATTAGTGCCTTTGCGTTTGTGACAGCCAATGTCTGAAATATTTGAAATACATTATATTTGATATTGTTTACTGACATGTACTTGAGACTAGTTGCAACTTAATTTGTAATTTGAACCAGTATGTAAGGACACCTGCCCATAAAGGTCCCTTTAACTGGTTCCCTTAGGTCGTCTTTTTAGACAGGAATGACAGACATGTAATACATAGAAATGATAATGCCATCATATAATATCTACGTCTGGCTTTATCACAATGAGACATAATCTTATCTTACCATTCTGTCGGCCTCTGTTAGTAATTTCTGAAACTGTTCATCATCTGTTAACCATACAGGTGGCTCTGTTTCTCCTACAATTCATCAGTAATATCAATTAAACCTAATACCTCTCAATTTAGTCAAAGTCATTCAGACTAACAACTTAAGAGTTGAGTGAACTAAAACAGTTTTACTCCTTGGTAAATATTGAGGCAGTCTGTACATGGATGATAGAGGAAATCAAAGTGAAAACATAAAATCCAGCCACCGCTTCATAGTGCTACCAATATTAAACAGTATTAAAAATTAAATGAAACATTAATGTCTTTATTCATTAGTGCTCTTCAACATAAGACACTAATTTGGGTAAAATTTGATTGGACTGAATAAAGTACATTTTTGTCAATAATGGAATAACTTGCTATTTATTAATTCACAATTATTTTTATATTGTTGTATATGATTATCAGGCAAAAAAATCATGCATAGTTCATTTTGAAATTTACATTACTGAAAACATATACTGTACCTTTGGCTTTTGCACTTTCTAACATATTTTTGAGTTCCCTGAGTCGGTGTATCTCATCCTGTAAGTATGTGAGTTTAGTCTGTGATGCTTGGAGATCCAGCTCCAAATCTATAGATGTTCTAACTGGAAGTTTACCACCAGGACCAGCGTTCTAACCACGTAAATAACAACAATTAATTATACAAATGCAGATATTGCAAGTGGTTAAGGCAGCAAATTCATGATTCTAGAGACCTAACTGGGCAGAATGGTATCACTGAACAAAAGCTTTAATGCAAAAAGAAAACTTAGGGATCTTTATATTAACAAATTTCATTGACTGAAAAATTTATGTTAAAAAATGCTTTATTGATGGATGGAAAAGAAGAATGGAGTTTTACATCCCAGTCTAGAATCTTTCTATGTGGAGGCTGTCAGTTCAGGGATGGTGGAGGAAACCACAGTGCCTGGAGAAAATAACCAACCTTAGGCAAGCAAGATTTCTCATACTAAAATCTGCTACAAGTGGGTTTCAAAACTAGAATGTTAGAGACACTATTGCTGAATAGAGGACATTCTTTACTGGTGACTATGTATAATTCAGAGTTCTTCTTTCACAAGTGAAATGTAGTCACCATTTAGACTTAAAGTAGTGAAGTAGAATAATAGTGTTTTAAACCCCAGTCAAGATTCTTCCACTTATATCAAGGTAGTGGTGGAGGACACATCACCAAACAGATAAACTTTCTCATACTAGGATCTTTTTAGAGTAGGATTCAAATCAAGGCACTGTAATAATTTTGCAAGAGATTTAGTATTGGCCTTGTACACAATAACATATACATGTACTTTTGTACAACTGCCTTATGAAGGTTAAAATGCCATTATAACATTGGTAGAAGAAGAATGGTGACCAGTTAAAATTATTTAAATCATATCAAGATGCTCAGTTGTGAAATAGTGGAGAAATTAAGAAAACCAGGAGTTGACAAAACTTTAAAATGCAATAATATGTCCCAAGAGTAAATTAAACATAAAACTAAGGAATATGAGACATTGTGATCTGCAGGTTTTGAAAAAAGGCAGTTGATTATATTAATGCAGGTTTAAACTTTAATCAGAATAAAGAATTGAGAAGACTGTCATTACAATGATCGTTTCTCACCTTTTTCAATCTCAGACTTCTACGTTCCATAGCATGTCTCTGGAAAGGTCCTTTTTTATAGTGAGGCATGGAACTATCGCTGTCGCTACGATTTAACTAAAACAAACAAACAAATAAATAAATAATTGTCTAGAAAGACGATTCCTTATAGATGGGAATTTAAATTAATATTATGATTTAATTCAAAAGCCATTACTTAAAACAATGCATATTATTTTATTTTAACTGGAATGTTCACTTTTGATTTTCTAATTAAAATGTATTTTGTTTTCATCTGTTCATTTTTGAATTGATACAATGGTGTCTGATACAAGATTCTGTATTAGGCATGCCTGATACAAGGTCACATGAATCTGTTTGAGGACTACTTCAGAGTCAATGTTTTTCAAAAATCCAGGTATATAGACCACACAATACCACTATGTCATGTCTGACAATGATATGCTATTACATTTAACTTGTTTTAATAACCATGTCTTAAGGACACATGGTTAAAAATCCCATTAAAAGCTAAACCCATTTTTCATTGAAATTATATCATTTGTTTTTGTATATCAAGACCATCTTCCCTTAGAAGAACCAACAACCTAAGAAGCAAGACTAACTGGTCCCCTGTGTTGTCTATACAATGGTACAGGTAATGACTATCACCTACCTTACAAACATAATCAGCCCCTGGTCTACAGGCAGGAGAGAATGTTTGTGATCTTCTAATGGCATGACTTCTAGATGACGATGCTGTCTTATCTTGTGTAGGTCGTTTTGGCTGTACGTTAGCATACACAGCTTCGGTATTTGTCTCCTTATCACAGGTGACTTTTTTATCATTTTCCTCCGTGTCTGTGGAAGTATCACTATGGATGATGTTAACAGCATTATCAAATTCCTCCATAATTCCTTGAAACTTCTCGCTGTATTCCTGAATTGATAAACAAAATTAATAATTACATGTATTAAGAAAGAATGTTTTGGAAAATAATGATGGACCCATAGCTGAAAATGTACACAATTTACTTAAGGACTTTAAGTCATGACAGACATACCAGTACATGTAAAAATTGAATGTTTTAATCACCTAGTCAAACGTTTAAACTTATGGTGACAAAGGGCAAGTGGGCATAGTGTCACTGGATACTATCTAAACTGAACACCTTTTGGCGAGGACACAGAATATTACATTTAACTGGGTATTACTGTAGTTCAATTAAGTCATGTTACCATTTTAATTGGGGTTTAGTTTTCAACTTTATTTTGAGGTTCAACTGCAAATGTACATGATCTGGTATAAGATGTAAATCTACAACACTACATGTATATGTCAGTATGTCAGCAAAGCTCTAATTACTCTAGAGCTGATGAAAAGCAATGAGAAAGATGAAGTTGCTGGTCTACACATCTACATGTCAGCATAGCTCTAATTACTCCAGAGCTGATGAAAAGCAATGAGAAAGACGAAGTTGCTGGTCTACACATCTACATGTCAGCATAGCTCTAATTACTCTACAGCTGATGAAAAGCAATGAGAAAGACGAAGTTGCTGGTCTACCACATCTACATGTCAGCATAGCTCTAATTACTCCAGAGCTGATGAAAAGCAATGAGAAAGACGAAGTTGCTGGTCTACACATCTAGATGTAGTTCATCAACAAAAACTTATAAAACTAGAACAAGAGGCCCAGGGGCCACATCGCTCACCTGAGCAACTTGCTAGGTAGAAGCCGAAATGAGTTCAGTATTGAAGTGAGTGCAGGGGAGGGAGGTTTTGTACAAACTGAAATCTATACTTCCTACCGATGCTTTTCACTAAACAATTTGTAAGTATTTCTATGTACCGTAAAAGGTTGATGTTTCGACAAGCCTCGGCTTATTCCGTTACCTTTTTCTTACAGCATTTCAACCAATGAAATAATTTTAAAAAAAATTTTCATCATGCAATCTACCAATCTCAAAAGAGAGAAAATGCATAGGCCGAATACTGTAATCGGGAAATGGCAAATAGAAATTATAGAATACAGCAGGATTTACATTAAAAATTAGCTTTTAAATACAAGTACAATTAATATATTTCTCATGAACAATATATTTAACTTTATATCAAAATACTTATATAAAAGAATACAGCATGGAAAATACACTATTATTTAACCATGATTTGAACAAACTTGAATCTACACTACCTGAGGATGCTTCCATTTTAATTTGAGCTTTCCTGGCCTAATAGTTTTTGAGGAGAAGATTTTTAAAGATTCTCTCTATATATTCCTGTGTAAAACTTGACCCCCCTCTTGTGGCCCCACCCTACCCCCAGGGACTATGATTTGAACAAACTTGAATCTACACTACCTGAGGATGCTTCCATTTTAATTTGAGCTTTTCTGGCCTAATAGTTTTTGAGAAAAAGATTTTAAAAAATTTTCTTTATATATTCCTATGTAAAACTTGATCCCCCTCTTGTGACCCCTCCCTACCCCCGGGGACCATGATTTGAACAAACTTGAATCTACACTACCTGAGGATGCTTCCATTTTAATTTGAGCTTTTCAGGCCTAATAGTTTTTGAGAAGAAGATTTTTAAAGATTTTCTCTATATACTCCTATGTAAAACTTGATCCCCCTCTTGTGGCCCCTCCCTACCCCCGGGGACCATGATTTGAACAAACTTGAATCTACACTACCTCAGAATGCTTCCATTTTAATTTGAGCTTTTCAGGCCTAATAGTTTTTGAGAAGAAGATTTTTAAAGATTTTCTCTATATATATACTCCTATGTAAAACTTGATCCCCCTCTTGTGGCCCCTCCCTACCCCCGGGGACCATGATTTGAACAAACTTGAATCTACACTTCCTAAGGATGCCTCCACAAAAGTTTAAGCTTTACAGGCCGAATAGTTTTTGAGAAGAAGATTTTTGAAAAATACCAACAAAGTTTCAATAATTCTCAATTATCTCCCCTTTAAAGAGGGTGTGGCCCTTCATTTGAACAAACTTGAATCCCCTTCACCTAGTGGTGCTTTGTGCCAAATTTGGTTGAAATCTGCCCAGTGGTTCGTGAGAAGAAGATGAAAATGTGAAAAGTTTACGACGACGACGACAACGACGACGACAGACAACGGACAAATTGTGATCAGAAAAGCTCACTTGAGCCTTTGGCTCAGGTGAGCTAAAAACTGTGAGCCACAAGGTCACAAAAAATCCCCCCCCCCCTAAAAAAAAAATCCATTTGATCATTTTTTTAAATAGAAGGTGCACATCTACATTATATTACAAAGATTGTGTGAAAGTTTCATGAAAATCCATTGAAGGGTTTAGGAGGAGTTGTGAATAAGATAGATACCCTAAGGTGTAACGGAAGGACGGACGGACGGACACCCCTATCACTATATACCCCCCCCCATACACACTTTTTAAGCGGGGGGTAAAAAAGTCCAATGAAAACATTTAAAAAGGAAATTCATACCAGGTATCATTTCATACAGGGGCTTGGAGAATTCATGAAAAATACAAATTCTTGTGTATATTTACCAAATCATCATCCTCATCACCATAACCTAACATATCACCACCTATTTGTAATGCATCACCATGTACATCCATCGCCTCGGGACCTGAAAACAAATGTAAATAATTAGTCTTCAGTCATACACAATCAAAAGGAATTTGATGGTGCTAAATACACCTAACATTTACCAATACTTACTACTGATATCTGTCATATCAAAACAGTTAAACGAATTGTAAAAACATGTATATTTAAGAAGCCCAAACATGATTAAAATTGATTGGAGATCACCAAAGTTTTTTCTCAAGCACTAAATTACATGTACATGACTGTATAACTAAGTGGACTAAGCGGATGGATGGACACTATTATCTGTTATTAATGTTTATCACTTTTCTCAAAATGAGACAAAATGCAATATATTTTCCATATTTACTGCAGAATGTGAGGGATGAAATAGATATTATATATATTGTGTTTTTACCTTGATTTCTGGTCAGTGTTGAAGTTTGAGATGATATTATTGTAGATTCATCACTACTTTCTTCCTTTAATGATATCACCAAAGGATGTGCTGACTTTGTATTACTGAAATAAACCCGTTACAACAATTAATCATTAATGTATCAATTCAGTACTGATTTAACTAAAACTGACTATTACCTGGGCCTTGTTGTTCAATTGATATGTAAGTTCTGTAAGCTTAACCATATGGTTAGTGAAAATTCAACTGAAAAATATGTGATATAAAAATACAGTTTTGATTTTAACTGCTTTTATTTGATAAAAAAGTTTTGAAGTTTTGTACTGAAGTTTCAGAAATATTGACCAGTCACCAAAAATAACTAATCAAAGTACTGAAAGTACTAAAATTCGCGAAAGATTAGAAAGACAGGGAGTTCAGTGTCTCCATCAATGTAGTGTCAGGTATATGAAGTTGTCAGGTAACTGAAAGGAGGTTGTTATGTTCACCTTGCATTGCTCCCAACACAACATAGCGGGTTCATGTAGTGTGCAATGTGCAGACTATGAGCATGGGGCTGTTTTAATATTCACACATTGGACCAATATTAAGGATTCATGTAGGAAATAGTTCAATCCGAATAAATGCATGTATGGAACCATCAAGGATGGTCAAAGTTACTTCCATCGTCATGGAGACCCTAATATTAAACAAGAGGTCCATGAGCCTTAATGCTCACATGCAGCTGAGTACATATCTCATGCAGAGGTTCAATGGTCATAGACATTAATTAAAGAGAATGTCCAAATAAATTTTCAGCAGTAAGGGCCAATTATATGTAAGGATTTTTTGCAAATTTATTATAACATAACTAGTCATAAGAGTGCTACATATAATATATCTGAAATCTAGCTACAATATATTGTTTATAAACAACTAACCAGAGGCTCAGTGTGGCTGAGCCTGTATCGCTCACCTGACTAAAATGCTTTTAAAGCAAATTTGTATTCCAGTGATGAAAAAATGCACTGTTTATATCAGACAGAATGGCTAAGGAAATCACTGTAGAACTATATGTACCATTCACAGTTTTTTCAATCTGATTAAAATCACATCTCTCACTTGCTCCCCCATTTTTGATATAAGCGCGGAGTGGGAGATCTGAGGAAACACCGTTTAGGGGCATATGTTAATGAGCCATTGTTGTAACATTTATTGTCCAATGAAATTTCAGCCTCCGAGATTTTGAAAGTGTTTTGCCTTTATTGTAAATGAAACGGGCAATTTGAATTTGTCAATCTAAGTAAAGGACCTTCCATACATCATTCCCATAAAGTTTGGTTCAATTTGCTTCAGTAGCTTTAGAGGAGATAGCAAATATATGCTATTCCCATAGGGTTAAACTATGTTCTGTGCTGGCAGCCATCTTTTTTGGCGGATCAAAAAAATGTCCACAATCTACGTAAAGAACCATCCATACATCATTCCTGTAAAGTTTGATTCAATTTGCTTTAGTAGCCTCAAAGGAAATAGCAAATATATGCTTTTCCCATAGGGTCCAATGTGAAACAATGTTCTCCACTGGCAGCCATGTTTTATGGCAGATCAGGAAAATTTTGGCAATATATGTAAAGGACCTTCTATACATCATTCCTGTAAAGTTTGGTTCAATTTGCTTCAGTCATTTCTGAGGACATAGTCAAAAATGCGTTTTTCCCATAAAGTCCAATGTTAAACTATCTTTTGTGCTGACAGCCATGTTTTTTGGCAGATCAGAAAAATTTTGGCAATCTATGTAAAGGACCTTTTATACATCATTCCTGTAAAGTTTGGTTCAATTTGCTTCACTAGCTTCAGAGAAGATAGCATATATATGCTTTTCCCATAGGGTCCAATGTAAAACTATGTTCTCCGCTGGCAGCCATGTTTTTTGGCGGATCAGAAAAATTTTGGCAATCTATGTAAAGGACCTTCTATACATCATTCCTGTAAAGTTTGGTTCAATTTGCTTCTGTCATTTCTGAGGGAATAGTCAAAAATGCGTTTTTCCCATAGGGTCCAATGTTAAACTATCTTCTGCCCTGGCGGCCATGTTTTTCGGCGGATCAGAAAAATTTTGGCAATCTAAGTAAAGGACCTCCAATACATCATTCCTGTAAAGTTTGGTTCAATTTGCTTCATTCATTTCTGAGGACATAGTCAAAAATGCGTTTTTCCCATAGCGTCCAATGTTAAACTACCTTTTGCGCTGGCAGCCATGTTTTTTGGCCAATCAGGAAAATTTTGGCAATCTATGTAAAGGACCTTCTATACTTCATTCCTGTAAAGTTTGGTTCAATTTGCTTCCCAAGCTTCAGAAGAAATAGCATATATATGCTTTTCCCATAGGGTCCAATGTTAAACTATCTTCTGCGCTGGCGGCCATGTTTTTTGGTGGATCAGAAAAATTTTGGCAATCTAAGTAAAGGACTTTCTATACATCATTTCTGTAAAGTTTGGTTAATTTCGCTTCAGTCATTTCTGAGGAGATAGCCAAAATGCGTTTTTCCCATAGGGTCCCATGTTAAACTACCTTTTGCTCTGGCAGCCATGTTTTTTGGCCAATCAGAAAAATTTTGGCAATTTATGTAAAGTTTGCTTCAATAGTTTCAGAGGAGATAGCCAAAATGTGTTTTTCCCATAGGGTCCAATGTTAAACTATGTTCCCCGCTGGCAGCCATATTTTTAGACGAATCAGAAAAATTTCGGCAATCTTTGCAAAAGACCTTCCATACATTATTCCTGTAAAGTTTAATTGAATTCGCTTCAGTTGTTTCAGAGGAGATAGCCAAAATGTGCGCTTTCCCATAGGGCCCAATGTTAAACTTTGTTTGGCCCTGGCGGCCATTTTTTTTTGGCGGATCAGAAAAGTTTGGGCAATCTTAGTAAATGACCTTGCATACATTATTCCTGTAAAGTTTGGTTCAAATTGGCTCAGCGGTTTCAAAGAAGATAGCAAATATATGCTTTTCCCATAGGGTCCAATGTTAAACTATCTTCTGCGCTGGCGGCCATGTTTTTTGACGGATCAGAAAAATTTTGGCAATCTAAGTAAAGGACCTTCCTTACACCATTCCTGTAAGGTTTGGTTAAATTTGCTTCAGTCATTTCTGAGGAAATAGTCAAAAATGCATTTTTCCCATAGGGTCCAATGTTAAACTATCTTCTGCGCTGGCAGCCATGTTTTTTGGCGGATCAAAAAAATTTCGGCAATCTAAGTAAAGGACCTTCCATACATCATTCCTGTAAAGTTTGGTTAAAATTGGTTCAGGGGTTTCAGAGGAGATAGCCAAATTGTGAAAAGTTTACAGACGGACTGACGGACTGACAGACTGACGGACTGACGGACAGACTGACGGACGACGGACGCTGAGTGATGGCAAAAGCTCACATGGCCTTTAGGCCAGGTGAGCTAAAAAGGTAAAGAAAAATTTGAACCCATGACCTTAATCTAAATATCGCAATGAATATTAGGTCAATACCTACAATTTAGAAGCCTATACAAAAAGTTTATAGTTTTTGAGATAATTAACCATGTCAGTATTTGTTTGCATCAGTGACCTTGACTTTTAAACTCATGTCCTTCATTCATATATCAAAATGATCGTTAGGCCAATACCTACAATATTTTAACATATATGCCTATACAAAAAGTTTATAGTTTTTAAGACAATTAATCATTTCAGTATTCATTTGCATCTATAACCTTGACCATTAGACCTATGACCTACATTCATATATCAAAATGAACATTGTGTAAATGCCTATAACATTCTGATATACATGCCTATAGAGAAAGTTTATCATTTTTGAGATAATTCACCATTTCAGTATTTGTTTGCATCTATGACCTTGACCTTTGAACCTATGACCTTCATTCATATATGGAAATGACCGTAAGGCAAATGCCTACAATGTTCTAATATACATGCCTACACAAAGAGTTCAAAGTTTTTGAGATAATTAACCATTTCAGTATTCGTTTACATCTATGACCTTGACCTTTGAACTTATGACCTCTATTCATATATCAAAATGACCGTTGTGCAAATGCCTACAGTATTTCAATACACATGATGATGATGCCCATACAAAAAGCTTATAGTTTTCAAATATATTGACAAATACATTAATTTTGCAATTTCCCCCTCAAGTACCTTGCCATTATCTCATTTTGGCCCCTAAAGCTACAATATGTGCAAATCTAAAACTATGCCCATAGTGTTTTACATGAAATATCTAAGTTATATCTCTTGTAGGTTCAGAGCAGATGATTTTTAAAGATTTTCACAAATTTCCCCTTTATGGGGCCCCAAGGGGACATAATCCTTGCATTTGTGCAAATCTGAAAACCCCTTACTTGACCATTACTGTCAAATATCATCCAATTTGGCTCTGTAGTTTTGGAGGAATTGATAAAAAATGTGAAAAGTTTATACATGACGCACATCGGACGAAGATAGGTGGCAATTGCACATCTGAGCCTTTGGCTCAGGTGAGCTAAAAAGTTTATACAAGATGGATGAAGATAGATGACAATTGTTCATCTGAGCCTTTGGCTCAGGTGAGCTAATAAGCTTCTGATATCTTTCATGTCATAATTGAAGATATTTTTTAAATAAATTAATAACTTGAAAAAATTAACTATTATTTTATTATTATTTATATCACCAGAGTTGTGTTTTAAGAATTCGATAATTTTTGGAAGACTTTTTATTCCCGAGACCAGCATAATGTTAGTAAATCTTGTAAACAACAATTTTTTCAATCGGGTGGCCGTTAGGATCCCCGCTGACTGGGTTTGACAGGTGACCCCTATACCAGGGCCCCACAAACGCCGATAAGGTCATTCGGCGGTAAAAATCACCGCTAAAAAAAAAAACAAAAACAAAAAAAAACTCATTCATTCATACCCCCCCCCCCCCTTCTTCATTGATAGAGCTTTTTGGTGGAGCTTACATTTCGTCTGGAATGTTACACAGCAAAAATCTACTTTCATATGCTTCCTTTCTTTCTTCATTTTATTCATGAAAAACTTTATTCATCCAAACAGTCACCACAAAGTCGGGAAAGACTACAGCCATGTGCTTTGTTTACTTTCTGTCACTATCATGATTATGTCCCTTTAATACATGTTATTATGCAGAGTGGGTAACGACTATTTGTCGGGTTAAAGTAAAAAAGAAAATATGGCTGTCACATGTTTTACTGCTTACATGGTCTTAATCATTAAAATCTGGGTTTATTTAGAAGAATATTAAAGAGATCATGATTTTATTATCGTCATACAGCATTCCTATGAATAAGGAATATATAATAAGGTAATTTTGTTCATCTGCCTTGTGCAATACACATCGTTTGCCTACAGTAGCTCTGTTCCAGAACAGATGGAGATTTTCTTTTTGTGCCGAATATTCAAATAGGATTCGAATAACAGCCAACTAATATTCAAATGCTTAATTTGGTATTCTTTTTAGCTCTTTTGTTTCACCTCGCTGTTAGAAGCATCTCCTTAAAACATGAAACAAGGCATAAATAAAACTGAGGCCTCATAAGGTATTTTGTTTACACGGTTTGTTGAACACACGTCGTCTCGGTAATTAAGTGATTAGAGGATTAACTCTGATGTTGATTATACACAGCCAATGATTAATTAATTATCACACCGATTGTACACCTGTGGGACACGTGGCTTCATCTTAAAGTCTTGTGTGATTTCTCGATCGTGAACTAATCTTAATTGACAAGACAAAATTTAGAAGGTTTATAGGGGAAAAAAAACCGAATGACCGAATTTCAATTCGGCGTTTTATTTGCCAATTCGGTGATTTTTAGCCGATTTTGGCGATTTGTGGGGCCCTGCCCTATACAAAGGTTCTGTACATGATAAAAATGTAGTTGACAGATGACCACTCTACAAAGTGATTGCTATCCCAGATTTCACTCTAATCAATTTATAATTTTTTAAGGATGACTTCACGGAATGCTTTGAAAAATGGGAAAAGCAGTATGATAGCACAAAATTCCAAAATTTTTGTCTTAATATGGGGAGACTCCTCACATCAGCAGGGATTGAGCTTAACTTTTCGATGAGCCATACAATGAACTGTCAAGAGTGATGGTTGATCTGAATATATCAGGCATATACATTTGGATTATTCTATCCCTTGCTTTACTTTTCGATATTCAACATCTGCAATTACATTGACGAATGGTTTTGCAGAAAATGTTGATCTATAGGTACTGCCAATGTCAATGACTGTATAATTTTGGCAGATTTTGATTTATTAGCAGGAACTTGTTTTGCATTACTAAAGGCTTGGGCCTGTTTGTGAGATTCAGAAATGTCATGTTTATTTACACTGTCAAGTTTATAACTAGTGCAACCTTCGGTAAATACAGATTTTTTTCCTGTCGAACTCTACACAATCGGCACACTTCATTCCGTCCTGCGTATCATACAACCAAGGCCTGCCATCTTCCCATAGCTTTTTATATGCTCCGATGCGTTTGGACTTATCATACTCTTGATAGTACTTTCGTTTTTCCGCAGGTCCTTGTTTAGCCTTTGGAGTCGATGCTCCTAAAAATTTCCACATGGCAGAAAGCCGGAAGTATCATGTTATACATAAATATCAGAAAAGGAAACGAAATGGCACCGTATTTGAATTCCGGTCGGAACACCGGTCCATTTACACTTGTTAACTATATGATACCCATTTTTCAATTTTACTATTATTGTCGCCAGTCAGAAATATAAACAGGAAATCGGTAAACGGATCGGAATGTCAAATACACCGAACTGAAAATTCTAATCGCCACCTGGCAGCCCTGGGCGACCTGTGTATGATACATTTATCGCCCAGAGCGAAAAACTGGGCGCCCGTTAATCTCAATCCCTGATCGGGAGGGTTGGCAGGTATGATAAAACCATTAAAAGTTAATTACTGCTAAAAATAGCTAACATCTGGGTAAAGAAGACGATCTCAACCAATCAGATTTCAGATTATAATATATACAAGGAAAAAAAATCTGTTGACCGGGAGGGGGATCCGCGTGACGTCATCAACATATTCTATCCTCAAATACAACAAAATGCAGCGTTCTCTTTTCAATCTCGTATCAATTTCTTACTAAATCAATATTACTCAATAAATAAACCCCATTTACATGACAATTTACCCATCAAATCCATAGAATACAAAAGTTATTGAAATTTGAATTATCTCCCTTTATTCAAACTTCGACCTACATACGAGAGAGAGTTGATTTTCTGTAACGGAAGAACATAATTTCGATACGGGTTAAGAAATCTGCATGTAACAGCTACATTCGAGAATGATCAAGATCATTCGCGAATAAAAATCAAGATATTTAATTTAGACTGTTAAATCTAGTCCTAATATATGAAAGAATATTTAAGGAGACAGGTTAATATAAGAGTTTAACTCTTGTTCCAGAGTCCTATTTTTTGTTAAACTTTGTATTATACTTGTACTGTTGAAATGGAGATTGGTTGGTTGGTTACTGACTTACAATGCCAGAGATCATGTACATCATACAGGTGTGTCAGCATTGACAGCATTTACCTTGTATATTTTACAGAGTCTGTGTCTTTACTTAAACGTTCAGAGGAAGCCTCTAGCAGTTCTGTCACTTTGTCATTTTTCCCCTTCTACAATAAAAATTACCAGTAAGTAAAGCTTATACATCATCCAACATAAAACAAATAAGAATCTCACTTAGTGTTTGTCAAGAAGATCAATCTGTCAAATTTGAAGTACACTGAATTAAAATTGTGGCATCTTGTTAACAAGGTCTTTATATAAGATGACCTAGAATGACCTAGAATGACCTACATGACCATCAACAATTTTGACATTTGTCAAGATCTTTCTGACCAAATTTGAAGAAGATAGGACATAAATTATGCTTCTGGTATGTTCAGATTTAGCCTGGTAACATGACCTACATAACCTAGATGTTGTTAAGAGGAACAATCTGGGTGCAGGTGATACACTGATCATGATTGGTCACTTGTGCACTTGTTAAGAGGCGAGCTAAAAACGTCAATGGAAAATTGGATTTTTCTCCCTGAAATCAAGTGTCATCAACAAAGTGGTGACATGTGATCACCAAATCAATATTTGGGTTACTAGGACAGCTTATCTTGTAGCACTGATGTACAATGGATTCTATGACAGTGAGGAGTATTGTAATTAATTCTATTATAGCTTACCTGAGAATTTATGATAATTGGCACCGTTGCTCCCTCACTGAGTGAAGCCTTGTGTTTAACCGTCAAATTGGCACTTCTAACTTGGTCGGATTGCATAAACTTAAAGCTGAGTACATTATACCATCTCAAACAAACAGACCTTGGATCAAAATCTGCTAAACTAACTTGTGCACAACCCTACAAACAGAAATACATCACAGATCAGAACCTGCTATTTCACCTCTGTAAAATTTAAACAAGAATATCAGCAGAACCGATGGATGATCTCCAAATAAAAGCCAATTGCAAAGGTTTTTTCCAACAAGTATTTTTTTCAAATGACAAAGGACAATAACTTCTAAATTATGCAAAACGGAATTACGGTTCTTGTACAATGCAATTCTCCTTATCGAGATCTATCTAGCAATGAAGTTTCATATTGATACCTCTTAAAGCTTGCATAATGCTCTGGACAAGATTTAAGTACGAGACATAACAAAGGGCAATAACTCCTAAATTATGGAAAATAAAGTTTTGTACACTGCACTGATCTATCTAGCAATGAAGTTTCATGTTAATATCTCTTACAGTTTTTGTGTTATGCTCCAGACAAAAATGAGACGGATGGACGTATGGAGGGGCAAACCGGGGAGTATAAAAAGTAAGCTAACTGCCTGTGGCCATTACAGAAGATGCTTTCTATTGCATGCAACATAAACAGACTTAACAATGAAAGATATACAATTTATTCATAGAAATTACTTACCAGACATTCTTCTCCAATCTTTTCATGACAACTCCAGACATTAACCTGGAGTGTTTTATTCATTAGCTTGTGTTCTGGAACTGGTACTCGGAATACTTCGGAGAACTTTGGGTTTTCTAGTTCTGTTGAGAATTTCGTCTCCAGTGAAGCATTCATATTTGGCAATAGTGCTGCCTTAATACCCCTGAAAAACATAAAACATACATAAATATATAGGCCTTCATTGGTTACTTATTTCTTTTTCAACATGGGATGATCATATCTACATGTATTTTGGTCATCGTGTCTATTTTAAAATGGGAATGGAAACAGTAAAATACAAATTTCATAAAAGTAACCTTTTCTTTCTTGATGATCAATTGTAAGTAGACATAAACAATACTGAATACAGTAATCAAGATGCTTCGACAAATAAATTATTCCTGATTATCATATCATCACCAGTCACTACTATGTCCTTTAAATACTTAATATTACCCGGTATATATAACCAGGCTGGGTTAAAAAACCTGCTACCTCCCGCTCTTGAGGCGATTGCTCTACCACTGAGCAGTATATAAAATAATGAGTAGAGAAATATTCATGGTATTAGAGCATTCAATGTTTGAGCTAACTGTGATTTACTGTAGCCATTTCTACTACTTACACTTTGCTTCCTACTGGTAAACCTAATGCTGAAATATTTCTGGCTTTTTCTATACCAATAACAAGATGACCATCACTATCTTCGTATCTATAACAACAAAATATAAACATGTAAAACATTGTCAAACCTTTCTAAAAACATCCCGTTTAAGGACAAACTGCTCATAAATAAAGTCTCATCCAATCTTGATCATAACATGGATATCATTTTCCAATATGCAACACAGCTCTACCAGCTAGTAAAATTTCAATAACTTTTTTCATTACTTAAGTAGTTAGGAAGTATATATTTCCTTTCAAATTCACAAGCAAGGGGACTAACCCTTCCAGATTCACTGGCAAGAGTCTAACTAACAGTTACATGGCTGTCACATGCCTTTCTGTATACTACAATGTAGGTATGAAATTATGTTGAATTGATTAGCTACATGTATTTATGTGTGATTTTGAAATAAAATTGATCTGTAACAATTTAGAATGTAAAACTAAAAGTATAACTTAGGAAAACTCATGTGTGAGTAAAATATTTATTGGATCAAGGTTATAAATGTTGCAATGAGAAGTTAAAGGCTTTTTGTTACAACAAGAATACATATTAATCTTACTTTAGTCTAATTTGTATCTGTGCACTCTCCAAACTCATCTCTAGCACTTCATCTAAAACATCTCTGAAATAGTAAATATAAAGTACATGTAAGTATAGGCAAACGACATTAACCTGTCCACTTGACCTTTAATTATATATATATTGTGTACCAATACATTTATGTATAGGGAACACTGATGTTTATTTTGCTTAAATCATGGGGAACATGCATTGTTTATGTAACTTATGTCTTAACAGTGAATCCTAATACTGGGTAGATTGTTTTATATGAATATCCCTAACGAAAAGATAAGCAGACATGTCAAAGTTGTTCCCCTATACCAGGACATTGTGTAAAACAATCTTACATACAATAATAGTATGTGCATATACACAATATAGTTAACATTTCATGACAGATAACAATTAAATAAAATTAACTGAACAAGCAAGTTCTGTGAATTAATATCCCATGTTACAAGGGCCATAACTCCCTCAGCAAATGAGCATACCAACATTTAAAATATGCACATCTTCTATCAATGCAAATGATTTGCACCAAGTTTCATAAAACAGAGCTTCATAATTTTTTAGAATTACTGCCAACAAGAAGTGCCTAGATGGATGGATGTACAAAATTTATATGCCCCTCTTTCTTCAAAAGGCAGGAAAAATGTAAATTATTTTTGTCAGTAGTTTTCCACTGGGATATGTACTTAATGTCTCAAAATCTAATAAGACACAAGAGTGACAATAAAACATACATAATATAAATTTTTCCACTGACAAATTGGTTCATTGACTTTCCTCTGCAGGGTCTGTACATGAAAATAGTGTAATCTACCAAGATTACCTAGATTTACTGATTTTCACATTTCTTAGATTTTCTCAAAGCATACACTAATCATAGTAGTCTTACCTTTTAGCAATATTTACAGATGCTTCAAACACACCACTATCACCAGCTACAGATTCATCACTCACTGCTGCCGACACACTACGAGTATTTCCTTCTGATAAATTATTGCAAACACCGGAACTAGTTTCGCTGATTGGGCTCAATGGCGGATTTGAAATTACGTCGATATTGTCTGCTAACTGTGCTCGTTTGATATTCAAATTCTGAAATGTCTCAGAAAGATCACTATTAAACACAACCGGCGAATACCCGCCATTGTTGCCCAATCCAAGTGTATATGTCCGATCACTAACGTCAGGTGTCCTCGAAAGTAAACTGAATGAATTCTCCGATTTTGATTTAAGGTCTGTTGATCTGAATGAAGGCGATAAAGATGAGTTATAATTGGTGGTTGTATTGACAGGCGTCGTGACACCAGTCATGTGTTGTTCGTAAGTGGGTGGTGGTCCGATATCATACTGAGTAATGGGTGGTGGAGGCGATGATGACGTGGATGATAATGATTGAATAGATGATGATAATTTATTTCCTTCCTCTGCTCCTATAACACTTTGAAGATAATTTCCCGTAGCAGCAGCCATTACATCCGTATGCTTCCCAGGAACTTCCTGTATCGGAGATATACTATGTCCTTGTAATAATTTCTCAACTCTCCGATGCAAGTCTTGTAAATTAGTGTCCGACTGTTGCATTTGTCCATAAATATCCATCATACTAGATGACGTTAAAGAGCCACGACTACATGATGATAATGAACCTAGTGATCCCAGACTGGAACCGGATGACACAGAAAGTGTACTCGTAGACATACTGTAAAATAAATAATAAAGAGATGTCAGAAACACAACATAGCTCGCCTCAAACTATCAATCTATTTTAGGCAGTTATCCCATGGTATATAACAGCATACACGTGGTTGAATATCACTTGTTTGGATGGAGTGATTGAATAGGGTTGTTGCATCCAAGTCAAGAATATTTCACTTATATCTAGACGTCATTGGCAATATATAAAGTGCCAAAATATTTACCTTTGCAGTGCATTCACGGAAATGTGCAGGGTAGGTTCCTTAAGGTGCCACACGTGACGTGACACGGGGAACTAATTTTAAAGGTCTTGTCTGAAGGACTTCATGACCTATTTTCAAGTCTTTGTCAGACCCCTGCCAGGGTTTGAACCACTGACCTCCATCATAGGGGCTACCACTATTCCAATTAAGCTACCATAGCATCATTTCACAATATCATTGGTGTATTGCTGAAGTTACAACAGCAGAACCATTAAATTGATTTGGATTGCATATATATGTATCTGAATTTGTGTCAAGTACATTTTAATGTACAGCTATGGCCTATATGTAGTGTTTATATCATTATTGGCTTTGAAGGAAAGAGGGTTCATGACCAAGCACTGTTTGGAAATCTTCTGAGGTAATTTTATTTTCCGAGCATACTGGATTCTTTAATAGGCCAGCAATAATTAGGTATTAGTGAGATAGCAATAAGCTTTACTGTTTGGAAATTTTGAGGTCAATTTTTTTCCGAGCACACTTGAATTCTTGCTATAGCACTATGAACATAGGACATTGGGATAAACACACCAATTTGCCTGCTTTAGGTACCATACTCATTATTATTATTATAATTATCATCATTATTATTACCTGATTATTATTATTATTATTATTACCTGCGTAATTGAGATTCTAATATTGTGGTTAACCTAGTGGTCTCAGTTAATTCTTGTAATATAATATTCTTCTCTTCATGTAGTTGAAGCCTGTATCAGATTTAAATAAACAACAATTAGTAATTTCAGCAAATTCAGTGAATTAGGATTCCAAACAAGAAGGTACTTTTTTGTGATTGCTCTTATATTCAAAGGGCCGTAACTCCCAGGTAAACGAGCAGATCTGCCTATCAATGTTGATGCTTTTCACAAGGTTTTGTAAAATAGTAATTTATAGTTAAAAAGAAATACAAGAAGTGTCTGGACGAATGGAAGTTCCTTGAAAAGCAGGGATAATAAAGGATCTTACAAACTTGTTAATGTAATTACAAGTTGTAACTGAAATGGGATGCTTTTTCAAAAGAGTATCCTAAAGGATCCCCAACTTGGAAATTTCCAACCGTGTTCATGATCAAAATCAATTATCCAATGTCACATCTACTCCACCCAAAGATTGTTCCTGTGAAATTTTATAAAGGTTTGATAAATACCGGTATGTTTCAATGAAAAGTGGCAAACAAAATGTTTGCAGAAGAAATGGAATAAAAGATATACGTTGTTTGCTACCCCCATTCTTTTTCAAGGAACCTAATAAACTTTTATGTAACAAGCCTTCAGTGAGGTGCATTAACATTTACAGGTAAAGTTTAATCAATTTATTACTATACAATTATCAATGTACCATTTATTAAAAAGATTTCTTTTTTGTAGGATTGTTGCTGAATAAAGTAAGAGTCAGAATGTTGGCTCCCTTCTGAAGCATTCAGCCTCACTTCTCTGGAGGTAGTTAACATGTTTAAATTAATTTGCAAATTTTTACTTTGCTTTGGGATTGTGATTTGGACATGGATTAGTACTATTTACCTATCAGCAATCTGCTTGTTAGATATTTCTACAGCGTGACTTAGATCTTGTTCTAACTGTTGTATCCGTTCATGTATTGAAAGCATCTCTCCTTCACTCCGACCTTTTGGATCAATACTTCTTAATTCTCGTAACAGTTGCTCTTTTTCTTGTAATAACATCAACCTAGAAAATATTCAAGCTATAAAGTACATTTTCTTTTTGTGTTTATATTTTGTGTCAATGGGATAACAATATTATTTTAAATATCTACTAACATTTACTAAGATGAATTTCTAATGATTCAATTAGTTGTGGAAATAAGAGTAAACATTGGGTTCAAATATCAGCTGTGGGGTAGAAATTAGGCTGGGGTGAAAGACCAGTGCTTCCTTACTACATTTAAAACTTCCCATAGCTTTATTCTGCTGAGCTGATAAATGCAGAAATAATGATGGAGGTTAACCTTCCTATACATTTGCATTCTCATCTTAGAAGTCTTGAATGCTCTATCACTTCATAATTGCTATGAAAACAGTATTAGCACTAGCCTGGTACAAATTTTCACCTTTTAAGTATAAAGACAGAAAATCTTTAGACAACACTCAGTGTTCAATCTAGGATTTAGATGGAAACATTTTCAAATATTTTCTTTCAAAAACACCACAGCATCAATATTTTTGCATTTACATGTAAGTAATGTTAAATGTAGCCCACTAAGACCTCAACAATGAAGTCATTTGGCAAAATCAGGCCTTTAATGTCCCTTCTAGAATGACCACTATTGAACATGAGAATTTCTTACCTATCTTTGTCAGATTCATTCTGACCTGGTACCATCTGTACTTCAATATTAACAAGTTTATGTTTCAACTCGGATGTCCGTCTCTTTGCCTCGTCATACTGTAGGTGTAATCTTGTCAGTTCTGCTATGAACCTATTGCTACCAATCTACAAAATACAACAATGAATCATGAATCAATAAGAAAATTCAGTGAATATGGATCTTATATCAGTAGGTAGTTTTTGTGATGTGCACTATGTTTAACTTAGCCATAACTCCCAGGAAAATGAGCAAACCAACTTAGGTTAATGATACCTAGTCATGTGCATCTCTTTCAATGTTAGTGCTTTGCACTCAATTTTGTGAAAAGTGCTTTCTAGTTTTGGAGAATTTTTCAGGACAAGAAGTGTCTGGACAGACCAAACTCTAAAATTTAATATCCACCTCTCTTCAAACTCAAAGGTGGAGATAATTACTGCTTAGCACCATTCCAATTAACTATAATGACAATAAATCTCTTATATCCATGCTGACCACTGATCTTTGATCTGGTGCCAGGAATGGAATTTTTAAGGTCTTCTTGATTGTTGTTAACCACTGTGGTAGCTTAGTTGGTAGAGTGCTCGCTCCGTAAGTGGGAGGTTCGAACCCCAGCTGGGTCTGACCAAAGACTTGAAAGTGGGTGGTGTCTGTTCTTTTGTCAAGCACTGGGCATTATGAAATGAAAGTCACTGTTCTCTCAGATAGAAACTTAAAATAAACAAGGTCTTATGTCACGGTGGGCTTGGCACCCTAAAAACCTGCTGTATATAATGCCATCAGCTCAATGCACAGGCAAAATTTCTGCATTTTCACCTATAGCTCAATATAAGTGTAATGTTCTTGACTGGGATGTTAAACACCATTACTCAACTTAACTCTACCCCGATTGTTATAATATATGTTATTAATTCTATTACCTCTCCTCTTAGGTCTGTCTGTGAGGCAGTACTTGATTTTAGAGGTATAGACAGTGTGGAGATATCTGGTGATGAACCACTGTTCTTGCTGAATAAGAAATCTTCTTTCAGTTTAGCAAGTGACTGAAAAATATCAAATGACAACACAAATAAACAATTTAAGATTGGTGTTTAAAAGTAACTGAATAAATAAATCAAAGAATAAATAAATAAATAAATCAACAAAAAAAAATTTACAAAATGGTTAATTAAGGATGAACTCTAATGAACTGTGTGTAACTGGGACCTGGCACAATTAATTAGATGATATAGGGTCAACCAAATTATTCTGTACAATTAAAATGTGATGTACTTAAACATGCAATATGAAACATTCCAGTATGATATATCTCTTTTTTGTTGTTGTCTAGTTGCAGAGAGAGATGAAGGAAAGAGGGAGGGAGAGAGAGAGAGTGATAGATCAAGATCTTACCTGCATGAGACTTCTTTTTTCTTGTTCTCCTGTTGTCAGACATTGTTTAAGCTGATGAATCTCATTTAATATAGCCTGTGCTTGAGATATATTATAGCCTCCATTTTGTCCTGATAATTTTTCATCGACTCTGGAAAAGATAAACAAAATCACATTATTAATCACCAGAATTCACATCTGTCCGCAGAGGCATCAGTAATTGGCCAAATTGGCTAAAGTGTCTCTCATCATCAGGGTTTCAACCCCACTCATGCAGATCCCAGTGTGGATATTTTGTCAGTTCACTGCCAAATGTCATGTTTTTAAGGATACTCTGGTTTCCTCCAATATACCAGAACTGCACTTTTCGATAAGTGAAAAACATAATACAATTGATATTGGTACATCTTCAAAATAGAGTGACAATAAGTGTGGTGGCAAAGTTATTGTAGGACAACATAACAAGGTTGAACTGAACTGTAGGTGTATGTTTTAACAGGATTTTTTTCTGCTATTTCACTCTTAAGGGACACTCAGGGGACATAACCCCTCTACTTTTTTAAAAAAAAATCTGCCAGTCCTTCAACTACAAATGATTATTGACAGATATCATTAAATTTCGCCTGAACTACATGTATATAGATGGTGAATGAGCAATAGTACATCTGAACCTTTAACTCAGGTGAACTAAAACTTTCAACCACAAAAACTGTACTTGTGATCCAATCAGCAACATTGATGGTTAAGTCTCCCTGAGTTTGCACTAGTACAAGGCAGACCATAAAACACACTTGCACATCTCATGCATACAGATATGAGATTAATTCTTCCTTTCCCTCTTCTCAAATAGCTGAATAATTGCTCATGCAATGTTAAACAACATCACAACCAACCAACCAACCAGTGATTTTGTTACATTTTTTGAAAACTACCTTCTGCCTTTCAGATTGGGAAAATTAAGTTCTGAGATCAAGCAAACTGAATTACAAGGTATACATATTCATTGCAAAGACACTATATTGTGGTACTACATGCTGTAGCAGATGTTTTGTGGGCAAGGACAAAAAGATTTATTTTTTCTAGTGTATAATTGTTGTTTTTGGGGAATTTTAGTGGACAAATTGGGAAATCTTAGTCAATTTTCCCTAGGGGGAACAACCTTTATTCGGTAGTAATTTTAAGCAAACAAAATCACTGCCAACCAACCATTCATGGCGAATGTATTCATTTTTTAAGTCAGTTTAAATAAGGCAAGAACACAAACCTGGTTAATGTCTCTACACCCCTTTCTTTATATTGCATTTCTGCATGGATTTGTTCCAGTTCTCTGCGTAATCTTGCCACTCTGTTTTTGGCTAAATTAACATCTGCCTTTAACAAGTCTGGGTCATACTTATTGCTGCCAATACTTGAATTGGAATTCACTGAAACAATTTAAATTTTCATTTAGTTGGATCTTGAAGTTAGTTATTTTTTAGTACATGTTTAAATTAACAAGGTTTTTCTTGTGATCTAAATATAAATATTGATAGCAAATGACATGTATACAAACTTAAAAGCTATTTATTGTAACAGCAGCTATGTTGGATACACTATAAAACTGATTATTGCATAAATATTAAGCAACTTTATAAAACGTTGTCGCCTCTAGGAGTAAAGAAGGTATTTCCAATACCTGACTTTTTAAAACAACACAACACAACATAACCATGTAAGATCTTGACTAACATGTAACTTTTGTCAAGAGGGTCAATCTAAGAAAATTTAAGAAGATTAAACTTATTCCAAATTACTGGAAGTTCTTTGGACTCAATTACTTGGAATGCTATAACTTTCACTGCTGAACAAAACAAACTATTCATAAATTAGAAGTCATAATTTTAACAAGTCAATAGTTACTACATACAGCTTGTTCTAGATGATTTCCATCCCTTCAATGTCTCACTTAAGTACTGATATTCATCTTGTGCCAGCATAAGTCTTTGTTCCTTTACAGTGTAGATCTCTTTCTTTGCCTGTAAAATTGAAATTATTATTGTGAAAATATTCAAAAAGAGGATGATTCAGACGGCTAGGACGTCTTTAGAATGGAAGAAAGTAGCATTACATCACCAAAGCTGTCATTAAATGAACACCACCGATATAAGACCAAAAGAAAGGCAAAAAACAATCTGGCACAGAACAGTTGAAGGAGAACTGAAAGATCTGAACCTGACATGGGAAGACGCAGAGGCCAAAGCCAAGAACAGAGACAAGTAGCAAAGTCTTGTTATGACCTTATGCTCCAACAGGAACAAAGAGGACAAGTAGGTAGGTAGATTGCAAAAAGGGGATAAGAGCTCTCCTTGGCCCCTAAAAGTGAGTGGTATTAGAAGAATCTGAAACATTGACAGAAGTGTATAATTATATCTGATATGTTACATAATTAGCATTGTGTCTTGAAGAAATTGTGAATATTGGAAATATCTTAATAATTGGAACTCTGATTTGATCAAGAATAATTTGTTTTGAAATGTACTTTATAATTTGAACATTTTATCACCCCGGTTTTTCTCTATTTTCTTATTTAAAATAATTTGAGTACCTATAATTTTTCACAGAAAAACTTTTAAGGGACGATTTTCATAGATGATCAGATAGGAAAAGGTACAAATAGACATGAAAATATATGCATTTTAGATACAGTCCAACCTGCTTTAAAGGCCACCTCTATATAAGGACCACCTGCTTATAAAGGCCAGTAGAATTTTATCCCAATTATTCTTTAAAAGCCATAATGGCCACATTTACTTGTTCCCTTTGGTGACCTTTATAGACAGGTTTGACTGTATAAATAGTCAAAATGTGATTTATCATCATCAATACCTCTAGGTCTTCCTGGGCTGTAACCAGATATTCCTTTAACATCATCTCTTGTTGTTGTCGCCATTGTTGTCTGGGGTCTTCTAACTGATTAGTTTCTGAAAATATTAATGATGTCACATTATGTTATACTACAACTGTATTCATATGACATCAATAAATCAATCTCCATAAACATAGTCATTCATTTTTAAACTGTGATCTCCCAAAACAAAGTAAAAACTTAGAGACCTTTCTTAAACTTACAAAATTATGCAAATAAATGGAATTTTAATACACCAAGTAAGAATAAAATGGTGCTTTGGAAGGGCTATATCTATCAATCTCACTACAAGGGCACTACTAAAATTGAATATAGAATAAATAACCAAATTTACGTGTTATTACACTAGTGAAATCTAACTTATACTGCAATATAGGAAAGATGCTATAATTTGTTTTATTACAGTATACAATAAAACAGTCCTATATGGGTGTATATGCTCTGATATCAACTGGAAAAATTTATACTGACCTTCGTCATTGCCGATTGTACAGAAAACAGACTTTACATATAAATACATGAGACAGGATTTAAAAATTATCAAACTGGAATTTTTATTTAGTTTATAACTTACGATTCACATGATCAATATAGTAGTTTCCAACATGAGGATTGAATGACTGTTCCCATCCATATGGCAATTCATCACCGAAACAATCTGCAAATGATTGTGGCTTTGTCAATCTGTAAAACCAAATTCAAAACGATGTACTTGTATTAATACAACCTTACCATGAAAACACTTGAAATATTCAATATGCTTGAAAAGATTATGATATTGTGAACATTTACCGGTACTGCTCGCCTGACAGACTATACAATTATATTTATGTCAAAATCAACATCTATAAACAACTTAAAAATGAAATAGATACAATTCTGAACCAGAATCATACCTCATTGAGTCAGTCAAGCACTGTATCAGTTCCGGTAGCAAACCATATCATTTATCATATCCTTTTCATGTTTTATGTGTCATATCATTAACAAAAATGTGAACTTTGTGAAACGATTTAAAATGGGCAAATTTTAAAAGGAGTGAAGAAATGGAATAATGGTGTTTCGCTCCCCATCTGAGATTCTTTCACTCGTACAGAGGCAGAGAAAACCACCAGGAAATCTCTATGTGCATCTGTGATTAGCATAGAATATTTTTTCACAGTGTAAAACGTTGGCGCTATGGGGATTTTACATGTGGAAAAACCAGGCTGATCGACCAATCAATTCTATTAATTTATCCGTAATTGGTACATTTTTAACGAGAAAACCCATAATTTTGGTACATTTTTTGATGTGCAATGTTATAATGTTAGTACAATTTGCATCCGTTTTTGCAGTACATATCCGTCAAATTGGTTAGCTTGAAAAACCAGACAAATGTTGGATCCTGTAGCATGTGTGACATAACATGTCACCAAGGATTACTTCGTATGTAAGCATTGCCATGGAAAATCACCATAATGCCAACATTTTCCTTTCAAAAGAAATGCTTTATGACAATAGCGGATACACAGTTATGACTAAGCACAAGTAGGTGAACAATTTCTGACAGTAGTGTCAAGAACGGTCCTGGTATCCCACACAGGATTTGAATGTCGAATCAAAGGGATCAATCTCATGTACAGACCAGTGCTATAAAAAGGAACAGTAGTAATTATCTTTGCAGTGGTTTTTTTCGCATAAGAAAGCGGTTACTTATCTCCCTTGTTAAGAAAATGTTGCACCTTCTAACGATGACAGCAGACACCGCCAGGGAATTTCATTCATTGAATGACACATTGCTGGTGATTTACAACAAAAAATGCACAAATTACCGTCCTGCGTATTAAAATAAACTGTTGCACTTGAAACAAGACGAATACGCAGGTAAAATAGTTTGTAAACACCGACAGGAAAATATTGAAGGGGGCTACCTCACCTGTCGCGGGGATCTATCCATGTCGTTTTACGTGTGTTGTGATCTATATAAAACACTTTCCCGTCAAAATCGCGACATTCCTCCCATCCATCTGGCAGGGGAATTTCCCCATTCCTCCTCTTTGGCATGTTTCATGGATAAATCCAAAGGAATTCCACAGCTTCCCTCTCATTGCAATATTCCTCCATTTCTGATTAGCATATCTGACGTCAATGCTAAACCATTCTTTTCATCCAGAAACTGGCCAATCAAAACACGGATAGCAATTCTATTTTGAGATTGGAATGTAAACAGGTTGCCTGCTTTATCTAGATTTTACGTTCATAAAAACTACGTTGAAAGTTGTAATATAACACCGGGAACCTGTTCGATTGGAATGCCAGAATTAACCCGAACGATATTGTAATTTTTCGAAAGGGCATTAATTCAAAATTATTAAAGGGAATCTTTGCTAAAACACAATTAAATATTTTAATAATTGAGATTTTTACGTTGTTAATATTGTTGTGTCAAGTGTACAATCTTTTTTTTTTACAAATCGAATATAAAAATACGACAAAAGATTTAAAAAATAAAAATAAAAATGCATTTTTATATTCGGGGTATGTAGAGTGATTTTTTCATTAATTTTGAACAACCTTCACATAAAAGAATTGAGAAAATAAATAATCTACTGATTTATTTTAATCGAAGAAACAAGTAAATCGACAATCATTTATCATCGGAAAAAATCATATGGTAATGGAATACTTTTCCGCTATGGCCATGCAAATATATCCATATTTTGACACTTTTCCCGTTTCCTCCCACTTTAATTCATCATTTGGGGGCATTTTTAATTTTCTTTAAAAATTCAGTTTCACAATAAAACTTTTTTATACTTTTCCCTGAGATGGGTCTCATCAAACTGAACAAATATAGAACAAATAACTATATGTTTAGTTTGTGCAGAGACATATAAAACCCAGAGACATATAAAAATTCATGTTGTTTTCCATATCAAAGGTGAACGTCGTATTTTCTATGTTTTTTAGATTTATTTTAGAATTTCATTTTTATTAGATCAATGATTGTCATAGGAAAAATGCATGCCAAAAAATTATGAAAAAACTAACTTATGACCTGATAAGGGCGTTTAAGGAATGTGCATTAATTATGTAAACCTAATCCAGCTTTGTAGACCTACCCAATTTCCTCCATATATTGACTTGCGCCATTCATTGGCCTTTCAGTTTCACTTTCCGATAGAACTTGTAAGTGACAATATTCGAAAATTGCTCATGGTAAATACATATTTTTTCACACAACATATTGGGATCATAAGTATTGGTAAATTCAAGTTAACAGCCCGGCATATTTTGAAAATTGTATCATAGTCAAACGAGAACCAGATTTCAACAAGACTGGAGCATCAGAATCATTCATCCTTAACTTGGTAATAGTAGTCTTCAGTCCTGAACAAGATTACTTTAGAAGGATTTATTGCTATGGCGTGTATTCGTTATTTTTGTAGGAGTTATGTATTGTTTTATTTAACATTGACAGATCTTGTGTACGCAACACTTCTGAAACCACTTGGCTGATTGCTTTGGTATTGGAAGGCTTACTCGCTACACGACGTGCTTTTATTCGTCAAAGCTTTTAGGAGTTATGTGACTTAGACCATATTATATCATTTAACCATAAAAGCTATTGTGCATGTGCAGCTTTTATGATGTACATAACGGTTCATCAACTTTTGTACGACCTAAAATTTGAATTTGGCGACATAAATTTGTTAAGGTGGTTTTTAAAGATAATTTTCATAAGACTATACCTACAAATAAATTGATGGAAATTTACCCGACATCTTATGTTGGTGGTGACTTTAGTGTGAACGATCGACTTCATATCTGTAATGTGGGACTAGATGAAACGGTGAAACATGTATTACATAATTAATTGTGTCAGCTATTTAATTTGCAACTGATGATACAACCAATCAGCTTGGGAAATAGATTAAAAACACTGGACATTATCTTTGCGACCGAGTCAAAATGTGTATGTTCAGTCATACATTCTCCCAGTTACACATACAAGTCATTTTGTAACGAGTGGATTGATTGATTGAAAATGGTTTACATCATTGTTAAGAATATTTCACTTATATCGATACTTAACCAGATTTAATGAAGTAGCAGAGATTACTTTTGGTGTATGCTCAGGGCATGAGGGTTCTTTAACGTACCTCGACAGTCGTGACATGCAACATCGGTTTTTATGGTCTCTTTCTAAGGACCACTGGACTTTCATTTCTAAAATACAGAGGGTTCGGAGAAAAAAAACTGTCAATACCTATTTTCAAGTTTGTTCATACTCTTGCCAGGATTCGAACCCACGACCTCCCATATATGATGAAGCGAGCACTGTAAAAACTTCTAATGAAGCCTGAAGCCTGGCCTGGTCCAGGCTTCATTAAGAATCGAAATAACAACGCCTAATGGGTCCGGACTTCATTAGGTGTTGACAATTTCGAAGCCTAATAAAGTCCAAAGATTGGAGCTCCAGCAAAAAGTCTTAAGGTATTACAAAATAAAATTATTATCAAAACTGAACGACTTTACTTGACTTCTCGTCTGAAGCCTCAATCTTAGGAGCTTCATTAGGCGTTGGATTTGATAAGGAGTTGTTACACAGCACTACACCGAGCTACACTTGTGGTACTTGTATTGAACGCAGATGTATAGCCATTTAATATATGTAAAGCGTTTTCCTTAATATTTTTATTGGGCTGTTATTCGCGTAATAGTCAAACAATAGCATTGATATAGTTTTCAGAGTATGCTAATCAAGTGCTATTTTACCAGGGCGTCTTTTACAGTCTTCCCTTTTGGAACAAATGAACCAAACTGAATGATATATTGTTCATTGTGAAAAATCCTCGGACTGTTGATGCCTGTCTAAAATTGTCTGACATGGGTGTCTGAAATTTAAATACAGTTGAACAATGCAGTCCGTCAACATCTTGTTCATAATGCATTTCTTTCTGAAATACTTTGACGGCCGCGGTGGTTGTTTGCGTCCTACATGTCTATCAGGTTGTTTTTAATCTCACTTGGGACAGATCCTAGCGTGAGAAAGTTTGGTACAGATCCTAGCGTGAGAAAGTTTGGGACAGAGCTTAGCGTGAGAAAATTTGGGACAGAGCCTAGTGTGAGAAAATTTGGGACAGAGCCTAGCGTGAGAAAGTTTGGGACAGAGCCTAGCGTGAGAAAGTTTGGGACAGAGCCTAGCGTGAGAAAGTTTGGGACAGAGCCTAGCGTGAGAAAATTTGGGACAGATCCTAGCGTGAGAAAGTTTGGGACAGAGGCTAGCGTGAGAAAAATTGGGACAGAGCCTAGCGTGAGAAAAATTGGGACAGAGCCTACCGTGAGAAAATTTGGGACAGAGCCTAACGTGTGAGAAAGTCTGGGACAGATCCTAGCGTGAGAAAATTTGGGACAGAGCCTAGCGTGAGAAAATTTGGGACAGATCCTAGCGTGAGAAAGTTTGGGACAGATCCTAGCGTGAGAAAGTTTGGGACAGAGGCTAGCGTGAGAAAGTTTGGGACAGAGCCTAGCGTGAGAAAGTTTGGGACAAAGCCTAGCGTGAGAAAGTTTGGGACAGAGCCTAGCGTGAGAAAAATTGGGACAGAGCCTAGCGTGCGAAAATTTAACACAGATCCCACCGTGAGAAAGTTTGGGACAGAGCCTAGCGTGAGAAAGTTTGGGACAGATCCTAGCGTGAGAAAGTTTGGGACAGAGCCTAGCGTGAGAAAGTTTGGGACAGATCCTAGCGTGAGAAAGTTTGGGACAGAGCCTAGCGTGAGAAAGTTTGGGACAGATCCTAGCGTGAGAAAGTTTGGGACAGATCCTAGCGTGAGAAAAATTGGGACAGAGCCTAGCGTGAGAAAATTTGGGACAGAGCCTAGCGTGAGAAAAATTGGGACAGAGCCTACCGTGAGAAAATTTGGGACAGAGCCTAGCGTGTGAGAAAGTCTGGGACAGATCCTAGCGTGAGAAAGTTTGGGACAGATCCTAGCGTGAGAAAGTTTGGGACAGATCCTAGCGTGAGAAAGTTTGGGACAGATCCTAGCGTGAGAAAGTCTGTAAGTTCGCTTGCAGTTTTCTTTTGAAACTGAGAATATGAATCAAACCACAGATTGGTAGCAAATATTTTGTGAAACTCTCTCGCTTTTTTGCAAAACGCTGCAACTCTAAACACATGTACTTTTTAGGAAACTTGCTCACAGTGATCGGTCAGATCCTAGTTTAAGAAAGGTCGGCGTTTTTCTCCGGACACTTCGGTTTCCTTTGGAACACTGATTATAAAACTCTCAGATCTGGACGGACACTGGTGTAAATGTCCAGTGATGCGGTTATAATTATATTGGAGGGCTTGACACGCTTAAGAACCCTGCTGTACAATGTCATCAGCGCAACGCACAGGCAAAATTTATGCGCTTTCGCCTGTAGCTGACGGCGTCTCGATATAAATGAAATATTCTTGACTGGGATGTGAAACACCAATACTAATCTCAACTCGCCATACGTGAAATAGTAAAACACCATTCCTAAACTCCACAGAGAAATATAAGAGATTTTATTCATAATTTCTTATACACTCGCAAATTAAAATTAAAACACTAAAATTTGTAAACATTATACAAGTACATACTAAACACTGAAATTAAAAAAAAAAGGGGGGCGTTTAATGTGAAAGTCGAAGGCTCGAACCTTCTAGGGGGTCGGGGGCATGCTCCCCCTGAAAATTTTGAAAAAATGGCGCAAAAATCCTGCATTCTGGTGCAATCTGAGCTGCATCAAAGAGGAAAAAATCTTTCATTCAAAATGCCTGTATCATGGTATGTATTATTAGCGACATAAAGTGGGGGTGGGGGGGGGGTGAGGGGTGGGGGGCATACGCCCCGCTGAATCCGCCACTGAAACAAGTCCAATCACCAATAGAAACAATAGGGAATCGGGAATTACGTGATAACTGATGAATCACAACACATTTCTGGTGGAAATGAATAGGTTTTATTAACGAACGACTTGATAGTATTCCATGACATTTGTGTGGGAGGATATAGAGTCGCATAAGTTTGCACACAAACATTAAGGGTATAAAGTGATACACTACTGGAGCCTATTGCTCTAAACTATTATTTTTTCGTTTTGAGTTGGTTGTGGTTTTTGATCTTGAGTTGGTTGTGGCTTTTGGTCTTGAGTTGGTTGTGGCTTTTCGTCTGGAGTTGGTTGTGGCTTTTCTTCTGGAGTTGGTTGTGACTTTTGGTCTTGAGTTGGTTGTGGCTTTTGGTCTGGAGTTGGTTGTGGCTTTTCGTCTGAAGTTGGTTGTGGCTTTTCTTCTGGAGTTGGTTGTGGCTTTTCGTCTGGAGTTGGTTTTGGCTTTTCGTCTGGAGTTGGTTTTGGCTTTTCGTCTGGAGTTGGTTTTGGCTTTTCGTTGTTGGTTGTTGCTGGGGTGGTTTTTTCTCTTTTGTCACGGAAGGTTTTCGTTCTTTGTTAGCTGTTTGCTGTGATGTCTTCCTGGCTTTTACGTCATTGTGGCGGGATATCTTGCGTGATGCAGAAGGATTGGTTTTGCTTGCTCCGATTGGAAGTACACCTTTACGACCAAGGAAAATTACAATCGATATCGCAGTCGCAACAATAGCCAATGCTAAAATCACCCCAATTACCCATAGATGACGCCCATCTGCAATTGAGATATATAACAGATTACACCATTAACCCATAGATGACGCCCATCTGCAATTAAGATATATAACAGATTACTCTGACAATTGCAAAGTACATTTAAAAGTTTTAGTTCCAATTATAACATGACTCGTGATTATCTTCATTAGCGAGTAGAAGAAACCGAATGTGACCATGCATTATACAAACGACAATGTACGGCTGTTCTACTTGTTCATTTCACTCCCGATGACGTCAATACTTTAAAAAAATGTAGTCATCACTTTTGATTTGAAGGTCGAGTGGTCAATCGGGACAGATTATATTGTGAGAAAATTGGTCAGTTCGATTCCTGGGAGACCTGGATTTCTTTGTCATCTGAGAAAAGAAGGAACCAAAACAATGCATATTTCAAATGATAATGTTAGGCTGTTCTACCGTTTAGTTCCACTCCTGATGACGCCAATACTATTTTATAATTATGCATTTATCACTTGACTTTGTATTGTGACAATAATACAAGGATATTTTTTTTAATTTAACCTGTTCGATCTCAAAATAAATAAATAAATAAATAAATAAATAAATAAATAAATAAATCCAGGTATAAATAAATAAATAAATAAACAAATAAATAAATACCTCCAGGTACAGGATCTAGCCGGTTCATTTGCGCTGGGCCTCCTAATTGAATCTCTGGTCCATGAGTTGGGACAGGTGTTGTGGTGTGCTACAAATAATTACTGAAAGTCAACTGATTTGAATATCATACCAATGTTTTGTATGTTCGTATGTCAATCCGTCCGTCGTCGGAAATATCTTCTAAAAACGGACTATCTTCTAAAACTTCTTGGGTTTTGAGTCCGAATGAAAACTCATCTATGTATATTCCAGGGGGGTATTTTTTTCCTTAACCACAAAAGATCCTGATCCCTAAACTATGTACATTTATATGTATACATGTTTCTAAAGAGGATTACAAAGACGTCATTTGTATCCTGTTTGTGGCAGTCGCTACCCAACGTTAGAGGGATAAAAAAAAAACTTTATAAACCATGAATTATTGAAATCACAACCCCAAACCTGGTATATCAGTGGAGATTATATATACGGCGCTATTTTTGTCCTGGGACAGCCAATCCCTAAAACTCCTAAACTATTGCGACCCCAACCCTAAGAAAGTATTTATTGTATCCCACAAACCAATATAATGATTTTGGACTCCGCGAATTAACAAAACCTCGGGCGAGTTTGTTCAGTAGGCAAGTGCGCGACTACACCTGTGGCTCAAAAAAGGCATGCTGGCTTCACAAAATCGGAACCCAAATTCAAGAAAAACCATAAAAATAGCTATGTACAGTCCTATGGTTACTGTTGGTACTGTGTATGTACGAGCAGTTTTTTTATTTAAAATGTTGAATAAAAAAGGAACGGGCACCTGTTTAATATGTTTTGAAAAACAGAGAGACAAAAAAACAACAGCGGATACCTACCGGTGCATCATACACGTTTATGTTGATAGTTCCACTGGCTGTGGCATTACAATGATCTGTAACTCGTAGATAGACCGTGTGAGTACCTATTGGAGGGGTTTCCTTGACAACCAATTGTCCTAAAACACATTAACACAAATGTTCTTATTGGTTATTAATTCGGTGGTAAATTGAAACCAATTTGCTCGCACTGCTATGGAAAACTTCAATTTGTAGATCTAACAAATGTTAAAGAAAAGGACCATTGACTCGGCTGAATCGAACCAGTCTGAACATCTAAATTGTGAAAAAACTTTTTTTTCCCAAAAATTTTACATAGACTTTGATAATTTGAGTACAAAAGGAAATTTAACCCTCACTCTGGCTAATGTAAGTACAAGAATTAGTTTCGTTTATTGGTATTTTATCAGTCAATTGTGTAACTAGTAATTTGTTTGCAAATGGGTAACATATATATGGATAAAAACTAGAACTGTCAGTGAAGCTCACCCCCTAGTTTTTGACATTGGGTCATGATCCTTGACCTAAGTACCCAAAATCTGGTATGCGACACATCGTCTAATGTTGGTTTACATTCACACATAGTTGGACATATACATGTACATGTATGTACATTTGTTCCATGTTTGATCAAAATCCATTCATAGACATGGAGGATATGGACCGGAAACGATATTTGGAGGGTGTTTCCTATGTACCCCTTAACTTTGTTTGCAGGGATGGGATTATAATAAATCTTCTACATGTACTTACTTGTTTCTTGGCTGACATCAAAATATTGATTTTGCGTTTCCATGGAGATCTCCAGATAATCTATGTCATTCTTATCGTCATCAGTCACCTCGATGTTAAATACCTGACTTCCGGGACCAAAATGATTTGACATATTTAAAAACTGTTGAGATTCAACAAATGATGGCGGAGAATCTGAAAAGACAAACTCGAGGAGATTAATTAAAACATCTCGGTATTTTTTGTGTTAATATTTAACTCTTTTGTATACTGATATAATGATTCACTGTCATGTATAGGCAAACACCATTGACCTGTCCACTTGACCTTCCATTGGGAATATTCATATATGATGATTTACACACTATGATGGGTAGCGTCAGGATTCACAATTAAAACATAATGTATTTTTCTCGTGATATAGACGATGTTAATATCTGTGTTCTCTATGAGTAAATGTACTGGTGCTTGTTTGGAGCGCAAAACTACATTACTCTCTCTTTCTCTTGCTCTCTCTCTATCTCTTACTTTCTTCTCCAATAGCCTGTACAGCGTACGTTCTCCCTTCGTTCACTTCCACACTGTTTGACCAGTCAGGTGACCCGGATTTATATGGATCGGGCATTGGCTTCATTAAATATCCCATAGCTGGTCCACTGCCATAAGCAATAACTGCCTCATCAGGCTGGTACCTAAATGTTACAATAAAATCTTTATACATACTGAAAACACGACAGAAGTCCAAATCAAAAACCGCAGTTTTAATATGATCTTCAAGCAAGTGGAGATCAGATCAGGTGTTTCGGAGGAAACCATTTTCTGTTTCAATTCACGCCTTTTGTTGTCCTGACATTGGCACGTGTAGCAAAATACATGAATTCACGCGGCCTTCTGTATTTCCAATATTCACGGGGATGATATCCGGTGTTTCGGAGCAAAACATAATCCGACCTGCAAATTGTCACCATCCATTTTTAATTTTGATTTTTTATTGTTTCCCCTTCTTCCGCTGTACAATTGGAAAATATAATTAGCGTTTTATTTTGGATACAGAGCTGCCTGTCGTGTTTCATTAGAAAAGGACTTTACAAAAAAGATCTGCTTGACTCGTGGATAGAATTGGTTTGGTCTTCGGAAATGATCGTAAAACGTAAGATCAAAAGAACTCTGAAGTCCACGGTTGTACTATTATGTATGTATTAGTAGGTGACCGGGCATCTTATATTTGGGTTGAACATTGCATTTTCCTTTTGCATGAACTTAGAACAATAGTAATCAAACCTATTCTACAGATACATACCATGGGCGGACATGTTCTAGCACTTTAACTGGTTTTTCAAAGTTAAGGGCCGTGGGTTCTAACCTCGCTCGTGACATTTATCTTCTGCTTATACTAGAGCTATAAACAGCATACATTGTATTATTAGAGTAGTCTTTCGGATGAGACTCGAAACCGAGGTCCCGTTTCTCAGTTCACGCAAAAAGACACCACTAGAGTTCGAAAAAAGAGTAGGCCAACTTTGGCAGCAACAGAGGGCGCTTACAACTAAGTTGAGTGAGTAGTTGAGAGTAATGGTGTTTAACGCCCCAGTCAAGAAGAAGTCAGTTCACTTATATCGAGACGTTCGCCAGCTATAGGCGAAGGTGCAGAAATTTTGCCTGTGCGTTGCGCTAATGGCATTATACAGCAGGGTTCTTTATCGTGCCAATCCCACCGTGAGACGGGACCTTGTTTATTTTAAGTTTCCATCCGAAAGAACGGTGGCTTTCAGAACAGTCACTACCCACTTTCAAGTCTTGGGTCAGACCCAGCCGGGGATTAAACCCACGACCTCCCACTTAACACAACTGAGCTACCACAGCTTACAACTACAAGCGATTAAAACCGACTTAGCAACATTATAAACATAAGCGAAGATACATACCAACCAATAAGATCGTCTGGTTCCACGGAAATCCTTATTGACTTTGGGAGAGAAATTAATCTGATATGACCGACATCAGAATCTGAAATATACAGTAGAACTTTCTTATTTTTCAAGCAGAAATCTTGATTTTTACTCATCGCACAATGTTATTTCTAATTATTTAGGATACATGTCATGATGATATTATATGGCATATGTTTGTATTCTGAAGACATAACATAATTGAAGTGTCTAGAAATGATAATTAGTTCGTTTTACACGGCAAGGGAAGTTATAGCGCCATACGCGCCATTTCTAGACAGTTCAATGATTCGCAATTTTTGAAAATCTTATTTTTGTTTTTGAATCCTGAAATAAATACTAGTATAACTCTGCCGTGTACGGCACGAAATTCCAATTGCTGGAACAGCCAAGCTATAGTCGTAAGCAAGAGTGAGTGAGTGAGTGAGTAATGGTGTTTAACGTCCCAGTCAAGAATATTTCACTTATATCGAGACGTCGCCAGCTATAGGCGAAGGTGTAGAAATTTTGCCTGTGCGTTGCGCTGATGGCATTATACAGCAGGGTTCTTTAACGTGCCAAGCCCACCGTGACACGGGACCTCGTTTATTTTAAGTTCCCATCCGAAAGAACGGTGACTTTCATTTCGTGATGCCGAATGCTTGGCGAAAGAACAGTCACTACCCACTTTCAAGCACGAGATGAGCAAATGTAATTATAGTCCTAAAACTTCATTTGGTCTCAAACAGAGTTTAATACAATCAAACATCATAAATGTAAATATAACATAATAGCATACGGACGTAAAAACGTGTATTGGGTTGTGTTTGTAAAACTGGTCAGATCAGCCAAGCCTGAGAACGGTCAATCACCATGACTACATTAACGCCGTGAAAAGTATTACCATTGTCATTTAATTAAATCAGAAGTACATGTCAGGCGCGCATATTTATAAAGTCGGTTTGAACCAGTTACGGAAAAAGTCGCATATTACCGGGATATTTTTATACGACACGATTCTAAATAGGTAGGACATGCGACTGTTAGGCTTGAATGTGAAAACTTTAAAAATTTGCAAAAAAAAAAAAAAAAAAAAAAAAAATAGCCTAGCGTATAGATAAAATGCATTGAAATGGTGCCGTGCGTCGGAAAACGTCAAAGGTAATTCGGTATTACAAGTACATGTGTACTTACCTGCTACTTCGTGTCTGTTCCGGTTAATTAATCTGAACTGTCCCCCACCCGATGGTCTCCAGACATGAAAGTCGATCACACCAGCTTTTAGCGGTAGTATTTTCCATCTTTTTAAAACTCCGCAACAGTTAATCTTATACACGTCAGGAGAACCAATGGTTCCAAATCCTAGTGGCGTCATCAATATATAAAATGAAATATAAAATTTTAAAGCTGAGCTGTAAGGAATGTACATGGCAACATAGTCAACATCTCTCTCTCTCTCTCTCTCTCTCTCTCTCTCTTTCATATCTACATGTTAGTTATTTGGATTTTTTTTATTCAATGTACTATCTTAAAACATAATCAAGATTGGCTCACCGTTCAAGTTGTCTAGCTCTGTAAGGCCTTCCTGCTCACTTGGTCCAAATGATTGTCCTGTACATGATTTGGCTGTAATACAAAATTTAAATATTTTAACCATTTTTAATAAGACGTAAACATGACCAAGTTTACCGAAAAATGTTCGGCTGTTATGGTTTTACAGTACAGTAAAACCCGTCTATAAAGACGGAACAAAGCGTCAGTTAGACCTGTTTATAATGCCCTTTGATAACATTGGTTCTTCACACACAGCCCACACATTGGTCTAGACGTCCATATTGGTGTAGCGATTGTAGTTGTCCGTATTGCCAAAATATTGGTATACTATATTGTCATCCATATTGATGCAGTCGTTTTTTTTCTAAAACAATAACTTTGTTAGAATAAATTGAACCACGGCAAAATAGATACAACGTAGGGTGGATGACCTTGACCTCGGTTTTTGTCAAGGTCATATTGTTTGCAATAGTTTCTTCAGTATAAATAATGGGGATTTCAGATTCTTGTTTTATTTATCGTTTTCTTTTACATTGTTTCGCGTTAAAGGTCAAGGTCACTTTTTTGTTTGCTGGTTTTAATTAAAAGTTTTCAAACATTTTTTTCCATGTCTGCGTATTGAAAGTTGAAATTTATATAAATTAAACTTGATACAATGAAATACTACAAATTTTGCTACAGAAGATAGATGGATAACACTGATCACCTTGGGTCAAGGTCACACACATTTTTCAATAAAACTCGAGAGCGATCATGGTTTTTATAGAAGTGACGTCGACTTTTAAAAAAAACCAATATCCTTACCTGATTAAAACAGCATACGAAGAAACCGTCTTTCACCTCGTCCTATCACCAGCAAAATGGTGTGGGGATATGGTAATACCAATGTGTGTGTGTGTGTGTGTGTGTGTGTGTGTGTGTGTGTGTGTGTGTGTGTTTTAGTCTTCTAGTCGCCACTTTGATGACATTGCGATTCTAATCAATTAACACCCGTTGATTAAGTTTTTACAAAATGTCTAAAGTAAAATCGATTTATTTACTTATTTGCCCAGGCGGCGCTACATGTATAAAGTATATACCGTTCTTGTATACATGTTTAACTTATTATAAATATTTTATTATTTATTGTGTTGGTGTGTTTTAAATCATTTATTGACATATTGTGTTATTTATTGGAAAAATAGCAAAATGGACCACAGCCCTAATATTTTTCTATTACCGTAAATATTCTGATAAATGATACTTAATACTCTTATTGAAACCGTATGGTTATAATTGTTCCTTGATAGGCGTGGTCATGTTTTGGTATGCGTGGTCATTCCATGGTAGAACTGTCGGGCCATCATGCGATAGGATTGGTAGTGTCACGGTAGGTGTGGCCATGCCACGATAAGCGTAACGTGTTCGAAGAATTGTTAACATAAGTGCATTGTCGTCTTTTGGCATTCTGGTAACGCCACGATATAAATGAAGTAATCTTGACTAGGACATAAACTCATGTGTTCGGTCAGCATTATCTCTGCCTGGGATATCAGTTTTAGAGTATCATCCAAAGTACAGAAGAAAGACAATTTTAAACCATAACAAGACATACAAGGTATACGTAGGACAGGGAATCCAAACCCGGAACTGGCTATATCGACCGAGCTACTTGGCAACCTGTCAATCCCGGTCTGCCACAATATACTTCCTTGAAAATAATATCCGCTTCAAAATTGTTGAAATAACGGTCTTGAATGGAAATATTTTTCTATCATGTGTTATTCAAAATTAAATGATACTCACCCCGGAGCTAGCTTTTGGTTAATCTCATCCGCTTAAATGTAAAGAGAAAAGGAAATTGCGGGACACTAGCAGGGTAACAGGAGGTTATAGTGAATTTTGCAAGGGTTTATCAATTTGTTATTTTTATAAGTAATACGGTAGCTAAGACTGTGTTGGAAAAAACAACATGTATTTCAAATTATACATAAGCGGCATACTTATATAGAATTAATTGCCAATAAGTGGTTTAAGCAGTCTTTTATGACAATTCTGGGATATATTAAATAGTGTGCCGTTACACATATAATGTAAAGATTGTGACTTTCCGTAATGTAGTAAATATCCCGGCCGGTCGTTGATAATGTTGTGTGTTTTATTCCTATTCAATATCCGACATTCCTGCCTGGTTTGGGAGGTAGCTTAGTAATTACACATACACACTTGATATTTTATATATACCGGTGGATACAACAAGGCTAGCTTGATGTGTGAAGTAATTACCTTAATGGAACTATTTAGTTGTAACAGCGATGCAGAATTTAATTGAAAAAGGTAAGTCAACTAAGTGGTTAATGGTCAAAATTATTTCACTTATATTGAGACATAGCTGACTAGAATTTCTGTTCAACGTTCCCATATCAACGCGTTATTATCTATTTGTAGGAAAGATAGCGGTAATAATTCGAGGCGGAATGATATGTTCACTTATATTAAGATGTCACCAGTTATATCTATTTTTATCGAATATCTGTACCACGCGTCCTAATACAGAGTGTAGGAAAGATATCGGCAAGAATGTAAGACGGTATGCAGGCAAGATATGTTCACTTATATTGAGTTGTCACCAGTTCCAGAAATGTTTAGCGCTGACATGTGGTTATGACATATGCCGATAAACCTGTCGTAGCCGATTTTAAAATGTGTTAAATATGAATATAAAAATTTGGTCATCCATAAATGTTCATTACTCATGATTAACTTTAAATCTGAAAAGCTTAATATCTTTTTTGTAAACGAGAAACTTTATGTGAATGCTCGTCTTGTAGTCTGCCGATATTTTGAATCTGGAGTCGGGTATAATTTCCGACATTTTTCATTTCAACCTCGAGTCACGTAAACAGGAGATGGATTTTAAAGCTCTAGACAAATTGTAATATAGTAGCGCACACCCGCACACAGCATGAGACTAAATATAGTATAGAATTATATCATTTTATGCAATTGGTTAAATATTATTCGAATCATTAGAACTGATATTTTTGCATTCTTATCAAGAGTTATTTCAGTTGTATTGAGACGTCACCGGCTATATGTGCAGGTATACAATTCGTTCGTGGCATTGAACCAAACCATCTAGTCTTTCACGGGGCCGTTGTTCGTTTAGGTTATCCATAGGAACCTGACAGACCGGTCTAATTGTTGGCCTTTGGATCACAGTTATTCTTATGGCGGGGGCTCGGTGGTCAAGTGGTCTAAGACGTGTTACGGATCACAACGCCTCTCGATGTCTTGGTTGGTTCGAATCCTACTCGGATGGATTCTAGTGTTTGTAAGTTTGTCAATTTGCAGGCTAAAAGTTCGTAATTTTCTCTGGGTACATTAGATTTCTCCGCCGTCCCAGAACTGACCGGCTCGATATAAGTGAACTCCTATCCACTCCTATTTCTACAGAAGCATTTTCTTGTAATTTTGAATTTTATCAGTAATTTACAAAACTCCCCCAATTATTAATTTTTATAACAAAAATCGATTATTGTTAAATTTCACTTACCGTTTCTACTTTGTAATAATATTACCATGGACACCAATATAAACGATTTCATTTTTTCCTTTTCGTCTCTGTGTTACTTGCATGTGAACATGCTGTATATGGAGTTATCAGTGAACTTGGATGCATAGTAAATTTTAATTGCCGCAGTAGATTTTTTGATAGAGTGTAGATAATGGTCTTGGTAACTGTGAAGCTTATACACAGCAATTAAACTATAAAATATATGATGGATGGAGTTAAACCTTAAAGGCATGTTAAGGAGTGTAGTGCAGTAATGGTGTTTGATACCCAAGTCACGATTCTTGACATCAATAATTATGAAGCTGTCTGTTCTGGGATGGTGGAGGGGACAAACGTACTCTAAGAAATCCTACCATCGATTTTAATTTAAGAAAATTACTGAACTGATTTCTTTTTAATCTAAGAAAATTTAAATCTTTGTTTTATCTTTAAATTTTCTTTAGCCAACTATTTCAGTTATAAATAAGGCAATACTAGAACATCCCGCCCATAACTATAATTTATTTATCAATCAAGAACATGCACATACTGCTAATATTTGTCAACTTAATTGCTGGAGGACAAATGTTGGCGAAATTAATAAATTAATACTTTAAAAAAACCTTAAAAAACTTGATTTTCTTAATTTGTTTTCTTGGGTACGAGTTGTCCTGGGTATGAGTTGTCTTGGGTTCGAGTTGTTTCGGGTTGGGTACGAGTTGTCCTGTTTACCAGTTGTCTTGGGTACGAGTTGTCCAGCAACCTTATAATATGGGACCTTGGTGGACAAGTGGTCTTTAGCTTAACTACAGTGCTCCCTTAACTTCTAGGTTATATTTCCACTCAGGACACTTGTCTGTCTTACTCCGGATACGCAAACATCCCCCGCTATACCCAAAACTGACTGTAATAGGATCGTGTATGTAGCTAAGCAATACATGAGCGTTCTTTTAAAACAGAAACAGTTTTTTTTGTAAACTTGCGCTGTGCTTTTAAATTATAGCACAAAATGGTTCTATAGAAAACAATGCTTTAAGTTTTAATTGAATCTAAAAACATATAAACAAACGGTTTTGTACTGAAATACCAAAGTACACTATCCTTATTGGAATATGTCAATAGTTTTAAAGAAAAGTAGTCTGGGTACGTAAGACTGCAGTGTCTGAAAGCAATCGCCAGTTGGAAACTATTTAGTCCAGTCATTCTATAAAAAATAATAGGGTCAAACATCAAAGTAATTGCAACAGAAAATGTTTTATGTGATTGTTTTCAGGAAAGGTGTTATTATTAATATATATATATTTTAAAATTTCGATTCGGGTAAAAATACTTGGTCATGCGACCAGTGTTAATTTGGAAGAACAACCGGCTTGTCCTCTATTTACAAGCAAGCGGTGCTCATCCTTCCGGAATATCCGATCTTAATTCCCTTGCAGATGTTCATGTGTCTAACCTAATTTGCTTATTATTAAAGTTTTTACTTCGCTTTTGGGATTGTTATTTGGACATGAATTGTATACAGGTACGGTTTTATTTAATCAAAAACAAACATACTAATCCGTGTCCGAATCACAATCCGGAAACAAAGTAAAAACTTTGGAACTGACAAGTCAGTTAAAACACGTGAACTTCCACCAGGGAAGTGACGCCGGATGCTCCGGAAGAGTAAGCTTCTCAACTAGTCCCAACTTTTTTAAATTGCCCTCGCGTAACTAAAACTCACTACGTTACCTGCTACAAGGTTTGATTGATAGAATTTCTGACAAAACTTCTAGAACAAGCTACCTCACATTCTCCATTTATTAACTAGCACGTACATCAGTCAATATAATCCTTGACCATACTGAATGATAAAACAGACAGACATAACTAGGTGATAAAACTTGAGAGTCATAACTAAGTGATAAAACTTGGGAGTCATAACTAAATGATAAAGCTTTGGATTTATATGGCTGTATTCAGAGATTTAATCATCAATTATATTTATCTCCAGAATACACAAATAAAAATATTAAAGTATTTAAAATTGACAATGGAATTATCAGTATTAATGTTCAGTACATACAATCTATACAACACAATCTGATTTGTTATCTTTGAAATTTTTATAATGTGTACTGCGGTTTTCATACATACAGCAATGCAATGTAATAAATAAAATTATTTGTCTGCAGTGATTGTATTTATAGATTACTGGATGTATTTTTTATCCGTGTCTTTCACTTGATTCTGTTTTTGTCGTCTTCTTGGTTGTGTTGGTAAACTATTTTTGTCTGTTTCTATCACTCCTTTTGTTTTTGTGTTCTTGATTGCGTTTATCATTGTCATGTCCTTTTAGCTGTTAATTTCACTTGGTTTGTGTCGTGTTCCTGGTTGATTTGGTCGTTGTCAAGTCTTGTTTGACTGTATCTTTTACTTGTTTTTTTCTTTCATGTTCTTGTTTGCGTTGGTTGTAGCATTTTTGACTGTTTCTTTTAGTGGCATGTTCTTTATTGCGTTGATCATTACAAAGTCTTTTTGGCTGTTTCTTTTAGTAGCATGTTCCTTATTGCGTTGATCATTACAAAGTCTTTTTGGCTGTTTCTTTTAGTGGCATGTTCTTTATTGCGTTGATCATTGCAAAGTCTTTTTGGCTGTTTCTTTTAGTGGCATGTTCTTGATTGCGTTGATCATTACAAAGTCTTTTTGGCTGTTTCTTTTAGTGGCATGTTCTTGATTCCGTTCATCATTACAAAGTCTTTTTGGCTGTTTCTTTTAGTGGCATGTTCCTTATTGCGTTGATCATTACAAAGTCTTTTTGGCTGTTTATTTTAGTGGCATGTTCCTTATTGCGTTCATCATTACAAAGTCTTTTTGGCTGTTTATTTTAGTGGCATGTTCTTGATTGCGTTCATCATTACAAAGTCTTTTTGGCTGTTTCTTTTAGTAGCATGTTCCTTATTGCGTTGATCATTGCAAAGTCTTTTTGGCTGTTTCTTTTAATGGCATGTTCTTGATTGCGTCGATCATTGCAAAGTCTTTTTGGCTATTTCTTTCAATGTATTGTGTCTGTTCTTGAATGCGTTGGTCGTTGATAAATCTTAAAATTACACGTTCATTTGATTACATACGTGGTGGATGTAGTGGTGGATGTAGCTAGCCAGTGGCGGATTCAGTGGTTGGGGGGGGGGGCGTACGCCCACCCACCCCTTTATGTCGCTAATAATACATATTTATTTATACTGTGATACAAGCATTTTGAATAAAAGATTTTTTTTCTCTTTGATGCAGCTCAGATTGCACCAGAATGCAGGATTTTTGCGCCATTTTTTCAAAATTTTCCGGGGGAGCATGCCCCTAGATGGTTCGAGCATTCGGCTCTCACATTATACGCCCCCTTTCTAAAATTCTGGATCCGTCTCTGCTAGCTAAGCAGGAGGTGCTTAATTTTTCCGAGCACCCGGCCTCACTCCTCTGGTGGAAGTGCACGCGCTGAAACTAACTTAGTTTTTACTTTGCTTCTGGATTGTGATTCGGACATAGATAAGTATTTTTGTTTTTAATCACATTGTTTCTTTCACTTGTTTTGTGTCACGTGTTCCTGGATGCACATACTTTCAGTCTTCATCAGATGAAATGATCGCGAACGAAATGATAGAAATCAGTCTAAATATGCATGTGAACTTTATAATTATACAACAACGTTTAATAAAATGTCCCTAGTTACAAGAAAATGTTTAATTCCACTGATAACGTGGTGACTACCATATATTTAACCAAGTATGACGTCAAAGAATTTGTTTGAATAAAGAAAAAGTTTTATTCCTTTGTGGCTAATGGATCAAATATTGGTGGTCTTCAAATGGACTTTTATACATATTTGTACACAAGAGGTTTTAAGAGAAATGGGGTGGGCGTGAGGGTCAATGAAGTTTTAACTTACTGTAAAGATTTTTTTTCACTTGTATCGAAGCAGTCAGTTCTGTTATGCATGTGCTACTTTTTAATGTTTATGAAATAATGCATTCAAAATGAGCACATGATAGTTCTGGTGAAGAAATGGGTGCTCGTAGAGAACCATCGACATTCGGTAAGGGACTGACTGATTAACTTTCTGACGCAGGGTAATATATATATAGTCTATTGTTATAGGTTTTTTTTTAAAAAAAAAAAAAAGATTATTATTAAACATGCAATGAATAAGAAATTCGCCCCTATTATATAAACATTATCTCTCTTTTGTTAACTAATTTAATCATATTTTTATATGTATTTAAATACCTCGGTATATATATATATATATATATATATATATATATATATATAGTACGTAAAGTTTGACCTGGCCGTTTGACCTTAAACAGGCCTACCTATGGTGTTATCTAGGGGCTATATAAAGTTGATAAATACGGGTAGATGATAGTAATACCAGGCACCAGGTGATTATGCTAATGAAAAATGCTGTTTTACCCAAATCACACAGTCCATTAGCTCAATATAATATTCAAATTAAAGGTCAAACGACCAGGTCAAACTTGACGCACTATAATGGACATTGTGTATACGGTATTTACTTTATATTACTTTTATTCATGATAATGTTTTCTTTCTTTCGTCAAACTCTTTTTAAAACGAAGTTTTTGTACAAGGTGTTATTAAATTTACATGTGTGTATAATAAAAATGTGATATTTAAAGTTCTGAATAACACACCGACTTACTGTGAAAATAAATTAACCAGGTACAATATACTGTATTATAGCTTAAAATTAATTTTAATATTTTTACAGATATATTGCTGACCACCGGGTAAGACTGACCCGACGAAGACCACGCATGGATGATAGGCAGAAACGTAAGTTTAGATTTTTGCTTGTTGTTTCACGTCCCATCATTAATTCATTAGTTAAGTTTATGTCGAGGAATGATCATATGGACAAAGCCTTGCCTTTGTACCATTCGCTACAATTTAGGCTTCAACTGGAAGAAAAATAGTGGTTTGAAATTTCTGTGAAAAATATCATAAATTCAATAAATCATTTAAGTATTCTTCTCCGATATATAATTGTCACGAAAATGTGTGCAAATTCTCGGATGAGCCATAATGTCGATGGGCCTAGTTTTGGTATCTTCACGATGGTCACCGAGTTGGTTATGGATTAAGTTTCTGTTATTTACTCAGGATCCCGTTTTGTTTATGACGGCACTGAGCGTTTCGTTAATTACGGGTTCCCAGTGTTCAACCAGAACCGTGTCTTGGGAGCCAAATGCCCCAACATTTAATGTTTTCCCGCGACCTTGACCTTTATGATATGACCTTGATTCAAGGTCACGACACACCTTTGGACCATGTAGGAGATCATTCATGTGAAGTTTTATGACAGTCGTCCAAAGCAGCTACGAGATATGACACGGACGCGATTTTAAACGGACAAACAGACGCATGGACAGACGGACAATGGTGATTTCTAAATAACCCCTCAAACTAGTTTGCGGGGGTATAATAACGGTCAGGTATCAATTCTGTTGTCTTTATAAGATCGATTTATTTGTAATGTACGAACGTAATTGAAGTATGGATGAATAGATTAATTTTTTACGCCCCAGTCAAACTTTCACTTATATCGATACAGTAAGTTCTTGGATGGTACAGGAAACTTGAGTATGAGGACCTCGTTTCATCCTAAGCAAACATACTAATCCATGTCCGAATCACAATCCAGAAACAAAGTAAAAACTTTGAAAATGACAAGTCAGGTTAGACACGTGAACTTTCATCAGGGAAGTGAGACCGGGTGCTCCGGAAGGGTAATCACCTCCTGTTTAGCTAGCTAAACCCACCACGTTTGTAATCAAAATTATGTGTTATTTTCTCCGTTCCTCCGAAAATAAATATTTTCTTGACTAACTATGCAAATAAAACACAAACAATTAAAATATGATGCCTAGTTGCAAGCTCTTTATATATTAATATATCCACAAACATGATTATATAATATTAAAGAAACATTTGTTTAAAATATTTAAAGCATGGTACATATAGAGTACAAGGGAAAAAATAATAAAGGGGAAAGGGCAGGGTGGGTTTTTGCCCCCTTTTTCCACGCCTGGATTCCCTATCTGAATCAGAGCGAGACATACTCTCAGCTTGCAACCGGTTCGAATAACTTAAAAACACGCGTGTTACTTATATACCCTACCCAGCAAAGCGTGCAGTAATATACAACACGGAATCAACCACCCGTGAAAACATTCAATCACGAGTGAAAATCTTCGTATACGATAAAAACGAATAAGCTCCGAAAGTAAATTTAATATTCATAGAACGTAAAGAAATGAATTTATTTTCTCCGTTCCTCCGAAAATAAATATTTTCTTGACTAACTATGCAAATAAAACACAAACAATTAAAATAGGATGCCTAGTTGCAAGCTCGAACAAACAAAGGTAAATTAAAGGCCCAGGTTAAGGGAAATTAACATTTGATTTGATAGAGAATCTTTAATATAACCATCTTTAGCGGTATCAGAAGCCCATCTACCATGAGCTTTGATAAGCCTATCAGGCATATTATTACTAGCAGCCGTTGTAGCCCCTCCACTTCTTAAACTATGCAAACAAAATTTGTTACTATCTAAACCCAAAACTTTAAATGCTGATAAAATAATCTCCCTTGCTCTGGTATAAGAAAGACCCTTGGTAGTATTAGTAGCTCGATAAGTACCATGCTTTTTAGAGAAATTAACTGCGGTAAACAAAAAATCATCTGATCCCAACTTAAAACCCGCGCACTTAATATAGTCTCTCAACCATGAAACGGGACAAAGTTTGTTGCCAGTCTCAGATATCACGATAACATTACCCCTCCTATAAATGTCAGTTTTACTTTTTCTAATAGAGATTTCAACATAACCTTGCTTAAACGAAATGTCTGAAAGCTTGATATTAGCCAACTCATTAAATCGCAAAAAACCTGAAAATCCTAACAAACATAAAACACAAATTCTTAAATTCAAAAGGTTACATTTATCCGCTCCAAATTTGTCGATTAATTTATTCAAAATGTCTATAGTAACAGGTTCCTTTTTATTGATTGGTTTGGCTAAAATTCTCCTACCACCTTCCATAATTAATTTAATAAATTCATCGTCACACGGATTTATGCTAATAGTAAACTTGTGATACCAGTTTATACTGTAATAGAAAGAATCCAACACAGACACTGAAATACCTCTCTGAATCAATCCTCCAAGAAATAAACATAGAGTTGATACTGAACACGGTAATGCACTAAATTGATGCGAATTACACCACACTCTAAATCGTTTGAAATAATCATCGTACTTCTTGTTTGTAGTATCTGCTTTTGACTTTTTAACAATCTGAGGCAACATCTGCACAATCCCGCCAAAAGTTTCATGGTCCTTGAAATGAGCCAATGTAGCCCAATGACTTCTAGTTAATAAATCCTAAAATATATATACAACGAAAGAACAATTAATAAACATCATGATAAAAATCATTTTCACTGCGTTCTAACCAGCAATCTTAATCATATTGTACTATTCTCCTTGTACTATTCTCCTTGTACTATGCTACGAAATGATATATAACATGTTGTAAAATAATGTACATTTTGTACCACTGTTTACATGTTTTAGATACAATGTACACTGATGGATATTAATATTCAAAGTAATAAAGTAAAAGTAATAATAAAAGTAATAAACCTGTCATTAATGGAAACTTTTTACAGAATATAACAAAACCCCTGTAAAAAATTGTTTTTAAAAAACCTTCAAAAACTAACGCATACGAAAAGTATCAATGGCAGGTGACCCCGACATGAAAATGGTCTTAGAAAACAGGTGTTTTTTAATAAATACAAAAATACACACATATAATATAGCAATCAATACAAAATTAAACAAATCATTTAACTCCAACTCTAATGTCTTTTATATATTATCTTCCTTTTTTTTTTTTTTTTAAACTTCAATCATATATCTATATACATACACAAATTCCATATTCATACAACTTTTTTTTTTTTTTTTTTTTTTTACATATACAGTATACATATATACTTCGTCTAAATTAATTTTCTATTTTCTCTCTTTTCTTTCTTTCTTTCTTTTTTTTTTTTTTTTTTTTTTTTTACAATAAATTATATATATATAAATATACTTCATCTAAATTACTTTTCTATTTTCTCTCTCTCTTTTTTTTTTTTTTTTTTTTTTTAGCACTTCACAGTGCTCCAGATAGAGCGCGTAATTGCGTAATTACGCAAATCTTTTGGACAAAAATGCATTAAATTAAAAATCCATGCATCTTGGAACGCAAAACTAAAAGCTTGTTAAGAATTAGAATGTCACTTTGTGCGTATTTTATAATTTATAGTAAATCATCCTGATGGACAAGTGAGACAAACTCAAATTATATATAGTAGGGCAATGACATTGTCCTCGACCGTCCGCGATTCGAGACTCTAATAGAAAACGAACTAAATTTGCCAACGCAACAAGAATTTGAGAGCTGAAAAATAAACAACTGATTTTTAGCTCACCTGAGCCAAAGGCTCAAGTGAGCTTTTCTGATCACAATTTGTCCGTTGTCTGTCGTCGTCGTCGTCGTCGTTGTCGTCGTCGTAAACTTTTCACATTTTCATCTTCTTCTCACGAACCACTGGGCAGATTTCAACGAGACTTGGTCAGATGCATGTCTTGGTCGGTGCAATTCAAATTTGTTCGTGGTGTTGCCATGGCTACCATAACTAGGTCAAGGTGACCTACGGGTGCAAAAATCTTAAAAAATCTTCTTCTCCGAAAGTATTGATTAGAGAAAAAATCTGATGTGATATTTGGCTTCTCTAGGGTCTTTAGCCTATAGTTTGTTCATTTTGTGAAATTCGGACAAAAAATAGGTTACGCGTTTTTGCGTTTAATTTTGAAAAAATCGTAAAATAGCTTCAAATTGTTATAACTTGACTATTTGGCCAGATAATGACATGGGGTTTTCAGTTTTGACATCTTCTTGTTAGTATCTTCAAATTGAGGTCAAGGTCAATTGTGAAGGTCGTGACCTAATTTTTTTTACCTCTGATTATAATTATTATCTCGAAAACTATAAACTTTTTGTATAGGCATGTATATTAGAATGTTGTAGGTATTGATACAACAATCATTTTGGTGTATAGAAAAAGGTCATGGGTTCAAAGGTCAAGGTCACAGATGTAAAACAATACCAAAATGGTTACTTATCTCGAAAACTATAAACTTTTTGTATAGGCATGTATATTAGAATGTTGTAGGTATTGATACAATGATCATTTTGACGTATAGAAAAAGGTCATGGGTTCAAAGGTCAAGGTCACAGATGCTAAAACAATACTTAAATGGTTAATTATCTTGAAAACTATAAAAGTTTTGTATAGGCATGTATATTAGAATGTTATGTATTGATGCAATGATCATTTTGATGTAAAGAAAAAATTCATTGGGGTTTAGTATTTATGTTTTCTTTAAATCTATCAGCTAGCCATTAGTTATCAGGTGAGCGTATAAGGCCCATGGGCCTCTTGTTCTGGATAGTTTCACAGGAAATACCTAAATTTTGTCTTTAATGCATGAAATCGTCACTGCAGAGACGATACTCGCGTATAATAACTGAAAACAAAAATGTCCTCGAATCTTAGGACGCTCTCGATATTAGGACGGTCGACGATATACTAAATAGTAGTTTAGGTATGTAAAAGGGAGATAATTATTTACAGGTCTCCTGTTCTTCTTTAAAATAGCGCACATCCAACTGAAAGCACCAACACATTCTGTCTATGGTTAATAATAAATAATTCTCGATGTGAACGGAGAAGCATAAATGCAAAATTTAAGAAAATAAACATCAGTTATTGATGTTACAGTTTGTGAATCAAACTTATGTAAGCAGCCGCGATAAAATTGACATTCTGTAATTTGTAATATTTGCGATTTTTCTTTTAATTTTTGAATTTAGCAAAAATTTCCATCCCACAAAAATTACCATGTTTACAGTAAATTAGAGAAGTGCTTTAATGATTTGTCCTTGCAGAACGAGTCAAATAAAATAAAAATTAACAAGATATAACATATTTGAAACCAAACATAATTCTAATTTAAAGAAAACATTGATGGTTTTCAGTATCGATTTAACCATATTAAGCATTGCAACAAAAATCTGTGCTTCATGAAGAATTGTGCCTCAAAAATTATCTGGAGCACTGACTTCAACTGCTTAATCGATCATTTCAACTCAATATCAATGTAAATAGCACAGCTAAATAGGTCATCCACGATCTAATGGCAAATAATACAGCGAGCCTATTTATATTAAGGTAAACTTATGTAACGAATGAGGCGGCGTGATTATAAACAAACGACGATACGCTTATCACACCTAGTGAACACGCGTTAATAAACTCGTCCATGCTTATCAGCCATCAGATCGGAAACGGCTTATGTAACTTTTTTTTTTTTTTTTAATATATATATATTATTATTAAGCAATGCAAACATTCAAGAATAAATCAGACACAACTAAAATCTATAAATAATACTAACACATTACTTATGAAAGTCTCGGCAGCAAATACTGATTTTTTATCCGATCCAGCCACAAAAAATCCTTTTGGCTTAACATATTCAATGTAATCTTTCACAAAATATCTAAAGCCTGCGTTGCTATTAACAATAAGCGGCCAAAAACTAGCCGATTTCCACTTGGGCACAATTAAAACACCCTTGCACTTGAAATGATAAGCATGCTTTAAAACTCTACTGATCAACTTGACTGGCGGAACTATCCAATTAAAATCTTCGGCCCAGTTGAAAGCAAAAGCATCTACACCGCTAGAATGTGGTGTCCAGTACTCAGAGTAAAACTTTTTCACCTTATAATTGTTGTAACTTGCGAAAAGATCACAAGTAAAGAGGCCCCATCTCAAGTTTAAAAAATCAAAAACTTGCTTGTTAACTGCCCAATCATCCCAATCAAAAATTTTACTGTAATAATCAGCAGTAATATTGAGATCTCTTGGAATCCAAACTGCACTTAAATCAATGTTAAATCTATTGCAAATCTGAAATATGTCTACAGCTAAATCCTGCAATTTTTTACTCATACTACCTTTATGTATTATTCTAACTACATTCTGATTATCTGTATAAACTTTAATTGCCTTACCCTTAAGACCAGATTTAAAAGATAGCAAAGTTAATTTGACGGTCTTAAGTTAAGCTCCCTAAAAGTTGAACTTTCAATAACGTCAAAATGATCCCAAGTGAAATGTGCCACTATTCTAGACTGATCCAAAAGTACACCTGCTCCAGCATAGCTGCTTGCATCAGTAAACACTAAACGGTCAACGTCCCTAAATATAGGAGTAATAACCCTACGAGGTAAAGAACTACAGTTACTGACCCAAAATTCAAGCTCATGCCTCGCATCATCACTAAGATGAATAACAGAATCCCAATGCCGCATAGTTAAAATACAAAAAGTAAAATTCCTGGTAAATAACTGACAAATTGACCCGAAAGCTGGCTTCAAAGAAATGATTTTCCCAACAACTGAAGCTACTTGCCGAGCAGTTACATTATGTTTAGCCAAGATAGATGACGCCGAGTAAATAAGCCTCTCAATCTTACCCTCGGGAACCTCTAAAATAGAATCCACGAGATTCCATCTAAATCCCAACCACTCTAAACAAGACATCGGACGAAAACTACTTTTATCCATATTTATCACAAAACCAGCACGCTGTAAATCTTGTTGAACCTGTGCGGAAATACGTAAACAAGCTTCAAAACTATCAACCGCCCAACCGTCATCAAGGTATACTACTATTTTAAAACCCATGCCTCTCCATCTCAACACTAAAGGTCTTAAAACTTTAGTAAAAATAAAACCAGCCTGACTTAAACCGAACGGCAACACAGAAAAAACAAAAAATCTTTGCTTTTGGCCGAATTTAAACCGAGATTTTCTGATGGGAGGGATGAATATCAACGTGGTGATATCCCGATTTTAAGTCAAATTTTATCATATAACCACCTTTTCTGCATAAACCAGACCCTCTTGTAAACCTTCAAATTTAATTCTCTTTCTTTTTAAACAACTATTAACATGCCTTAAATCTAAAACTAATCTGAGTTTTCCACTTGATCCAACAGCAACCGTCAGCGGATTGACACAAAATGATTCCGAATCAAGCTCCCTAATACAACCTGAATCTAAAAGATCTGAAATAGCTTCTTCAACAAAGTCACTATGTTGAAAAGCAGAGGCATTGTTTTTTAAAAATATTTTAGTAGGGAACATATCAAAATCTAATAAATAACCATATCTAACTACATTATAAATAAAATCACTGACATGCAATTCGTTTTTCCAAAATATATGAGATTTTGATAAACTACCTTTTACACTATTATTGTTTTTGACATTTTGAATATATTCAAACTTTTTAAAAATGTCTTGACTATCGTGTAAAATATACTCAACTTGATTACTGTCCAGAGGAGCCGATTGTACTTGATGTAGCTGTCGCTGGTCTTGATGTAGTTTCAATAACTGGTCTTCTGTACTGCAACTGCGTTGTATATTGACAGTTCTTAGCGATATGTCCGGGCAATCCGCAGTAGTAACAGATTGGCATACTTTGCTGGAAGAAAGGTGGCCTGTATTGTTGATTAACGTCCCGCCTGAAGCTTTGCTGGACTGGATATGCTTTAGATGCCTGTAAACCTCGAAAAAACTGATTAGGCGACATGGACTGAAAATTACTATTCCCGCAGGTTTTCTCTCCCATTTATTGTACGGCTGATATCTAGCGCGCTTAGCACTAGTATTACTAATAGCAGTGCGTAGTTTTGAGGCATCCTCACTATTTTCTGCTATAGGGTCGTCAGAGTATTCCCTGGCTGTGTCCCAGCCGTATTTATCAGCTATCTTTAAAACTTTATTTCTCTGATTTAAAGCTCTAATTTCTTGGTTAATCTTGCCAGAAATGTCAGAAAAATCTTTACCCAATTTACAGCTTAAATTATTGCGTCAAGTCCTTTATTCTATCTAAATTAAAGTCATATTGAATTTTGTTACCTTCTTTGTTGAAAGCAAAAATCTTCTCCTGTCTGGAATTAACGGGGACAAGCTCCTCCAGTATTTCTTCCTTTGAATTTCTAGAGCATTTTCCAAAGTACTTTAAATAAAGCCAGCCTCCGAAGTTGAAAACGAATCACTGTCTCGATGTCCCCTTTTTCCACGCCTGGATTCCCTATCTGAATCAGAGTGAGACATACTCTCAGCTTGCAACCGGTTCGAATAACTTAAAAACACGCGTGTTACTTATATACCCTACCCAGCAAAGCGTGCAGTAATATACAACACGGAATCAACCACCCGTGAAAACATTCAATCACGAGTGAAAATCTTCGTATACGATAAAAACGAATAAGCTCCGAAAGTAAAATTTAAATATTCATAGAACGTAAAGAAATGAATAAAGGAACATGGAACGGCACTATGGGACATCCAGTGCAATTCTGGACACAGAGACATCAAACTTTTTAACAATACTGTGATGACGGCCATGTTAGTTTACCAAGGTTGGATCAACGTAGAACCAACGTCTAACAGTTGTGTTGCAAGTGCTTACGTTATGACAATGCGGAACCAACATTATACCAATTTTTGGCTTACGTAAAACTCACCTTATGCCCATACTGAATTATGTTGCAACTGTGTTGCATGTGCCAATGTTGGCCCGCCGTAGAACCAACGTTATGCCAACTTTTGCCTATTGTAGAACATATGTTGGACCTACCGCAATGTTGTATTTGCCAATGTCGGACCACTTTGCACTTAGAGCGTTAAAGTGGCCCACTGTTACCATGATGTCTGGGGTCCTTCTAATAGCAATGCCATATTTCGTTAATTATCGGCTGTATCTGTTGTTGTATAAGAGGTATTTTTTGTTAATTACAGGTAATGTTTTCATCATCGGCGGATCAATAGGATTGGCTATACTAGTCATTACGTTACTAGTCATTTCCATATATGGATGTTGTCGAAAGAAAAAGGTTAATCGCATTGGTGGAGTTGGTGGGTGGCTGATGACGTGACCAGAATGTGTGCACCCAAAGTGCAAAACCATTGTGATGGGCGCATTTTCTACCATAAGATATTATTCACGTGACGTTGTTTTGCTATTTTAGCATGAAACATGATGCTTAAATTGTGCCAAGTGATATTAATTTTTGAAAAAGTGAAAGTTAAGTGACATACAGTCAAACCTGTCTATACAGGCCACCAAAGGGAACCAGTAAAAGTGGCCTTTATGGACAGGTGGCCTTTATATACAGGTTCAAATAATATGAATGAAGAACAATTGGGATACAATTCTACTGGCCTTTATAAGCAGGTGTCCCTTATATAGAGGTGACCTTTAAGGCAGGTTGGACTGTACTAATAATTCATGTCATTTCTTGATCAGACATTATACATCCACAATACTCATGTACATAGGACTGGATTTAGTATTAGATATTTTACCACATGTTGTACATGTATTTGCTTGGAGCCTTATGTATTTTTATATTATTATACCCATTAAGCTGTTAACTGGATTTATTGTTAATCATAATAATGGACAACTTGTTGTGTTGAAATAAAATGCCAGTAAATGTTTAATCAGTGTTACCAGTGTTAATTTTTACTTCAAACAAAAGGGCCTGTAATGTTCATCTGGAACATCCTGTATTTCTTTGCCAGATGACCTAATAAGGACAACATAAAGACCTCTGGATTTTCATTTACTGTGTGTATAAGACAAATTGTAGTGGTTATGTGCTTTTTTAGCTCACCTGAGCCAAAGGCTCAGATGAGCTATTGCAATCTATCACCGTCCGTCGTCCGTCGTTCGTCGTGCGTCGTGTGTAAACTTTACATTTTAATCTTCTCCTCCAAAACTACTGGGCCATATTTGATGAAACTCGGTGACTATCATGCCTAGGTAACAGCCTTTCAAAATTGTGTTCGGGGTTTGGCCACGCCCAACAAGATGGCCGCTGTTACTAAAAATAGCAAAAAGACAAAATCTTCTTCTCTGAAATCAAAAGGTGCAGGCAAATTTTGATTGGATATTTGGATTCAGCATACCTGGGAACATTAAAATTGTGTTTTTCATGAAAATTAGACGAAAAATGGGTTACGCATTTTTTGCGTAAAATTACGTAATTTTTAAAATGAGACATTTATTGTTATAACTTCATAACGGCTGAAGATAATTGTATGGAGTTTTTTTTCACTGTTGATCTTGTCTTGCAATTTTCTTCCAATTGATGTCAAGGTCAAAGGTCAAGGTCATGTCCTAGTTTTTGACCTTTGATAAAAAATCCTATTTTTTTTTAACATTTCTTGTGATAATGGCGTAGGATTTTCAGTTATTTGTAGGTATTGACATGACGATCATTTTGATACATAGATCAGGGTCATGGGTTCAAAGGTCAAGGTCACAGCTGTCCAAGAATACCAAAATAGTGAATTATCTGCAAAACTATGAATTTTTTGTATAGGCATGTATATCAAAATATTGTAGGTAATGGCACAATGGTCATTTTGATATATGAATAAAGGTCATGGGTTCAAAGGTCAAGGTCACAGATGTAAACAAGTACTGAAATGGTTAATTATCTCAAAAACTATAAACTTTTTGTATAGGCATGTATATTGGAATATTGTAGGTATTGGCCTAACAATCATTTTGATATATGAATGAAGGTCATAGGTTCAAAGGTCAAGGTCAAAGATGCAAACGAATACTTAAATGGTTAATTATCTCAAAAACTATAAACTTTTTGTATAGGCATGTATATTGGAATATTGTAGGTATTGGCCTAATGATCATTTCGATATATGAATGAAGGTCATAGGTTCAAAGGTCAAGGTCATAGATGCAAATGAATACTTAAATGGTTAATTATTTCAAAAACTATTAACTTTTTGTATAGGCATGTATATTGGAATATTGTAGGTATTGGCTTAATGATCATTTTGATATATGAATGAAGGTCATAGGTTCAAAGGTCAAGGTCATAGCTGCAAACGAATATTTAAAAGGTTAATTATCTCAAAAACTATAAACTTTTTGTATAGGCATGTATATTAGAATATTGTAGGCATTTGCACAAGATCATTTTGATATATGAATGAAGTTCATAGGTTCAAAGGTCAAGGTCATAGATGCAAACTACTACTTAAATGGTTAATTATCTCAGAAACTATAAACTTTTTGTATAGGAATGTATTTTAGAATATTGTAGGTATTGGCCTATCGATCATTTTGATATATGAATGAAGGTCATAGGTTCAAAGGTCAAGGTCATAGATGCAAATGAATACTTCAATGGTTAATTATCTCAAAAACTATAAACTCTTTGTATAGGCATGTATATTGGAATATTGTAGGTATTAACCTAATGCACATTTTAAAATACAGATGTTTTAGCTGTTTATATTATATATTGTAGCTAGACTTTAAATATGTTATATATAGCATCCTTATATAATAATTATTATAATTAATTTGCAAAAATACTTGCATATTATTGGCCCTTACTGCTGAAAATTTTGATATTCTCTTTTATTAATGTCATTGACTATTGAACCTCTGCATAAGATATGTACTCTTCCTCAGGTGAGCGTTAAGGCCCATGGGCCTCTTGTTTCTTTTAAATTATTACATAATTATATGACTCTATTTTCTAATTAAAATTTTGAAACTGCCCAGTTCAATGAGATACTTTAGATTGATTGATTGAGTGGGTTTTTACATCCCAGCCAAGAATATTTCACTTAAATCGAGACGTTTCCAACTATAGGTGAAATGACAGAAATTTTTACCTTTGCAGTGGAATGTTCTTTAAGGTGCTGCTATGACACATGGAATCAGTTTTAATACCTCCTCTGAATAACCCCCATGACTTATTTTTAAATGCCAAGTACTCGGAGAAAGAACAGTCACCACCTATTTTCATATCTTGGTCAGACTGCTGCTGCTGTTTGAACTCCTGACCTCACACCTACCAAATGAGCCACTGTACTGAAACAAGCATGAGTTCAGACTCACTAATTGTGACATAGCAAATTCAAAATGGAGTAATTATGATTCCCAGAAAACATAAAATAAAATTTACACTTATGACAAAAACATATCCTTTCTGCTTTGATGGCCCATTTTGATAGATTCTAAGCCTTTAGTATTCATGAATAAAGTACAAGTAGGTTTTTTAACCATATAGTCCAGTTTATTTGTTATACATGCCTCTTACTTGTAATACAAATAAAATGCACACACCACACACACACACACACACACACACACTTTTATGAATATAAAAATGTTTTGTGATTAAATATGAGTCCCTCAATGTATGACTTGGATGGAGATTTTTATTTAAGGAGAATGAAGTCTATGTTGATGGAGTCAAAGTTCAAATAAATCTTGATGCTGACTGAAATATAAAGTCTATTTCACATGTTGGTTTGTTTCAATCTTGATGCTGATGGAGATCTAAATGATCTAAAGTCTATTTCAAATGTTGATGCAAGTCTATAGTCTATTTCACATACTGATTGAAATCTACATGTAAATTCTATTTCACATCTTGATGGAAATCTAAATTATATTTCACATGTAAATAGAAATACAAAATCTGCATCAGATGATGGAATCAAAAGTCTATTTGTGATGTAATCAGCGTGATCAGTATCGTTTTTTCTTCAAGATATCCGGTCTCCAGTTAAGTGGATGTGTTTCTTCCGTCTGAAATATAAAACAGTCATTTGTAAAACCACTACTTACAACCAGTAAAACTTGTCTATAAAGACCACCTAAGTATAAAATTTACTGGGTTGTCAAAACAGTTGACCCTTGTAAAGAGGATGCCATTAAGGTGGGTTTGATCTACTATCTTTTTGATGTCTGTTTCATGCAAGGTCCTCTTATTTAATCCATATTTTCACTGTAAATATGGATACTAAATAATATTTTAACAGTCATCATAGTTATGTGCTTTTCATAACTTCGCCAACATCTCTAGTCTATGACACAAGAGCTGTCGGAAAAATAGGATACTGTTAGTTTGTCTGCAGATTCAGTCCTTCAAAGGTGGCATAGCTCACAGCATATCTAGTGCATGAAACAAGAAGAATAGGGTAGCCTGTCTGTAATTTAACTTGCACAAGTAAACATTTTAACAATTTTTCATGCAAATTACATTACCAACACAAATCACATAATTATGATGCTGCTACTGATTCTGACACTTGCACGAAGGGGCATGACACAACCTCTATTAATAAAATAATTCGTCCTTGGTTCATGAGCAAGTTCAAAATTGCAGCCCTTTCAGTAACTTAAAGTAGAAGACAAAAAGTATGGAGCATGTGGAAGTAGGTGACAAACTTATTCCAAATCCAAACAAGTAGGTGACAACTTTTGTCACCTTGCTGGTTTTATTGAAACCACTGAAACTGTATATACATGTAGCTAAGATATGAATAGAGTTGGGTAATAGTGTTTAACGTCCCAGTCAAGAATATTTCACTTATATCGAGACATTGCCAGCTATAGGTGAAGGTGCATAAATTTTGCCTATGTGTTGCGCTGATGGCATTTTACAGCAGGGTTCTTGATTGTGCCACACCTAACGTGACAAGGGACCTTGTTTATTTTAAGTTCCCATCTGAAAGAACCATGAGTTTCATTTGGTAACAACGAGGGCTTAGCGAAAGAACAGTCACTACCTGTAGCCCAGATAAATATGTATAGAATAAATACCGCTGAATCATCTTCTTTGTATATTTTTATAGTTTTATCTGCCTCTGCTGTTATCAATCTACTTCCACTATGATCAAACGACATTGCGAATATCCCACACTCAGAGTCTATGGAACCTGGCTGTGCCGAGGCCTGAATTCGCTGGAAATTATATCCTGTTTTCCAATCCCAAAAATACATGGAACCATTATCACCTGTAAAATAAATAGAGGATTCAATGAGTTTCATTAATTATAACATTAACACAAATGCAACATTCTGTTTATTGTACATATATAATATAAGAACACTAGATTTTTGGTATCATAAGTGGTAGCTGGTATCAGCTAAAACAGAAGATACAAAATGGCTGTAAAACCACAAGTCATGCTGGGTAAAATGTAACATTTTGTCATATTAAAACAATCATATAAAAGGATACACAAGTGATATTACACATGTGTTTTATATTTACATGGGATTGTTGTATTGATTTTGGGGGTTATACAAAATCAAATGCAAGTCTAGCCATGCATGGAGAACTAGTTATCTTGTGTTTGAGGGTTTAAAAAATGTTTTTCATATAGCATATTTTCCTTTTTTGGATGTCACATGGTCAAAAGTGCACAAGTATGGGTCACTGCACATTTCACCTCTTAATTTGACTGTCCCACTTGGAAAGATATTGTGAGAAAGTATGTAAGTTAGCTTGTCTAAGGTTGGTATTTTTTTCTCCAGTTACACCAGTTTCTTATCAGAATTCCTTACCCATATATTTCAAGTAAGACACACTGCATTGGTGGTTCAGTGGTATATTGTCTGCCTTATGAGCAGGAGGTTGTAGGTTCGAACTCTGACCATGCCATACATGACTTTAAAATTTGAGATATCTGTACAGCTTCCTTGCCTAGTGCTCAGTATTAAGAAGACATGGTACAAACTGGTTCACTTGGTGTTGGTATAATGTGACTTGGGGAGTGGTGCACTTGTCTGCAGTGCACTGACTCTTTGAGCTAGTACATTAAAGTCAGTTACGTCACCCTGAGTGCATGCTTGTACAAGGCAGACTACAAAGCACACTCGCAAATCTCAAATATACACAAATTTGTTCTTAGAATAATCCTCAGAGATTAATAAGCTTGCTCTTGTCAAAAACAAATGATCAAACGCTGATGTGACAGTAAACAACATGGCAACAATTCAAAAAGTCACCATCAGAATTTCTTACTTACCCCCAGACACTAAGACACCATCAGAATTTAATGCCAGTGCATTAACAATTGCATTATGACCAGATAAATTCTGTATAAAATTCCCATCTGGAAACTTCCACTGTTTTATATTGTCAGGTGAAGCTGAGGCGAAGGTATATCTAAAATTAAACATAAATAGACATGTACTTAACAGCAACGTATGTATTGACATTCTGATGTATGCAAGCCTAATAGGGCCTGAAGCACTCACCTGGCAATTTAGTTCTATATGAATTTCATATTGCAATGCCACACAGAATTTTAAACCTGTATGTAACAATGATCTTTCACACTAAATGTAATTCAATTTGATCAAGTTGTTTCACAGAATAGCAACATAACACCTCAATTGCATAATTTATGAAAACTGGACTTACGAAAATTTCTTTGAGAAACCTGTTGCATATGTTAAATGACTATAAATGTATGTTGAACTAAATCAGTCCATAAATAAACATGTAATGGCTAAACACATGAATCTGTTTTTCCTATTTAAATTAACAGAATCCATTTTGTATTCCAAAGAACCATGCTGTATCTATCAAGGATCTTGCTTTTTAAACTTTGTTTTATTCTGTGCAGTGATTTCAGAGAAGATGGTTAAATGTTATACATGCAAGCTTCACCATGCCATAGGCTCAGCTGGCTACACAATGCAAATGTTCTATTTTCTGAAATTGTTGTTCATACAGAATACACTCTCAATTTTGCCCATAAACACACTAAATGTTGACTTCATACAGATGGTAATCTATACAGAATCACATCTAGCTGCTAGGGCAGATCTAATTTTTGTCAGTTCACTTGCCAAAGGTTGGTGGTTTTCTCCAGATACTCCAGTTTCCTCTAAATCCCAGATATGATAACATCCATATAAGTAAAAGTATCTTGACTGGGAGTAAAACCCCATTACTCCACATTTAAGGAAAATAATAACTGTCCTACAGTGTGAGTTGGAAAGTAAAATCTAACTGTCCTACAGTGCGAGTTGAAAAGTAAAATCTCAGACATTTTATGTACACTGACATTTGGTCTTTATTTTATAAATATCTTACTGTGTAGGATGAAGTGCCAAAGCTCGGACACTTTTCTTGTGGTTAGTCAGTGTGACCTTTGACCTCCCTGCAGCCAAGTCCCATAACCTTATTGTACAATCATGACTTCCTGTAAGTACCTGTAAAATACACTTATACTTGATAGACATGTATATACATGTATACAAAAATTTCAACTAAATTTACAAAAATCATTGAAGTCTAAATATTCATCACTGTTATATGATTTTGACAAGCAAATTCAGTGAATTAGGATTTCCGCTAGTAGGCACTTTTAAGTCAAAGGGCCATAACTTCCAGAAAATTGAGTATACCAACTCATGTTAATGGTTTATACATCTCCTTTCAATATTGATGCTTCTAACCAAATTCATAAAATAGTACTTCACAGTTTTGGAGTATTACTCTACACAAGAAGTGTCTGGAGACTCTGGACGGACAGAACTTCGAATTTAATATCACCCTCTTTCTTCAAAAGATAATACACAGGGTATTTTTGTGTTTTAAATTATTTTTCAAAATTAAATCTCATTACATTGTGCTTTTATTGTTGGCACCTGAAATATCCATTGTTCACTAAAAAATTTCCATCAAAAAGTCATTTTGAGCTATTACTTTTGTGAATTTACCCTTGTTACCAACACCATGTTAGAAAGGTGTCTGCTTGTGATTACTATGAGAAACAGCTACTAACCTGGGGTTCTGCTGCTTGACATTTGATACTGGCTACTGTGTTGTTGTGACCAGTCAGGGTGTGTATACAGGCCTTGGTCCTCATGTCCCAGACTCTGGCAGTACCGTCCCTTCCACAGGAAACTAGGACATCTATAGTAGGATGTATATCTAAGGCATACACTGCACTTAAATGACCATGGTAATTTCTTATAACCTGGAATGAATTACGTAAAATAAATGGTGAGACTTTATTGTACACAAGGGGATGGGGTAGACTGGTCCTCTAAAAATACTTAAATGTATACCAAACCACTGGATAGAATTTTGTTATACTTAGGGATGTCAAATCGGTCTATAATCACTAATCAATTCATCTTAAATGATATTAACAATTATTCCATTAATCACTATGCATTTTAGAAGTCAAAAGTTCAAAAGTCTCTCAAGCAACATACCATCTAATCATGATGATGGTGCAGTTGATAAGCATGGAAAGTATGGATTTTAAATCTGAATTCATTATGAATTTTTTTACACAGAAAATTGGTCTCTGAACACTTTTATCTGAAAATGTAAAACGTTTGAATATTCAAACGAAATTCAGATCTTTTTTTTACAATACTGCTACAATACAATGTACTTACTTTATTGTACTCCAAATCCCAACACATGACTTTTTTATCTTCACCACAGGAGAATAAATATGGGTTTCTGGGACTTACAGCAACCCCTCTAACTGTACTAATGTGACCTGTTAATGACAACTTTAATGTACCACTGGCTAAATCCCAAATCTGAAAAATATTCAATATAATAAAAATGTATCAACTGTTGAACATGAACTCTTCCTAATGACAAATTAATTTATTGGTATGGAGTGAAGCAATGGGATTTTCACCCAAGTCAAGATTCTTTTACTTATTTGAGATGGATATGACAGACAGTTAAAAGGCTGCTAGATCTGCTTTCACCGTTGGTGATGCAGGTAATAATATTTATTGTCACCATTCAATGAATTTTGTTTTTGCATAACAATTGCCTAACTTGCAAGAGTACATTGAGCCTTGTTGGTAAATCTGCCAGGGTAAATAAATGCATACAACGTTAAACAGTAAAAGGTAAGTAACTCTCACATCTGGGAAATCTAGTTTTAGTAAACAATGTTGACAGCGAGGTACTCAAGTAACACAGAATAGGAACATAGTTTAACAGACTAAACTAGTGCCTCTTTGAAGGTTAACAAAATTATTTTCAAGATTTTGGTAGCTTAAACAGTCCCATGTACCCCATCAAAGATTTATGTCCCCTGAGCTGCACTGTATATCTTATACTGTACCTTAATCACTCGGTCTCCAGCTCCTGTGACAAACCATTCATTTCCTGGTTCTACTGATATACATCTTACCCAGCCAAGATGACCACTAATGACCTGTAATATAATAAAGCATGTGTGAAATGAAACAGTTTACTAATGGGATTTTTTTCAATATTTTTATTTGCAAATTTTGTAGAAGATCACTAAACAGAATATCAACTTTGAAAGAATTTCAATAATTGGGGTTCCCCTTTCAAGATGTTTGCCACTGTGGATTACCAGTTACCCATATAATTTCTATGATGGATGTTACTTGTTTTTTATTCTCTTGCCCTATAAAATTTCCATGGAGTTTTTTCTTTTTTTGCACTTTGGTTTTTCAGTTTTTCAATCACTTAAAATACATACCGGTAATTTTCACAGAAGTTTTCATTGTGGTTTCAAGTTATTTTCACGGTTGATGCCACTTTTGTTTTGTTTTTTAATTAATTACCCCGTTTATTTTTTATGCTAGATGTCACTGTGGTTTCTCAGTCACTTACCCTGTATAATTTCCAAGGTGGATGCCATTGTGGTTTTGGCATTGTGGGTGCTTTTTTTGGAACAAGTGCTTGCTGCTGACCAATTGAAACTATAGCCTGAAAAACAACAAAGTAATCAAAGTAACACATTTATAAAAACAGTCCAAGGAATTACATAACTTGTCTTTATAAAAGTTAGCTTATAGTACCCTACATAGGAATGACCACAATAGCTCAGATGAGCTATAAATAAACAATTCATTTGCTATAACAAACAGTAACACAATTACTTTGTCCTTAAAGATGTTACAAACAATATACACCATTGGGTATGTCCTAAAGTTGGCTACTTAGTGTCTAGGTCACTGAGAAATAACTTATTTTTTTCACCTTTCAACCAATGAAATGATTAGAAATTTTTCAAATTTAATTATCTAAAATTAACCTAAACTTCAAATCAGGGAAAGCGCAAATTAAGCAGTGAATTTTAGGAGTAATTTCTGGATAAAAATAAGTGCTGAATTTATATCATGATTTACTGTAACAAAACTACCCGTAACTACAACTAAAGATAAGAATTTTATGAGAAGTAAATCTTACTTTTGAAGGATCTGTTCTCTCTGTATTACTACCAGCATGTTGTCTAATCTCATGGACACCAGCACCTACATTATTCTCTAAATTTCTAGAATTATATAAATAATAATACAAGAGTTAAGTGTGAATATGACACATATGCCCCCGATTGATTTATGATAGATTGATTGAATAGGGTTTAAATAAGTGACTAAACCAAAAATACCTACAAAAATGAACTACATGTATATTTACAACTCTGTAATATCAGTCTGGAGGAGCCTTATTTTTGGTACACAACACATCATTCCATAGAACATTTATGAGATTTATATCACCTAGGTATCCTGAATAATTCCAAAAGTTTATGGAAAAGACACAGACATCAAAAGAAAAGTGCAATAATTTACAAATATGCCACCTTGACCTTGTTGACCTACTGTAATACAAATGACCTAGACATTTGACCTTAGCATCTGTAACTACATTAATAACATGAGTTGCACAAAGCAAAGGGGTAGGTATTAAGTTGTGAAAAACAAAACAGATTAGCTTCATAGAAACCTTAATCCTTTGCTTTATGTTTTAAAAATAGAATGTTGGATACTGATGATCACAGATGATCTCAGTATCCTTGATACTCAACTTCTGAAGCATAAAATATGTTTAAACAAAATATATACCCGGTACAGTATAAAAGAGAATGTGTTGCATATCAAATTGAAGGCATGAAGGATAATTAGAACTTTGGAAATTTAACAATTTTAAAGTTTTTTTGATTTTGTATTTGTTTTCATGATCACAAAGCCTGATATATTCTTTCATCGATTTTCACACAAATTTTAATTTTAATTAGCCCATTTTAGAGATGAACTTACCTGTCATTTTCATATAAAGCTAATGCCATACCAGGGTTATAAGGATCTGATTGCATGGCTGTTCCATCTGTTAGTTGTACCCCTAAAAATTAATGTTATTAATTATTTACCATAATCACAAAATCACAACATTACATATTCTCAAACATGTCAAATATATCCAAAATGTATATAAATATAAGTGATTTTAAAAGCCTACACCTAACTATATTGGTGCTTGTCTCAGCTTTAATGTAAGCTACCGAATGAGTACAAAAGTCTCCTTGGACAGGATACCAGTCAGTTGAAATGCTAATTCCAGCATTTCTGTAGTTATTTATAAGCTTGGTGGACATGAGTAATCTATAGTCTAACTCAGGAATTTACCACACACCATTGCTGAGGCTCAAGCCCATGACTATAGAATAGGTAAAAACTTTCCATAAATAATATTATATCACTGTAATAAAAAACAAACATACTAGTCCGTGTCCGAATCACAATCCAGAAGCAAAGTATAAAAAACTTTGAACTGACAAGTTAGGTTAGACACGTGAACTTCCACCAGGGAAATGAGGCCGGGTGGTCTGGAAGGGTAAGCACCTCCTGTTTAGCTAGCTACACCCGCCACGTGTGTAATCAATACAGTTATTTCTACAATACAATGTCATGTTAGTGGTCCTTACTATATATAAATGCTCACCTGGTGCATTAGGGTATGGGTGTGTTCCTTTTACTGTTACATTATCTATAAACATAAAATACAATGAGAGATTACAATAAATAACATGCTTTGTCTGTTTTGGTAGTCAAATCTCTCTGCTCTTAACCAGTCTGTTAGTGAAAGTACTACTAGAAGCTGATGCTTTTAAAATGCATAATGAAAAATGAATGTGTATAATTACTGTAATTACAGATCAGGCATAAATAATATTAATACAGTCCAACCTGCCTTATAGACCACCTCTATATAAGGGTCACCTGCTTATAATTGCCAGTAGTAATGTATTTCAATTGTTCTTTATTCATATTATTTGAACCTGTATATAAAGACCATAAAGGCCACCTACCCATAAAGGTTACTGGTTCCCTCGGGTTGCCTTTATACACAGGTTTAATTGTACATATCTCTTGGACATATAAATAATGGCTCATAAATCTGACTAGTTTTTGGGGTACCCAGGTACATGTAAAACTCTTGTTAATGTCAAATCAAAAATCTGGATATCTAATTCATAAGATTAAGATTGGTAACTTTTAGCTAATCAACATTTAACAAGAACTTACTATTACTATTACTGATCTAATATTACCAAGGTAACACTGACTAAATCAGAGGGGCCTTGAAGGCACTAGTGGTTTAAAGCATATGCTTATGGAGCACACTACAGACTTAGTCTTCTCAAACCTAAGGTTTGAATCCCACTTGTGCAGGTCCTGGACCAAAAATAGTTTGTAAGTTCACTTGCTAAAGGTCATTGTTTTTTTTCCCTATACTCTGGTTTCCTCTGCTATCCCAGAAATTACTGTCTTGATAAAAATGAAAGAATCTTGACTGGGGTGTTAGACATCATTACTCCACTAACTAATATAAACAGAATTATCTCCCTTACCACTTTGCCATTGTTGTTTATCATTGTATGGTTTTATGATATCTGTATTCTGGCTGATCTTTTTACCTCCCTCTTTTGGCATGTCTTTCACTGCACCATATTCATCTACTACTTTACATTTTCTCCTTAAAAGTTCACTAAAATTAAAACATAATCCATTGGTTTATTTGTTAAAAGTGATTTTTTGAAAAACTGGTTATTTTCCACACACTAACAGCATGTGCGTGATGTACGGTAATATTATAAATAACATCCCCTCATGTTCACCCATGCACTTTATTCTGTTGCAATATAAAGTTAACTGCTTCAAATAGTGGTCTGAAGGAACAGGTCATCATATGGCTTAAACTATCCCAACAATGTACATGAACCTTAAATTTGTATCTTATATGTACAGGTCCAACACGAAAGTTTTGAGGCCCCCCTCTTATAAGCTTTGTAAAACATACCATTTTATCAGTTAAAATCCATTCTCTAATGAAATCACTAAAGTATTTAGAAATGGCACAAAATCAGAATCCAGATTATTGGTGAGTGTATTTAATAAAAGATTTATCTATTGTGCAACATCCATATATCCTACTTCCCAAAAGATGTTTCATGATATCAGTTGATGTAGAAAAAGAATTCTATTTATGCTTTAGAACATATGTTTTGTTCTCTTTGAAAACATTTTTACAATTTAAAAATGTTTTCTTCATGAGCAACCCTCAATTTATTGTCAAACCCCTTTCTATAAAGTTAAAATCTGTCAACCCAAATGCCTAATGTGGTAATAATTCAAGGATATACTTTACTTGAATAATATAATAAATTGATACTCTACCTTTTGTCGTCTTTAGCTGGTAATATTCCTTGATCAGATAAGAACATGTCATGTGTACGTTTTAATGATCGAAACACCAGTGTATGTACAGAATGCTTTTGTACCTCCTGCAAACAGAAAAAACTTACTGCTTAAAATAAACAAATTTTATCAAATATAATTAAAAAGACAAAGTGCACATTTAAGATATTTTATGATACAGTAAAAACTCTTTATAATGAGCCTCAATTTTTTCCCATCTCAATTATTGCAATGATAAGTGTCTTGAAGTCCCAAATTCCATTCTTCTTGCTTTACTGTCAAACTCCTTTATAATGCCGCCCCATTATTTGACTGAACATGTGCACATGAAATGGGTGGTTGATTACGGTAATGTATAGATCAATAAATTGTTTTATTGATTGGGGTTTGAGTTGTTTAAAATCACAGTCAAGAATACTTCACTTATAATGAGATGTCACCAACTATAGGTGAAGTTGCAGAAATACACTATCCATTTTTAAGTCTTGGTCAGACCCAGTCAGGGTTCAAACCCATTCCCACCACATATAGAGCGAGAACTCTACTCTGACAATCATAGTGGGACTGAATATGTGGTTATATAAAAATTTTACTGTTTATTCAGTTAAAATATTTTTGCTTGATGAGAGTTTGATTGATTGAATGGGGTTTAACATTCCGGTCAAGAATATTTCACTTGATTCACTTAATATATCGAGATGCCACCAGCTAAAGGTAATGTGGAAGAAATATTGACCTTTGCAGATTGCTCAGGGCAATGTGTAGACTAAATTATTTCCGCCATCGACAACCCTTTTTACTGATGATAGGGGACTGTGGGACCAAATTCCCATCAATGATAAAAAGGGCTGCCAACGACAGATATAATTCAGTCTAGGCAGTGTGCAGGGAGGGTTCTTTAGCATGTCATGCCTATGAAAGCACATGGCATAATTTGGTTTTAAGACGTCTTCTTAAGGACCCCTTCACTTTCATATCTAAATGCAGAGTGCTTTGTAAAAGAATAATGTTTTTCAAGAATTACAACCAGATTTTTCAAATTTCATTTTGATTCTCTATTAATTTACCATATGTAATTATGTAGAGCATGCTATATTGACGGTAGTTATTAAATACAGGGAGCAATATAGTATGATTTACTCGGTAAACAAGAGTTTGATAAATTACCGTACAGTGCAAGAAGCAGAGAATTTTCTGATATAAATTATTTGCGTTAGATACTCCAAAATTTTATCGAAATACACGGTGAATCTAGATTGGACGGTCACAAAATTTCTATAAACATTATACCTCTACCATGGTGGCGAAATCCTGAAGACTATTGAATGTAAACAATGATTTCAGCAGCGTATAACCAACGTGGTTCCTCAAAAACTGTTTTCACGCACACAGCGGTAGTAACTCTTTTTCAGAGAGTTCCGATTAAGGGGAAATAACTCTAGAAGAAAAAAGTGGGAAGATGCAGATGACAGAAAAGAAAACGCAGTGCTCAGTGCGTAGATGGAAGAAAAGATTCCTTATATGATCAGATGCTGGTTGATTAATCTGGGTATAATAGTTTGTCTGATCATTTAATTTGAACACCATTTTCATAAATTTTAAAAGTGCCTGATGATAACTGAGATGAACATCTCCAATAAAACTGCACAGTTTTTTTTGTTTTCTTTTTAACCAAGTCGCATTCAACAATTTTTAAGACCATTTTGTTGAAATATTTATCAAATTGAATGAGGATTAGGTAATAAAAGGATAAAGAATTGAAGTTATAGAAAATGATGAGCAAATTTATGTCAAAATCATGGGTACCAGGGTATTTTGATGACTGCTGTTACTGTTTGTTGACAATGACTTCTATTGCTGCCAAAGTTATTGTTATGGATCTTCCTACTGCCCCCCCCCTTTTGAGCGGCACATATAGGCTATATCAGCGACATTTAATACATGTATTAAATGTTGCTGGCTATATTTACCACTAAGCTGAACGGCTAAGTTAAAGACAGATTTAAAATTAACTTGCAGAGACCGATGGACGAAGCTCAAGGTCATATAAGTATCTTTGTAGACTAGGTGTACAGGAGACCTATAACTTGCTTTGAATATTGTGACAGCTCTAAGGAGTTGCACACCTTTTTTAAATTATTTAATTGGGATTCTTCTGGCCACTTACAGGGTCATGTAAGAAGGGCTATACCTTATGCCAGAAAACATACTTTTTCCCAATTTTGTAGAAAACAATTCCCAAATGGGGTTCGCAGCTGTACCACTTGATTCCCTCTAATGTTTGTGCGGAACACTTATTTCCAATGGATATGGAGTCGCAAAAAATGACTTTTTCTCATAGAAATGACGTTATTCCGGAAATTCGTGACATAAACATTTTCTAAAATGTTCCACACAAATGTTAAAAAGTAGTGATCATGCGGTACAGCTGCGAACCCCATTTACTCTACATAAAAAAGTTACTAGAAGCTCAAGAAATAGTAGCAAAACCCCATATTTTCAGCCTGTATAGCTCTGTAATAGCCTGCATTTACACATTTGCTGATCAATGTGTATTCAGTGTGTGTGTGGTGCAAGGGATGCAACTCCTACTGTAAGGTATTATTAAATGGAGCAAATCAGATTTTTTAATTTTTTTTTTCTCAAAATGTAGATGTTGACAATTGATTTTTTCTCAATATCATTCCATTAAGGCCCTTTCCCAAATGGCAGAAAATCCATGTACTAATAATTGAATCTTGACCCCAAAATATATTTATTATACATAAGATTATATGTATTTTTTCACAATCATCATATAAATCCCTTGTAGATCTACATGAGATATGGAAGAACTTGAGACAAAGTACAGATTGATAAAAAGTATTATAGAATATATCGATACAAGTGATAACCTGGACACCATTAAACAGACATGTGAAAAATACAAAAGACAGAGGGTAAGTCATTTTGTTCATGCCTGCTGTGAATCTTATATGTATATCAGCTACCGTAAAAATCCGTAAAATTACGCAGTTTTTTTGTAAAAATAAAGTTGAAGTTGAGGGGGTGTGTTAATTACATGAGTAGATCAATTTCATAAGGATTTTTTTATGTTTGTTGTAAGTCTGTAAGGTAATGAGAAGTTCATGTTGTCTATTGTCTATGAGAACTTCCAGTACAGACCTATCGAAAGTTTAACATTTAGCTAATGGATTATATCGACCCCTCTGTACTGTATGGGTTCACATTCGCAGACTTTTTACTTCCTAGCAAATTTTCAGTGTGTTTAGAAAAGAAATTGTGACAAAATTCCTGTCTAACTCATCATGATTCTTGGTAGCTTTATGATGATTGCATGGCCTCATTACCTGCTGCACAAAATTTTGGTTTTGAGTTTCAGTTTTGTTAATGTCATGTAATCATAATTATAATTAAGAAGCTTAACATTTGTATTTTTTTTATTGTAGGATGTTTTGGTTTATACTTTTAAGTTAATCATCAATCCAGTTGAAATTACAGAAATAGATGGTATGTATATTTGTGTATTCTTTAATATATAATGGCTTAATGGTCTAAAACACATACTGACAGATCACATGGTCTCTTCTGTATGTACCCTGGTGTCTTACCACATAATCAAATTCCATTTAAAATTTAAATGTATTCACAAAGAAAATGGTCAAAATCTCCAGGTTTTATTATTGATTAACAATATAGTGTTAAGGCAAACAACATTGACCTGTCCGTTTGACCTTTCATTAGGGATATTCATATACCTAGAAGGATTCACCCAATGCATGGTTAATCTTAGATTTCACAGTTAATTATAAAACTAGTATATACACAAGGTACACGAGTAGTGTTCATATTAACAAAATAAACACCGGCTCCCTTTACATAAATGCACTGGTCAATGATAAATATTTAAATCAAAGGTCAAGCGGACAAGTCAATGTTGTTTACCTATAACACAGTGGTCAGAAACCAAACAGAGGTCTAGTATTTATAACATGGATATCTTCCTGGCCCCAGTGGCCAAGTAGTCTAAAGCAAATGATTGAGACTTTTACTAGTGGCTACTGGATAATAACACATATACAAAATTGTACTTCTACCTTTCATTCATTTCAGCATCTCTTGGGAATGATCTCTTGAAGTCACCATCTACTGTCTCTTTGTTATTCCAGGAGGTGAGATTTTAACCTCATTCATATCTACTCACTGCTGTATTGTCATTACCAATAGTGCTGAATTTTTTCTGTGAATTTGAATGATACACATGCATGATAGGATCTGGAACTATAAACTTTAAGGGACTTACAAAATTAAAAAAATTATATATATGTATCTTTGAAAATATCCATCTAATTATATGCATTTGTTTCAGAAATACTTGTTACATGTAGTTTGAGAGAGAAAACTTTAACAAATTTGTTTATCAATTGAAATTTGATATACGGTATGTCCTCAGGTGATCATTACTACATTTTGAGCTTCTTGTTGCCATTTGCACTATTTGTGCCTTTACATTGCAACTATTTTGGAAAAAATTTTTTGCCCATTTTGAGAGTATACAGTTTCCCTTTATTTTCATTTTATAAAGAGACAATATTGCTTTTATAACAGTATATAGAATTGCATGTACCGGTATATTTTTTTATAAACATACCGGTACTTATTCTTTATGTTGATGTTATCTATATAAATCTGTCTTTTTATTTCAGGTTATTCATCAGATCATCGTTGAACTTCAACTTTTATCTAATGACATCACTTTATCACAGATTTCTGTTATTTTACGGTTATCATCACTTCCTGCTGGACTCTCCACGTAAGCTTCCAGTACTTCCAGTACTTTGATGTATTTATACCCCCCTGCAAACAAAGTTGGGGGGGGGGTATATAGGAATCACCCTGCCTGTCTGCATGTCTGTCCGTCTATCTGTCTGGTTGTTCGTTCCAATATTGTGTCCACTTCATATCGTCCATGTCTATGGAAGGATTTTGATCAAACTTGCCACAAATGTAAACCAACAGGGGAAGGTGTCACATACCAAATTTATGTGCACAAGTCAAAGGTCGAGGTCATTGTTGGGGGCGGGGGGTTTTTGGCTTTCAGTTCTAGTTTTGTGATGAAAATCTTGTAAAATATCTGAAATTTACAGTCATTTAGGAGTTTGAAAAATAATCACTACCTGCTATGTGTGATAGAGTATTCTTACATCCCAGATTGAACATTCATAAAAAAGAATAGTGAAAGACATCTCTATCTTGCAGCCCCTTGTGCTAAATAGATTGCACATTCTTTTTCCTTGTCAAGATTTAGAACATGTTGAAATGGATTTTTAATTGAATTGGTGAATTTTATGGTACAAGAAATTGAATCAAACATTGCTTTTGGTGTCAGATAGCGATGTCTCAAGTCTTTTCCTAATGTACCCACACTTGACAAGCCCAGGTTGAGATTTCCCTATCTAGCACTACAAGAAGTGAAACATATTATTCTTAAGCTATGGTCAAATGTTGGGAGTCTAGAAATTGCTTGTTCTGTACCAAAAATATTAGACCAGAGGCTACAACTTCTTTATGTCACATGTTAGGTGGTAGTAGCTGGATTCTATTAGTAATTACAGTCCAACCAGCCTTAAAGGCTACCTTTTATATAAGGGCCACCCCACCTGCCTATAATGGCCAGTAGAATTGTATCCCAATTATTCTTTATTCATATTATTTAAACCTGTATATAAAGGCAACTTTTACTGGTTCCCTTGGGTAGCCTTTATAGACAGGTTTGGCTGTATTGTTTTGTACAGGCTGGAAGTGAAATCATGCAAGAATTTAAGTCATCTGTGTGACAATTCTACAGGCTTTGTTAGACTTACTGGGATAGTTATTGGTGTTACAGCTACCTCAAAATATACGTAAGTAAAAATAATAAATATTTATCAAGAAGTTTCAGGTGTATGGATTTTTTTTAATTAAAAGTACTAAAAATTAGGACTTTTTGTATGGAAATTGTACCAAAGTCAAACACCAAACACTTAATGATAAAAGAAAGTACATAAATGGCAAACTTATGCCCTAAAAATGTACCGATCTGGACAAATAAATAAATTTGATTGGTAAGCCTGCAATAGACAATCTGAATTAAGGGTGAAATGGAGCTTATCTACAAGTCATGATTCTTTTACTTATTTATAAATTATGGTGTTTAGTTATAGGATTGTTGAAGAAACCAGATTGGCTCAACTCTAAGGGAAAAACCACCAATCTTCGACAAGCAAACTGACAAACTTTCTCACACTAGGATCTGCCAGTATTGAATTAGAAGCTAAGCAGTGACAGGTGCTTTGGTCTGTGAGCATGTGCTTTAAACTGCTTTGCTGTGTAGGCCCCTCTTGATTGAATTAGAAGCTAAGCTGTGTAAGGTGCTTTGGTCTGTGAGCATGTGCTTTAAACTGCTTTGCTGTGTAGGCCCCTCTTGATTGAATTAGAAGCTAAGCATTGTAAGGTGCTTTGGTCTGTGAGCATGTGCTTTAAACTGCTTAGCTGTGTAGGCCCCTCTTGATTGAATTAGAAGCTAAGCATTGTAAGGTGCTTTGGTTTGTGAGCATGTGCTTTAAACTGCTTTGCTTTGTAGGCCCCTCTTGATTTAGTTTTACTAGAAATCTAAAATTGAGATAAGAATTCAATATAATTACTGATTTTCAACATTGAAAATTCCTTATACATGTACATGTAATTCCTCCAAAAACTAAGCTATGTTTAATTGTTCAAAGTATTGCATGAGGTGAATTTGGTAAAAAAAAATAAACTTTGTTTTTACTTCATTTTTCATTTCAACATCTTAAAAATATTTGGATTTTGGTTTGAGCACAATGCATAAGGAATTTATTCTGAAATGACCATCTAGTTCTTCAAAATTAAAACAGGTTTAGTAATAAATCCTATTACCAGTATTCAAAAGTTGTTGGCTAGTCAATTCAAAACTGGAAAACAAATTTTAAAACCATATGATTTTTTTATTTATAGGCAAAGTACCAGATATATATGTCAAGATACAGCATGTGAAGGTAACCATGGCAACCATTTTATCAGAGTACACACACCTGGTGCCTCAGAATCTCAAACTATAAGGTAATTCTTATTGTCTTTAAGCCAGATTGGACCCATTTTATGCAGTTTTTTTTAATATTTTTTCCCATCTTCATGACATTTTTAGTCTTGTGGCTGTAAAACATTGTTATATTTTATAATTTCAGAAATGATTTTAAATGTGTGTTCTGTTGGAAAACACTTGTTGAAGTTAAAACATGCAGGACATTAGCAGGTAAATATTTTTTATATTACATGTAATAGTATTTCTTCACTATTGTTGTCTGTACTAAGTAACAGATATGTTAATGATAAGAGATAAAAAAAATTAATTTTTCAATTACGGTAAATAACTTAAAAGTCGAAAGTAAGAGATACATGTAAATACTATGTAATATTTACATTTTGCAATCATTTTGTGCGCAAGATCTTTTTTAGAAAATGAGAAATTTATCTGAAAAATATGTCAAAGTAATAATTTGGCAACAAAAATGAATTAGAATACATGTACATGTACTGTACATTGTATAGAGGTCTAGATAGCTCTGATGGGGGTAGAACATTTTTCACTATACATGACATAGATATAAATGTTTTACTCATGATTTCAGATCGTGTTGTAGCAGATTTCATACCAGATACTGTATTTAGCACATCCTTAAGTTCTAGAGGAGGTCAGATTTGTTTCAGAGAGCAAGCAGTTCCAGTATATATAAGAGGTAATTATTCCCCCTATTCTTTTTTCTCTATCTATCTCTTTCTCTGACCTTGGTGGCAGAGTGGTTTTAAGCAAGCACTTACAGATAACAGCATCTCTCACTGCCAAGGTTCAAATCCAACTCGAGACAGATCCTAGTGTGAGAAAGTTTATCAGTACGCTTACTAGAGGTTTTCTCCAAGCACTCGGTTTTCTTTGAACAACTGCCTTGATATATGCAAGAGTTTTGAATGGAACATAAAACTCCACTGCTCTCTCTGTCTCTTTTTCTCTCCATCCATATATCTCTGTTATTATATTTCTGTTTTATCTGACTATTTTGTGTCTGTACATTTTTATTTGTCTCTATGCACATATTCTACTTAATGTTGTGTTAAACAGATGATCTTGTTAAGAAGATAGAAATTGGACAGTTGTATGAAGTTATTGGAATTATCAGAAAGGATTACCACGGTGATGCTGTAATAATAACGATTGAGGTAAATCAGTATCACACACACACACACACACACACACACACACACACACACACACACGAGTCAGTAAGTTCTGGGATGGTGGAGCGGAGTAATGGCCGTGTTTTACACCCAAGTTTAGATTCTTTGACTTTAATGGAGGTGGTAAGAATATGTTTATATTTACAATGTATTTGAATTTATGGTTTTTTTTCTTAATTTGTTTTTTTTAAAATTGTTTTTCAGGCAAATAACATTAAAACGGTAAGTACCTTATATATATAGATATAATCTTTTGAATATGGTTTGTCAGCTGGCAATCTACCTTTCAGTTTTAATTTTATTCTCTAAACCCCAGGCAAACAAAGTTTAGCCATCCATTCCCATGATTCCAATATCATGTCTACTCCATTCTTCCATGTCTATGGATAAAACTCCTATTGATATCCCATGTATCCTTAATGAGCTGAATTGGATTCCTGGCTATTAGGTCATTAGATGACATATGTATGGTATACCACTGTACATATGAACAGGTCCTCTGAGAAAACCAGCAGGCACTACTGACAAGGCTGCAATCTTAAAATTTAATAATCTTGGGTTTTTTAGCTCGCCCAAGCAAATACTTGTGATGAGCTGTACAAATACCCTTTTGCCCATCATCCAGAAACTTTTCACTTAAACAATTCCTTTTTAAGAACTTTTCAAAATACCCTTTTGCCCATCATCCAGAAACTTTTCACTTAAACAATTCCTTTTCAAGAACTTTTCAGTGAGCCATTGATAATGAAATTTTACATGGCTGGCCAAAAAGCCCTTATAAATTTGTGGAATTGGTTGACCTTAACCAGCATTCAAGGCACAGTGACCTGGAATAGTTAAAACTTTTAAAATATATTCTTGTCAGGAACAGATAAGCCTAGAAACTTCATATATAAGAACAGGGCATGCAGCTCGACCAAGTTTGCAAAGCTAATTGACATTGACCTACATTCAATGTTACTCTAACCTAAAGTAATAAAACCTAAAAACATCATCTTGTCATGAACCAAGGGGCCTAAAATATTGTTACTTATTTGTATTACATAATATACCAGTATAACATCGGGGCATAAAGCTCTATCAAGTTTACGAATCTTGTTGACCTTGACCTATATTCTAGGTCACAGTGACCTTAGTAGATATTCAGGTCTACCACTTTTGTCTCATTTTTTCCTAGATATCGACATCTTGTCTACCATGTTTATCTCAATTACCAAAATCCATTCTACTGTTATATGAAGGTTGGTATCCAACATTAGTTTGTTTAGTTTCTTGAGCTTACTTAATCAAATAAAACCAGTTTTTCATGATGTTCATTGCTTTGTTTGTTTTTCATTCATTTCTTTATTTTCAATCATTTGTCCATTCACTTGTTCATTCATACATTACAGTACATGTACTTTGTTTGTTTGTTTGTTAATTTGTGTGTTCATTCATTCGTTTCTTCGTTCCTTCATTCATTCATTCATTCATTCATTCATAAATATCATTTATTCATTCAAATCAATCATATATACATGTAAATATTTACAATAGAAAAAACTTCTACATTGAACCCAGTTTGATTTCTTTTTTCAAGATTCGAATAAACATCGGTTTTTCACATTGTGCATGAATACCAATACTCCCGAGTCTAATACCAATCCGCAAGTCCAGATGTTGAGCACTCTATCGTCTATTAAGTCTGGTTTTTCAACAAGCTCTACCTTCAATAACTGTAACTTGACTATAAATATGAATATGTAATTTTTTGTCATTGACTGAAATAAAATTTGTTTGAAATATTATCCAAGATTGATGACCTATTTTGTTTCTTCCAGACATGACGTCAAATGGGCGGGGCTTAATGTTTCTGAACAGCTGTTCCATGTCCAGGTCACGTCCGCGGTTAAACATTCTTTTTCAAATAATTGGAATTTATTTCATTCAACAGAATTTGCAATTTTGCCCTTGTAAAGAAAGAATAAATTGTAAATATAAGAATTGACCGTCATTTTTTCCTGGTTCATCAAGTAATGAACCAGATTTTAAAACTAATAAATTTAAAATGAACTGCTTCACATTACTTGATGAACCAGGAAAAAATGACAGTCAATTCTTTATTAGTTTCATTATATTTAAAATAATTATCAAAATTATGAAAAGATTTGTTTCTTCTGGATTAATTGTGTTACAGGTACAAAAACCATCAGTTTGATTCATACATGCAGTACCAATTATTCGTCCATACTGTACATGTAGATTATACTGGTAACTTGATTTGTTATTTTGATTTCAGATAGAAAATGTTCTCCATGGAGTTTCCCACTGAGCTTGGCATATATGTTTGGAGGTAGGTGAGAAATATACATTTTAAAATATATACCAACCCTTCTGATATGAATCTACCTTAGAAATGTAATGAGTTTTGTAAAAAGTTTTCTCCCCCAAAAATGAACCCATTCAGGGTTTGACACTAACTTTTTTCAACAGTAGCCCACAGGGGTAGTAGTTGTTTAAAATCACTAGCCCTGCTTGAATTGAGTAGTTCCGGGCATGTCCCATTCCCCCTTCCACTCCTTGAAAAATTGGGAAAAAATTAGAAAAATGGAGCAAAATCCTGCAATCTGGAGAAGTTGAGATGATTACTAGTATATATATTCATTAGGTCTAAAAAGCTCTGTATCGAGTATATGAACTTATTGTTTTGAGATAAACTACTAGCCCATCAGGCTACTGGTAAAACAAAATTAACTAGCCCTGACCAATTTTTACTAGCCTTGGCTAGCGGGCTAGTGTTAGTGTCGATCCCTGCCATTATGATCCATTATGATAATCAAAATACATGTATTATTAGTTTTGTTTTTATTTTAGTTCACCCGAATCTTTTTTAAAGTACGTAGAATTTAATTTGCAAATATCTTGGCAGTGGGGTCCCTGAAATTACTGTAATTGTCATTGATTATTGAACTTCTTGAAGAAGATATGAGACATATCCTTAGGTGAGATTTAAGACCCATTGAGCTCTAGATAAGTTACAGTGTATCTTTGTTTTCTTTTTTATTTCACCATTTTCAGCTGATATTTGTCCACCTGGAGCATATCTGAAGTTAAAGTTGATGATTTTACTGAGTCTGGCGAGTCTAAATATAGATCAGGTATGATGACCCTAGTTACCATGGTAACATCTTCACAGTCTTTAAGGGCCTACATGGTCTCAAGTGTGTACTTAGTCATCACAGTGACTTTTACTGTTTGAATACTTACTCAGGCAGACCCTAATGTGACTAATTTTAAATACATGTAACAAGTTTTCTTAGAATTCTTTTGCTGACTCAATTTGCATGAATTATGCAAATGAGATATAATATTTAATCAATTTATTTACATGTCTTCTCCTCTGAAACAACTGAGCCAATTAAAATCAAGTTTTCTGTGGAAGATCCAGAGCTGCAGGTGTGCTAGATGAAAGTTTGTACCATGTAATCCTATCCAACATCTAAGAAGGTCTAGGTTACTAGATTAAAATTTGTACTAGTAACCATGTAGGATTCAAAATAGCCACCTGATTTTGATATAAATAGCAGAAAATGCCTTTATGGATTCAATTTTCAACTGAATTGGTTAAGATTTGAAATAGAGATAGTAGACAGCAGGCCATTTAACAAATAATTTTTTTCTTACAAGAAAATATTCATTGAACTCAAAGTATGAATATCTTCTCTAAAACCACTGGTCTGTATACTTCCATGATTCATAATGCCATTTAATATAACCTTTGCTTGTTATTAATGAAATACATGTACATAATTAAGTGTAGTTGAGCATTACAGGTCCTATTTGGTCTCTTGTTCCTCTTGTTTTCTTTGATTGATATCCAAACTTGTGTTATAATGCCAAATTGTTCGAAGCCTGATTAGTTTAATTAATGATTAACAAAAATTTAAAAAGGCATTAAACATAAAAATAACATTATCAAATTGAAAGTTTTATAATTATATAGTTAGATTTGATGAAATTCTATTTACCGGTACTTTCAACATTTTCAACTTTAATTTCACAACAGATCTGAAATTATGCAAAATTCAAATTTTGACTAATCAACCTTTGTACAACTGTCCCCTGGCTTTTAAGTGAAACACTATCTTTGCAAAATCTTACCAAGTGTTTATAGTTACAGGTTTTACTGTATTTCAGTTATAAGACAGGTTTTTGTTTTATTCAGTACAGTCCAACCTGCCTTAAAGGCCACCTCTATATAAGGATCACCTGCTTATAAAACCCAGTAGAGTTGTATTCCAATTGTTCTTTATTCATATTATTTGAACCTGTATATAAAAGCCACCTGCCTATAAAGACCACTTTTACCGGTTCTCATGGGTGGCCTTTATAGATAGGTTTGACTGCACAATGTATTTACTAGAGTATTTTTCACAGGTTCCATGGTATTGCCATTTAGACAGTATTACATTTACTCAGGGTTTTGTTTTCAGAGGTTCCACAGTGACTAGATTAGTTAAGACTGGCTTTCTGTCTACACAAGGTTTTCACCGGTTTCAATATATTTTATTGTAGGCAGAGGGACATTCACCTTTACATATACTAGCCATCGGTCAAGATACAGAGATTCTTCATAAATTACTGATGTATGGACAGACAAACACACAGAGAAGTTGTAATCATACCACTGGTAAACACCTATCTGGTAAAGTCACCACAGATAAATATGACAGAGCTCCTTACTTTGTAGAAGGTATTTAAATTATGATCCCCTTAACAAAGTGTGGGGTATACTGTATATGTAAAAATATTCGCTGTGTATTATTGTTCGTTATTTTTCACGGTTGCTGATCAACCACGAAAATAAATCCACCATGAAATTTTATATCCTTTTCAAATGCTTATACCACCTACGTGACCATGAAAATTTATACAAGAGAAAATGCTCTCCATACCAAAACGGCGAAAGTTTATACCGGTGAATATTTTTACGTATACAGTATAGAAATTATTCAGTCTGTGTTCATTTGTTCTTTCATTTTGCCATCTGTACCAATATTGTGTCAACTCTATATCTTTCACGACTTATCATGACCAACATGATGCAATGTATAAATATATAAAGTGCTTTGGTAAATAATATATCATAATGTGCAAGGAGAAGATTGGTGTTTATAAGCGTAACAAACATTGGTTTATTTTGTCCAGATTGGTACATTTTTAGTGTGCAAGGTTGCCATTTGGGTACTTTTTTATCGTTAAGTTTTTTTATTTTGTTACAATTTCCATACAAAAAGTCTGAATTTTTAGTACTTTTAATTAAAAAACCTGTCAAAATGGAAACAATCTGTATAATGGGACCTTTTCATTTTATCCGACTGTCTATCCATTTTTATGGTAAAAATCTGCCACCCAGTATTACATGTTTATTTCATTTTGTGTTCTTTCCTTGTACAGGTTGTAATGTGTTCTGGTTTTACATTCAGGTGGATCCTTGCTTTTGGCCAGAAATGGAATTTGTTATTTTGGTGATTTAGGGAAATATAAGAAGACAACCTGTGATACTTTACAGACAAGTAAGTAATTAGTCACCTGGACTGAGTTATTTAAAGCTTGATTACCTGTAATTAAGGTAGATCCATACCATGATGACATTGTCATTGTCTTGTGTAAACTCTCAGAATGTCTAATCATTTGACATCTTTTTTTTATCTATGATGTCACGAATGTGTATTCACGTATATTTTTAAACCACTGCAGTAGCTCAATTGGTAGAGTGCTCGCTTTGTAATTGGGAGATCGAGGGTTTGTTCCCCAGCCGGGTCAGACCCAAGACTTGAAAGTGGGTAGTGACTGTTCTTTCGCCAAGCACTCGGTATTACGAAATAAAAGTCATGGTTCTTTCTGATGGGAACTTAAAATGAACAAGTTCCTTGTCACGGTGGGCTTGTGACACTAAAGAACCCCGCTGTATAATGCCATCAGCACAATGCATAGGCAAAATTTCTGCACCGTCACCTATAGCTGGCAATGGCTGGATATAAGTGAAATATTCTTGAATGGGACGTAACTAACCATTACTCAACTCAACATATCATTTTGAATAATCTTCTGCTTCCAATAGAGATTAAAATTCATCATATCAGTTTTGGAATACAATTGTTAAAAACTTAATGTACAATTTGATAAAAATCATGTACACTGATGAGGATGTAATTCTAAAACAGCGAAAGGTTTACCTTCAAAATTTAAAGTACAGTAAAACCTCAATTCATTGCCACCATATGTTCAGCCAAATTTTTTAAAGGGGTTTGGCAATAAATCAGGGAAGGGGGATAAAGAAAAACATAAACAAAATGGACTTTTGGGACTTCAAAATAGTGTGGCGATAAGCTAGGTGGCAAAGTTATCGAGGGGCATTATAACAAGGTTTTACTGTATTGTGTTTTAAATGTTTTATGCGAGTTTCCCCAGGTTTTGTTTTTTACTTGTTTCACTGTATATACACTGCTGTCCATAAATTATTATACATGTTTAAAACAAGCCTATCATTACAGATTGAAAAAAATCTTAACAAAATTTAATTGTTGAAAACTTTTTCTGCTCTAAAGATGGGTTTAATAATAGTGTTTTTATTTTGAAAATATATTTTTTCTCATTTTTATATTTTTCCCAAAATTTCCTAAAATTTAAAGATTTTTTTTTTTTGAAGATAAACAACTTACCTTGTTGCATAACAGATTCATTTAGATCATTAACATGATTAAGTTAAGAATCACATTAAAATACCGCAAAAACCTCAAATATTTCAATTCTATGGATGAAATATAACATAATGATTATAATGTAAACCTATCATACATGTTATAACTAATAAATAGAAATCTTGGGACCCTTCAACAAAATAATCTGGGATTTTATGTCCAAATGTTCTACGGCAAATACGAATTTGTATACTGTAAATGTTTGTAATTTCGCATGTATTTATTTTGCGGTATGAAATTATGAGACATATCTGTTTAGTTAAAACTTCGCGTTTTTGAAACATGTGCTATAACACGATAAGCATAATATAATATAATAAAATAATGAGGATGCAATTCTAAATATTCGAAAGGTTTACCTTCAAAATTTAAAGTACAGTAAACCTTGATTCATTGCCACCATTTGTTCAGTCAAATTTTTTAAAGGGGTTTGGCGATAAATCAGGGGAGGGGGATAAAGAAAAACATAAACAAAATGGATTTTGTGACTTCAAAATAGTGTGGCGATAAGCGAGGTGGCAAAGTTATCGAGGGGCATTATAACGAGGTTTTACTGTATTGTGTTTTAAATGTTTTATGCGAGTTTCCAAAGGTTTTGTATTTTACTTGTTTCACTGTATATACACTGTCATCCATAAATCATTATACATGTTTAAAACAGGTCGTATCATTACAGACTGAAAATCTTCACGTAATTGTTGAAAACTTTTTTCTCCTAAAGATGGGTGCTCTTCAGCAATAAAAGTGTTTTTATCTTGAATAATATATTTTCTCACATTTTTTTTTCCCCAAAATTTAAAGAACTTTTGTTGTTGTTGTTTTCAAGATAAACAACTTACCATGTTGCATAACAGGTACATTTAGATCATTAAGTTAAGAATCACATTCAAAAACTGCAAAAACCTCAAATATTTCAATTCTATGGATGAAATTGGACATGATGATTATAATGTTAATCTATCATACATGTTATAACTAAAAAATAGAAATCTTTGGACATTCAACCAAATAATCTGGGATTTTATGTCCAAATGTCTTATGGCAAAATACTAATTTGTATAGCCATTTATTGATGGCAGTGTACAGTCCAGCCTGCTTAAAGATCACCTCTATATAAAGACCACCTGCAAAGGCCAGTAGAATTGTATCACAATTGTTCTTTATTCATATTATTTGAACCTGTGTATGAAGGCCATCTGCTCATATAGGACACTTATAAACACCGGGTCCCTAAGGGTGGCCTTGATAGACAGGATTGACTGTATAAGATTTTGTTTTTATTTTAGTTTTAGGAAACAACAAGATACTAATTGATATAGGGAGTAAATACAATACACTGAGGATTACCCCAACAGTTAGACATGAATTACAGTGCAATATCTGGTCATATACCAATCCTACCACACAGAACAAGAAGCCAGTGACAGTAGATGATGTGTTTACGGGATGTAAAACTGGAGATATATCCAAGACTTTGTTGGAGTAAGTTGGTTCTGTGATACTTTGTTGGAGTAAGTTGGTTCTCATACTGTACCATGTACATGTACAAATTGAGCTTTTAAGTGGTGAATTATTGTAGATTTGAAGGTTGTAGCTTTTGAGAGTGGCGAAAGTTTGGAGGTTTTGAGAGGTGATTTTCTTTAGTTTTGATTGGTAAATTGTTGTAGTTTTGAAGGTTGTAGCTTTTGAGAGTGGTGAAATTTTGGAGGTTTTGAGAGGTGATTTTCTTTAGCTTTTAATTGATGAATTGTTGTAGCTTTTTTAAGTGACGAATTGTTGTAGCATTTTAGTGAGATGAAATGTAGGTATTTAGTGGTAAAATGCTTTAGGTTTTGAATGATTAAATGTATTTTTTTGGCTGTGAATCGTTGCAGTCCTTTAATAGTGTATTGCTGTAGTTTTTCAATGGTGAATTGTTGTAAGTTTTAAGTGGAAGATTGTTGCAACTTTTGAGTGGTGAACTGTAGGTTTTGAATGGTGAATTGTAGATTTTGTATGGTGAATTGTAGGTTTTGAATGGTGAATGTTTTATGTTTTAAATATTACATTGTTGTAGCTTTTGAATGCTACATTGTTGTAACTTTTGAATGCTACATTGTTGTAGCTTTTGAATGCTACATTGTTGTAGCTTTTGAATGCTACATTGTTGTAGCTTTTGAATGCTACATTGTTGTAACTTTTGAATGCTACATTGTTGTAACTTTTGAATGCTACATTGTTGTAGCTTTTGAATGCTACATTGTTGTAACTTTTGAATGCTACATTGTTGTAACTTTTGAATGCTACGTTATTGTAGCATATGAGTGGTGAACTGTTGGTGTTAGATTGCTGTAGTTAGTTTTTGAGTCGTGAACATACATGTAGCTTTTAAAGTGGTGAATTATTGTATCTTTGGAGTTGTAAATTGTTATAGCTTTTGAGCTGTTGATTGGTGAACATAGCATTTAGGTGGTGAATTGTTGATTGGTTTAGCTTTTTTGTGATAAACATAGCATTTAGGTGGTGAATTGTTGATTGGTTTAGCTTTGTGTGATAAACATAGCATTTAGGTGGTAAATTGTTGATTGGTTTAACTTTTGTGTGATAAACATAGCATTTAGGTGGTGAATTGCTGTGGCTTTTGAATGGTAAACATCTTTTGAGTGGTGAATGGTTGCAGTATTTAAGTAACAATTAAGTACTATTGAGTGGTAAATCATTGTAGCTTTTAAAAGGTGAATGGTTGCAGCTATTGGATGCTGAATAATAGCTACTATAGAATCTATGGAGTTGTGATTCATTGTCGTATTAAAGCAGTGAATTTTTGTAGCTTTTTGGTGTTTATAGAGTTTAGTTGAATAATGGTGTTTAATGTCCTAGTCAAGAATATTTCACTTATATCAAGATGTCACCAGCTATAGGCGAAGGTGCAGGAATTTTGCCTGTGCATTGTGCTGATGGCATTATACAGCAGGGTTTCTTATCATGCCAAGCTCACCATGACACAGGATCTTGTTTATTTTAAGTTCTCATCCGGAAAAAAATTGCAACTTTCATTTCACAATGCCACGTGCTTGGCGAAGAACAATCATTACCCACTTTAAAGTCTTGGGTCAGACCCGGTCAGGGTTCGAACCACCAACCTCCCACTCATGGATCGAGAACTCTACCAACTGAGCTACCGCAGTGGATTTTTTGGTGTTTAGATATTTTAGCTTAAGAAAACATACCTGGCTATTCAAAAAACCTCAGCAGAACTCTTCAATTCTCATTCTGTACTATATTTTAAACACATTCTGAATATCGAAACTTTAAGTGTTCTAAAACTTGATATACTGTATATGTTTGTATAATTGTAGTGGATTTAGTATGGTACAATTTGTGGACTGTGATGATAGTACAACTAATGAAGAAATAGCACTTCAATGTGCATATCAACATCTTACAACAGCTGTTCAGGGTCACCATGGTCATAATCAGAACACTGTGACAAAAGAGGACTTCAAACAGGTCTGCATGTATAACAATTGACGTATTGCTGACCACGCCCACAATGTTCCGACACTGGCGGCCATTATGGTACCAAAGTAGCGTCAAGGCAACTAATGATGTACTAGTGTCAGTGACGTCATTAAAAGGCGCAATTCAGGCCGATTTTTTATTCTTTTTGTGTGTAAATCAAGCATCAGGCCATTAGTTGGAACATTGTGGGCGTGGCCGGTGATACGTCAGTTACTTACTTACCACGCTGATTGAAATGGTGTCTCTGTAGTATTGGACAGATCTTAGTGTAGGAAAGTTTGTCAGTCGCTTGCCACAGTTCAGTGGTTTTCTCTGAGTATGCTGCCATGAGGACCACCTAAATATAAGTTAAAGAATCTGGACTGGCGCATTATACATTCTTATTTACTTTACAAGAGAGGGTCTTTGTATTTAGCATAGAATAAGCACTAAAGAAATGGCATAAATGAGACAGAAAAAGCACAAAAGAAATTAGACTAAGAGAGAGAGAGAGGGAGAGAGAGAGAGAGAGAGAGATGGGAGAGAGAGTAATAAATAAGGTTCATGTTTTCTGTTTTTGTAGTTTAGACAGAAAGACAAAGCACAAAAGAAATTAGACTAAGAGAGAGAGAAAGAGAGAGAGATGGGAGAGAGAGTAATAAATAAGGTTCATGTTTTCTGTTTTTGTAGTTTAGACAGAAAGACAAAGCACAAAAGAAATTAGACTAAGAGAGAGAGAGAGAGAGAGAGAGAGAGAGAGAGAGATGGGAGAGAGAGTAATAAATAAGGTTCATGTTTTCTGTTTTTGTAGTTTATTACTCACTGCCAGAGTGTGACTGTCAGAGTAACAGATGAAGCAGATAGAATTATACAAGGGTATTACATAGCAAGCAGGAAAGCAAGAAGTACCGGGACTTCATCCCCTGTACCAGTTAACTCTTTACATACATTGTAAGTTACAGTGTCCCGGGACTTCCCCCTGGAATCTAACCCACATTATTTGCCAGTCAAGTCAGTGAAGTCATTAAATAGGTTTCCTCTCTAAATTTTTTAGCCCAACCCTAAAATTTTTATTGCCATTTTTGGACGAGCAATGTGAATCTGTTACTTACAGATCTGATATAAAAAAAAAGAAATAAAGGAAAATTCCTTACCTATTTACCAAATTCTGTTGAGAGCTGAAAATTTAAATCACAAAAAAGTGTTTTGTATTTCATTTCAGATATTCTTTAGCAAGAGGTCATGCTAGGTTAAACATTAATACAGAGGTTAGAGAAACTGATGCTCTTATGGCTGTTAAACTTTATGAAGAAACCATTACAGCTAGATTTGGTATGCTTATTTATAGATTGTTTTAAGCAGTAACACCCGTTCCCAACAAACACCTTGTAAGTAAAGGTTGGGTGGGTGTTTCAAATGATTATTACAATCCAGTCAAGATTATTTCACTCCTATATAGACGGACAGTTCTGTAGTTGTGGAAAAAAACCCACTAAACTTAGCAAGGAAATTGCACTGGAAATCAAATACAATGTATTCACAGTGAGATGTGCTCAATCTATTAATGACAAGAGCATTAAACTACAAAGTCAGTGGAACCAAGTATTTAGGGACCACTGGTCGCAAAATTAATGCGAATTTTAGGACAGAACTTACTGAAGTTTTAGAGTGCGTTAGATTGTTCTATGTGGTAAAACTAAATAAAATCAGAGATTTGTATATACAGTATAACCTGTGTATAAAGACCACCCAGGGAACTGAGCAAAAGTGGACTTAATAGACAGGTGGGCTTTTTATAGGGGGTCACCTCATATGAACAAGTAAACATTTATTTTTGATACTGGTATACAAATAAGTGAAAAATATGTGGTACCTTTTAAAATATTTAAATAGATGTATTTCTTTATTTTTTTTAAAGAATTGGTTTTTTTAATTGATTATTTAGAATTAATTATAGAAAATATTTGAAAGTGTACTTTAATCTTGAGGGACAATATTTCTGATTACATGGTAACAGTTTATCTTATCAGTAAACACCTGACTGATTGTCTTTGTTTTCTTAAGAAGCAGTGTGTCACTAATTAAGTGATAGGTATAGAAAACATTTTTTACCTGTAAATAACAAAGACTCTTTCTAGCTTCTGATCTAATAATGGCTTCAGTCATTGACATGAGAATAATGAGTTCATGTTTTTATTCCTAAAATTTTAACTTATTATAACTCAAAATTTTACAGAAAATTGTAAATGTCACTATATATACAATATTCAAAGAATTATCATTATAATAATTATATTCCAATCTCAATGCATTCAGAATATAAGAATTACATGTACATATTACTGTATGAGAAGAAACATTGGCTGTAGGAAACTTTTGCAGTTTTGACCTTCTAACCTACCGGTATCTCACGTTTTGACTGTAGAGAAAGTGTTTTAAGGGAAAAAAGATAGTTTAGCTGCCAAGATATATTCATGATAAATGAGTAACCGTGAAAATTGCGAATATTTTTTCCACGCGAATATTTCTTCTTATACAGTATAATCCTTTTTATTACTTGTACTTTATAAGATTTATTACCCGAACATTCTAAATTTCATATCTTAAATGCAATAGTCCAGTTTAGATAACTTTTCGGTTAACTCAGAAGCTTCATTGTACTTCAGATATTTGTGTTGGGTTTACTCTAGAGCTTAGTTTAAACTTGTTACATTGTGTTACAAAATTTCCTTTTTGTGTTTAATGAAATAGTATACATTGTAGGGTACTCGGTGTTAAGTGTCAAACCAACACAACATTTGTCTGTGAATGAAGTAGAACAAACACTGGGGCCACAGGTAACTATAAAACACATTACATCTACAGTGAAACCTGTCTAAACTAAACACCTTCTGGACCAAAGATTTTGTTCAGTTTATACATGTTAAGTATTCTGTTTAAATATATACAGTCCAACCTGCCTTAAAGGCCACCACCTCTATATATGAGCCATGTGGTTATAAAGGCCAGAAGAATTTTATCCCAATTGTTCTTTATTCATATTATTTTAACTTTATATAAAGGCCACCTGCCCATAAAGGTCACTTTTACTCGTTCCCATGGATGGCCTTTATAGACAGATTTGACTGTAGTTTATTCCAACAAATAATATTGACTAATGAAGTAATTTAACAGGGTTCGTACAGGCCTGGAAAAGTCCTTAAATTTTGAGGTTTGCCCTAAAAAGACTCTAAAAGCGAGTCTGACTCTAAAAAGCCCTTGAATTTGTCCTGAAGGCCCTAAAAAGCCCTTGAATTTAGCTAGTTAGGTGCCTGTATTTCAATAGTTAGTGGTTGCAAATAGACATATAAATAAATAATTAATTGATGTTACATTAAAATGTGCAATTTAAAGGTACCTGGCCCAACTGAATGCCCAACTTCAACCTCCACTTCACGTCGTTACTATGACACGTTTGATTGACTTGCTTTTGCACTAATATTTTTTGCTAAAATTGTCCCTCTGATTAGGCCTTAAATTTGCAAATAAGACCCTGAAAAGACCCTAAAAAGTCCTTAAATTTGGAGTCCAAATATCTGTATGAACCCTGTTTAAGCAGGTCTTTGCTTTAGTAGGCAAGGTTTTCACTGTTACATGATTATACCCTGAACACAACAAAGTTACGAAGGGGTATACTGTAATCATCTATACCCTGAACACAACAAAGTTAGGAAGGGGTATACTGTAATCATCTATACCCTGAACACAACAAAGTTACGAAGGGGTATACTGTAATCATCTATACCCTGAACACAACAAAGTTAGGAAGGGGTATACTGTAATCATCTATACCCTGAACACAACAAAGTTAGGAAGGGGTATACTGTAATCATCTATACCCTGAACACAACAAAGTTACAAAGGGGTATACTGTAATCATCTATACCCTGAACACAACAAAGTTACGAAGGGGTATACTGTAATCATCTATACCCTGAACACAACAAAGTTAGGAAGGGGTATACTGTAATCATCTATACCCTGAACACAACAAAGTTACGAAGGGGTATACTGTAATCATCTATACCCTGAACACAACAAAGTTAGGAAGGGGTATACTGTAATCATCTATACCCTGAACACAACAAAGTTAGGAAGGGGTATACTGTAATCATCTATACCCTGAACACAACAAAGTTAGGAAGGGGTATACTGTAATCATCTATACCCTGAACACAACAAAGTTACAAAGGGGTATACTGTAATCATCTATACCCTGAACACAACAAAGTTAGGAAGGGGTATACTGTAATCATCTATACCCTGAACACAACAAAGTTAGGAAGGGGTATACTGTAATCATCTATACCCTGAACACAACAAAGTTACGAAGGGGTATACTGTAATCATCTATACCCTGAACACAACAAAGTTACGAAGGGGTATACTGTAATCATCTATACCCTGAACACAACAAAGTTAGGAAGGGGTATACTGTAATCATCTATACCCTGAACACAACAAAGTTAGGAAGGGGTATACTGTAATCATCTATACCCTGAACACAACAAAGTTACGAAGGGGTATACTGTAATCATCTATACCCTGAACACAACAAAGTTACGAAGGGGTATACTGTAATCATCTATACCCTGAACACAACAAAGTTAGGAAGGGGTATACTGTAATCATCTATACCCTGAACAACAAAGTTAGGAAGGGGTATACTGTAATCATCTATACCCTGAACACAACAAAGTTACGAAGGGGTATACTGTAATCATCTATACCCTGAACACAACAAAGTTAGGAAGGGGTATACTGTAATCATCTATACCCTGAACACAACAAAGTTACGAAGGGGTATACTGTAATCATCTATACCCTGAACACAACAAAGTTAGGAAGGGGTATACTGTAATCATCTATACCCTGAACACAACAAAGTTACAAAGGGGTATACTGTAATCATCTATATCCTGAACACAACAAAGTTAGGAAGGGGTATACTGTAATCATCTATACCCTGAACACAACAAAGTTAGGAAGGGGTATACTGTAATCATCTATACCCTGAACACAACAAAGTTACGAAGGGGTATACTGTAATCATCTATACCCTGAACACAACAAAGTTAGGAAGGGGTATACTGTAATCATCTATACCCTGAACACAACAAAGTTACGAAGGGGTATACTGTAATCATCTATACCCTGAACACAACAAAGTTACGAAGGGGTATACTGTAATCATCTATACCCTGAACACAACAAAGTTAGGAGGGGTATACTGTAATCATCTATACCCTGAACACAACAAAGTTAGGAAGGGGTATACTGTAATCATCTATACCCTGAACACAACAAAGTTAGGAAGGGGTATACTGTAATCATCTATACCCTGAACACAACAAAGTTAGGAAGGGGTATACTGTAATCATCTATACCCTGAACACAACAAAGTTAGGAAGGGGTATACTGTAATCATCTATACCCTGAACACAACAAAGTTACGAAGGGGTATACTGTAATCATCTATACCCTGAACACAACAAAGTTAGGAAGGGGTATACTGTAATCATCTATCTCCCTGAACACAACAAAGTTAGGAAGGGGTATACTGTAATCATCTATACCCTGAACACAACAAAGTTAGGAAGGGGTATACTGTAATCATCTATACCCTGAACACAACAAAGTTACGAAGGGGTATACTGTAATCATCTATATCCTGAACACAACAAAGTTAGGAAGGGGTATACTGTAATCATCTATACCCTGAACACAACAAAGTTACGAAGGGGTATACTGTAATCATCTATACCCTGAACACAACAAAGTTAGGAAGGGGTATACTGTAATCATCTATACCCTGAACACAACAAAGTTACGAAGGGGTATACTGTAATCATCTATACCCTGAACACAACAAAGTTACAAAGGGGTATACTGTAATCATCTATACCCTGAACACAACAAAGTTAGGAAGGGGTATACTGTAATCATCTATACCCTGAACACAACAAAGTTACGAAGGGTATACTGTAATCATCTATACCCTGAACACAACAAAGTTACAAAGGGGTATACTGTAATCATCTATACCCTGAACACAACAAAGTTAGGAAGGGGTATACTGTAATCATCTATACCCTGAACACAACAAAGTTACGAAGGGGTATACTGTAATCATCTATACCCTGAACACAACAAAGTTACAAAGGGGTATACTGTAATCATCTATACCCTGAACACAACAAAGTTAGGAAGGGGTATACTGTAATCATCTATACCCTGAACACAACAAAGTTACGAAGGGGTATACTGTAATCATCTATACCCTGAACACAACAAAGTTACAAAGGGGTATACTGTAATCATCTATACCCTGAACACAACAAAGTTAGGAAGGGGTATACTGTAATCATCTATACCCTGAACACAACAAAGTTACGAAGGGGTATACTGTAATCATCTATACCCTGAACACAACAAAGTTACAAAGGGGTATACTGTAATCATCTATACCCTGAACACAACAAAGTTAGGAAGGGGTATACTGTAATCATCTATATCCTGAACACAACAAAGTTAGGAAGGGGTATACTGTAATCATCTATACCCTGAACACAACAAAGTTACAAAGGGGTATACTGTAATCATCTATACCCTGAACACAACAAAGTTAGGAAGGGTATACTGTAATCATCTATACCCTGAACACAACAAAGTTAGGAAGGGTATACTGTAATCATCTATACCCTGAACACAACAAAGTTACGAAGGGGTATACTGTAATCATCTATACCCTGAACACAACAAAGTTAGGAAGGGGTATACTGTAATCATCTATACCCTGAACACAACAAAGTTAGGAAGGGGTATACTGTAATCATCTATACCCTGAACACAACAAAGTTACGAAGGGGTATACTGTAATCATCTATACCCTGAACACAACAAAGTTAGGAAGGGGTATACTGTAATCATCTATACCCTGAACACAACAAAGTTACAAAGGGGTATACTGTAATCATCTATACCCTGAACACAACAAAGTTAGGAAGGGGTATACTGTAATCATCTATACCCTGAACACAACAAAGTTAGGAAGGGGTATACTGTAATCATCTATACCCTGAACACAACAAAGTTACGAAGGGGTATACTGTAATCATCTATACCCTGAACACAACAAAGTTACGAAGGGGTATACTGTAATCATCTATACCCTGAACACACAACAAAGTTACGAAGGGGTATACTGTAATCATCTATACCCTGAACACAACAAAGTTACGAAGGGGTATACTGTAATCATCTATACCCTGAACACAACAAAGTTAGGAAGGGGTATACTGTAATCATCTATACCCTGAACACAACAAAGTTAGGAAGGGGTATACTGTAATCACCTATACCCTGAACACAACAAAGTTACGAAGGGGTATACTGTAATCATCTATACCCTGAACACAACAAAGTTAGGAAGGGGTATACTGTAATCATCTATACCCTGAACACAACAAAGTTACGAAGGGGTATACTGTAATCATCTATACCCTGAACACAACAAAGTTAGGAAGGGGTATACTGTAATCATCTATACCCTGAACACAACAAAGTTAGGAAGGGGTATACTGTAATCATCTATACCCTGAACACAACAAAGTTACAAAGGGGTATACTGTAATCATCTATACCCTGAACACAACAAAGTTAGGAAGGGGTATACTGTAATCATCTATACCCTGAACACAACAAAGTTAGGAAGGGGTATACTGTAATCATCTATACCCTGAACACAACAAAGTTACAAAGGGGTATACTGTAATCATCTATACCCTGAACACAACAAAGTTACGAAGGGGTATACTGTAATCATCTATACCCTGAACACAACAAAGTTACGAAGGGGTATACTGTAATCATCTATACCCTGAACACAACAAAGTTAGGAAGGGGTATACTGTAATCATCTATACCCTGAACACAACAAAGTTAGGAAGGGGTATACTGTAATCATCTATACCCTGAACACAACAAAGTTAGGAAGGGGTATACTGTAATCATCTATACCCTGAACACAACAAAGTAACGAAGGGGTATACTGTAATCATCTATACCCTGAACACAACAAAGTTAGGAAGGGGTATACTGTAATCATCTATACCCTGAACACAACAAAGTTACGAAGGGGTATACTGTAATCATCTATACCCTGAACACAACAAAGTTAGGAAGGGGTATACTGTAATCATCTATACCCTGAACACAACAAAGTTAGGAAGGGGTATACTGTAATCACCTATACCCTGAACACAACAAAGTTACGAAGGGGTATACTGTAATCATCTATACCCTGAACACAACAAAGTTAGGAAGGGGTATACTGTAATCATCTATACCCTGAACACAACAAAGTTAGGAAGGGGTATACTGTAATCATCTATATCCTGAACACAACAAAGTTACAAAGGGGTATACTGTAATCATCTATACCCTGAACACAACAAAGTTACGAAGGGGTATACTGTAATCATCTATACCCTGAACACAACAAAGTTACAAAGGGGTATACTGTAATCATCTATATCCTGAACACAACAAAGTTACAAAGGGGTATACTGTAATCATCTATACCCTGAACACAACAAAGTTAGGAAGGGGTATACTGTAATCATCTATACCCTGAACACAACAAAGTTAGGAAGGGGTATACTGTAATCATCTATACCCTGAACACAACAAAGTTACGAAGGGTATACTGTAATCATCTATACCCTGAACACAACAAAGTTACGAAGGGGTATACTGTAATCATCTATACCCTGAACACAACAAAGTTACAAAGGGGTATACTGTAATCATCTATACCCTGAACACAACAAAGTTACGAAGGGGTATACTGTAATCATCTATACCCTGAACACAACAAAGTTACAAAGGGGTATACTGTAATCATCTATACCCTGAAACAACAAAGTTACAAAGGGTATACTGTAATCATCTATACCCTGAACACAACAAAGTTACGAAGGGGTATACTGTAATCATCTATACCCTGAACACAACAAAGTTACAAAGGGGTATACTGTAATCATCTATATCCTGAACACAACAAAGTTACAAAGGGTATACTGTAATCATCTATACCCTGAACACAACAAAGTTAGGAAGGGGTATACTGTAATCATCTATACCCTGAACACAACAAAGTTACGAAGGGGTATACTGTAATCATCTATACCCTGAACACAACAAAGTTACGAAGGGGTATACTGTAATCATCTATACCCTGAACACAACAAAGTTAGGAAGGGGTATACTGTAATCATCTATACCCTGAACACAACAAAGTTACGAAGGGGTATACTGTAATCATATTGCCTGTTTGTATGTAGGCACAATTTTGTCTGCAGTTTAATTCAATTGCATATGATCCTAATTTTCTGAAACTATGAACAGATATTAGGCATGGTAAGAACCAGTTTAATCAGATGTATCTTGCAGAAGTATTAGTCTCCTTCACAGACAGGTCTAGTTTAAAATTTCGGGCATGTGTGTGTGCGATCGATTGATTGATGGGATTATACATCTCAGTCAAGAATATTTCACTTATGTTGTAATGTCATCAAATATAAGTGAAGTGACAGAAATATATTGAACGCTGCAATGCATTCTGGGAAATGTGCTAGGATGGTTCTTTAATGTGTTGGGCCTGCTGTTACGGGGGCCTCAGTTTTTAAGGTCTGTTCCGAAGTACCCTGCAACATTGATTGCTTGAATAAAGAATAGTCACTACCTCTTTTCAAGTCTTGGGCAACCCAGCCAGGATTTGAACCCAAATCTATGATGCAAGCACTCTACCAACTGAGCTGTGGTGGTACGTGTGCGACATGTAAGTTCATGGGTCAGCGAACAATTCCACAAAAATTGGGACAGCACAAAAATAAATAATTTAATAATAATAATAGTAGATTACTGTTACCATGGTAATGTTATACATGTAGTAATTATTTGTCTTGTAGAATGACAAGTGTATGCAGCAGTTTCATGTACAACTATTAAGATTCTGTACTAGTCAGTCTACTAGTGAAGAGTAGTGTGTTGACCCTTACACCAGGATTTACCTTACACCAGGATTTACCTTACACCTGGATTTACCTTACACCTGGATTTACCTTACACCTAGATTTAGTGTCAGAACGTCTCATTTGAAATCCTCCATGATTCCCTGCAATTTGATGTCGGATAGTAATTGTGTTTTACCAAGATTTACTTTGTACCAAGATTTAGATTTTACTAGGATTAAGTGTGAAGAGTGGTGTGTACCCTACACCAGAATTGAGAATTAAGTGTATGGTCAACAAGTCTCCATTTTGTACACCAATATAATAAGGTTCCCTATGATTTGGTGTTGGGATAGTAATTGTGTTTTAACAGGATTTAATGTAGATTTTACCAGGATCGTGTGAAGGTTAATGTGTTCCCTGTACCAGGATTTAATGTAGATTTTACCAGGATCGTGTGAAGGTTAATGTGTTCCCTGTACCAGGATTTAATGTAGATTTTACCGGGATCGTGTGAAGGTTAATGTGTTCCCTGTACCAGGATTTAATGTAGATTTTACCGGGATCGTGTGAAGGTTAATGTGTTCCCTGTACCAGGATTTAATGTAGATTTTACCGGGATCGTGTGAAGGTTAATGTGTTCCCTGTACCAGGATTTAATGTAGATTTTACCAGGATCGTGTGAAGGTTAATGTGTCCCTGTACCAGGATTTAATGTAGATTTTACCAGGATCGTGTGAAGGTTAATGTGTTCCCTGTACCAGGATTTAATGTAGATTTTACCGGGATCGTGTGAAGGTTAATGTGTTCCCTGTACCAGGATTTAATGTAGATTTTACCGGGATCGTGTGAAGGTTAATGTGTTCCCTGTACCAGGATTTAATGTAGATTTTACCAGGATCGTGTGAAGGTTAATGTGTTCCCGGTACCAGGATTTAATGTAGATTTTACCAGGATCGTGTGAAGGTTAATGTGTTCCCTGTACCAGGATTTAATGTAGATTTTACCGGGATCGTGTGAAGGTTAATGTGTTCCCTGTACCAGGATTTAATGTAGATTTTACCAGGATCGCGTGAAGGTTAATGTGTTCCCTGTACCAGGATTTAATGTAGATTTTACCGGGATCGTGTGAAGGTTAATGTGTTCCCTGTACCAGGATTTACTATGAAGTATGGGTCTCTAGATCAAATATGGAATCCTGGAATTTGCACGCAGATATGAAAAGTTCCCTGCAATTTGCTGTTTGATAGTAACAGTTATGTCAGAAGATGAATTTAAAAGCTACATCTTTTAACATGGTTTCTAATCACGCCCGAGATTTTTGCAGGTCACATGACAAGACCCAATCAGACCGTGAGTGATTTACTATTCTACCAGTGTTGAGGTTAATGTAAATTATCAATCACCAGATTTTGTTAAAATTGGAGTGTGAAATAATGAAACCATAGAAGCCCGTAATTGACCGATCGCTGGCCACGCCCACAATGTTCCGACATAAGACCGGCATGCTTTAATTACACATAGAAAGAATGAAATCTCGGCCTGAATTGTGCCATTTAATGACGTCACTGACACTAATACGTCATTTGTTGCCGTGACACTGCTTTGGTATAGTAATGACCGCTAGTGTCGGAACATAAAAGGCATGGCTGGCGATACATCAATTCCCTTAATTAATTTTAAATATCCAACACCACTTTACTATCCAACACCTCATAGAAAGACTTTTATGGTGTACCGAAGAGTAAAGGGGCATGGGATAATAAAGGGATTATTTAATTACTTAATTAACTCCTGTTATGAAACTCCATATATTGTTTTAATCAGATTAAAATAATAAGGTTTAAAGCCGGGCCAGCAGTATAAAAGGAAATGGGAGGAGCCTAATTTGAAAATGTCTCAGTTTCTTGCACCTTTCATGACAGGGCAAGATTTTTTTCAGTAACTATTGTCAAAAATTTTTCTTAGTTTCAATTTTTGGCATGCAAACTCATCTGAATGTGTTGCACATCATGACAAAAAATTATTTTTGAAAATTCTGTAATTAAAATGTAATCACACTGTTAATATTTGAAGCAGGAGCTGATTCAAATAAACCCGTTCCATATAGGGATATGTGAACTTTCAACTAGGTCATGTGATCAAAACAACACCATGTGCTTTCTAGACATTATGTTGGACTAAAACAGAATCAATACACGAAATTTATAATACAAATATATGTTTATAAATAACTCACCAATGAGAAATCCAAATTTTATGTATAGATCCATTTATGGTTATTATTCATATAATTTATGATAGTAAAACATTTTCATCCTTGCAGTGATATCTACAATGGTTTGTGTTTTGCACAATTAAGTTAGAAGTTGATTAAGATGTGATTTTTCCATACAAATTCCTGGACATCACACATTCAAATTACATGTACTTGTTTTTAGACTGTCCAGTGCCTTAGCAGCACAAAAAATGCTTTTCTAATTGTATATTCAATGACAATTTGTGACAAAGTTCCACTGTCTGAGTATACAATAACTTGACCTCTTTTATATTGTTTTTGTCATCTACATCATCCCTAAACATTTCAATATTATGGTAAGGCATTAAATTTTACAAACCTATATCTTGTAGAACATATCAAATTCTGTTCATTCGCACAATTTTAATTTCTAAATGATTAAAATCCAATCCTGACACTGAATTAAACAACAAATGGTAGATTAAAAAATTACATAACTTGTTGTATAAGTTAGTGTCCTTTCTTATCTTCCATTTCTACAGTCTATATAATCCACTATTTTCTGAATAAATGACAAATAAACTTTACAAATACACACTGGACAATTCAATAGTTTTCCCGCCTAAAATGGATGTTGACCTGGTCAGCTGGTGTTACCCATAGCATGAGGACATAAATCATTCTTACTGTTATTTACAAAGTTTAGAAAGTGATTTTACCTGGGGAAATGAATTCATAAAAGATTACAATTGGTATTGAAATAAACAGTTGGAATGAAAACAGAAATGACATTCTTTATCCTCTAAATTGTTATTACCAACAAATTAAAGATTGTAAAGTGATCCATCTGTTTCTGAATAGTGAATTCAGCAAAAATGTAGGGTAGAAGCAATAGAGAAAATCAGAATATAAGGTATGAAGGAAATATATTCTGGTAAACCTTATTATCAAAATGATGCCAGGAAATATGCATTATATCAAGTTGAAATTAAAAATGTGACATTTTCTGATAATAAACTTAACATTTGAAATGATACAAATAAAACTTTCATGCAAAGTAGTTTTTTATTTATTTATTTATTTATTTATTTATCTTAAAAAATTCCAATGTATACAATCCACAGCTAGAAGGCAAAACTTCTCATAAATAGGTAACATGTTTTAATTGTTTTATAGATATAAATAACTTCAATTACCGGTAGTGCAAGTAAAATAAATTGCATTTGAAAACTTATTTTTATTTACTTCAAAAGTTTTAATTTCACTGTTTTATTTTATCATGCCATATAATAAGACCATTCCCAGTACTTGCTCTGTATCTGAATACCCCTTTATACTGGTCTGTGTACCCATGTGCTTAATGTTTACAAACACAATGTGTTGCTATTATTAGCTTCACCCTCTTGTCATCAGACAGAAAGCCATTAATCATTTTAGGTCGGTAGGAACTACCGCGGACTCCCCTTTAACTTGGTATATTTAAATTAATGAAATTCCAAATCAAACTGCAGAAAGTTAAAATGTTATGTATATACGTGTACATGTACAGTCAAACTTGTCTATAAAGGCCACCCAAGGGAACCAGTAAAAGAGGCCTTATTGGACAGGTGGCCCTAATATAGAAGTAACCCTTACGGCAGGTTTGGCTATATTTTAAAATTATGATCTTAATTTTATTTAATGTTATTCATGTAATACTATCACCATTTGATAACCATTTTTGACATGTTTCATGTTTTGTTGTTTTCTATTGTTAACACCATTAAAATATTATTATTCTAAAGAGGCGTTACAATAATAATTTTATACATCACAAAAATGTCAAAATATTTCCATTTTCTGTGCAGGTTCAAGTTTTTTGGACACTCTGGTATTTTCTGCATTCCAATACCATATTGTTTTCTAATTGAAAATATCCCTGTTTTCATTATCAGGTAGGAGTGTGGCTGTTTGGTTTTAAAGTCCGAGCTTATAGATCACATCACTTATAGTTTTAAATCTCATGTATGGCTGTTCCTTTGTTGTAGGTTGATGGTTTTTTCAGTAGGAACTCTTGGTTTCTTCCACCATTTCTGAACCAACAGTCTCAATATAAGTGAAATAATCTTGAGTGAGGCATTGTATCAACCCTATAAAGCAAAGACATGTACATTATATTTGGCAATAGTCAGAGCAACCAAGAACATACTACAATCACAAGAGAGTCATGAGAGCCTTAACTGAATACTAACTACTGTGCTTAAAGGCTATTTGGAACATGGAATATTGTAAATTACATTTTAATAAAGAATTGCTCGGACAAAATAACAGTGCATATTTATTCATTATTCAGAGACCTAACTAAAAATTATATTTTTGTCAATGCTGCATGTTTTGGTTAACGTCGATATATAGAAAATATAACATCTTTGACAGAAAATGTGTATTCAAGCTAACCATTTGGGCCCCAAATTACAAATGAATGTACCTTTTACCTGCGTGATTGAATCAAGACAATTCACACCTGGGCAACCTACAAACAACCAATGAGGTATCTAATCGGGGTATTTATACTTAACCATTTTGATTTTATTGAAAAAATGGAAAAATGTATGGTATGCACACACTCACATAGACTGATTAAAAAGAAAACATATTTTTTTCCACTTAAGTCTCCATGTCTTGTGTTGAAATATACATGTAATTAAAATGTTAACAAAAAAATAGAATTAAAAATTTAATTGCAAAATATGCATGTTCAAAATAGCCTTTATCCACAGTAGAAAGAAAGCCGACTGAATATCAACTAGAAAGAGAGCCTTGACTGAATACCAACTAGAAAGAGAGCCCTGACTGAATACCAACTAGAAAGAGAGCCCTGACTGAATACCAACTAGAAATTGAGCCCTGACTAAATACCAACTAGACAGTGAGCCTTGACTGAATACCAACTAGAAAGTGAACCTTGACTGAATACCAACTAGAAAGAGAGCCTTGACTGAATACCGACTAGAAAGAGAGCCCTGACTGAATACGGACTAGAAAGAGAGCCCTGACTGAATACCGACTAGAAAGAGAGCCTTGACTGAATACCAACTAGAAAGAGAGCCTTGACTGAACATGCTGAATACCAACTAGAAAGAGTCCTGACTGAATACCAACTAGAAAGAGTCCTGACTGAATACCAACTAGAAAGAGAGCCTTGACTGAATACCAACTAGAAAGAGAGCCTTGACTGAATACTGACTAGAAAGAGAGCCCTAATTGAATACCAACTGGAAAGTGAGTCCAGACTGAATACCAAGTAGAAAGAGAACCAACTATGATTACCAACTAGAAAGAGCCTTGACTGAATACCAACTAGAAAGTGAGCCCTGACTGAATACCAACTAGAAAGAGAGCCCTGACTGAATACCGACTAGAAAGAGAACCAAGAATGAATACCAACTAGAAAGAGAGCCCTAATTGAATACCAACTGGAAAGAGAGTCCAGACTGAATACCAACTAGAAAGAGTCCTGACTGAATACCAACTAGAAAGAGAGCCCTGACTGAATACCAACTAGGAAGAACCAAGAATGAATACCAACTAGAAAGAGAATCCTGACTGAATACCGACTAGAAAGAGAATCCTGACTGAATACCAACTAGAAAGAGAGCCTTGACTGAACATGCTGAATACCAACTAGAAAGAGAGCCTTGACTGAATACCAACTAGAAAGAGAGCCTTGACTGAATACTGACTAGAAAGAGAGCCCTAATTGAATACCAACTGGAAAGTGAGTCCAGACTGAATACCAAGTAGAAAGAGAACCAACTATGATTACCAACTAGAAAGAGAGCCTTGATTAAAAACCAACTAGAAAGTGAGCCCTGACTGAATACCAACTAGAAAGAGCCCTGACTGAAAACAGATTAGAAAGAGAGCCCTGACTGAATACCAACTAGAAAGAGCCCTGACTGAAAACAGATTAGAAAGAGAGCCCTGACTGAATACCAACTAGAAAGAGAACCCTGACTGAATACCAACTAGAAAGAGAGCCCTGACTTAATACCGACTAGAAAGAGAGCCCTGACTGAATACCAACTAGAAAGAGAACCAAGAATAATTACCAACTAGAAAGAGAGCCCTAATTGAATACCAACTAGAAAGAGAGTCCAGACTGAATACCGACTAGAAAGAGCCCTGACTGAATACAGATTAGAAAGAGAGCCCTGACTGAATACCAACTAGAAAGAGCCCTGACTGAAAACAGATTAGAAAGAGAGCCCTGACTGAATACCAACTAGAAAGAGAACCCTGACTGAATACCAACTAGAAAGAGAGCCCTGACTTAATACCGACTAGAAAGAGAACCCTGACTAAATACCAACTAGAAAGAGAGCCCTGACTGAATACCAACTAGAAAGAGAACCAAGAATAATTACCAACTAGAAAGAGAGCCCTAATTGAATACCAACTAGAAAGAGAGTCCAGACTGAATACCGACTAGAAAGAGCCCTGACTGAATACAGATTAGAAAGAGAGCCCTGACTGAATACCAACTAGAAAGAGCCCTGACTGAAAACAGATTAGAAAGAGAGCCCTGACTGAATACCAACTAGAAAGAGACCCCTGACTGAATACCAACTAGAAAGAGAGCCCTGACTTAATACCGACTAGAAAGAGAACCTTGACTAAATACCAACTAGAAAGAGAGCCCTGACTGAATACCAACTAGAAAGAGAACCAAGAATAATTACCAACTAGAAAGAGAGCCCTGATTGAATACCGATTAGAAAGAGAGCCCTGACTGAATACCAACTAGAAAGAGAACCCTGACTAAATACCAACTAGAAAGTGAGCCCTGACTTAATACCAACTAGAAAGAGAGCCCTTATTGAATACCAACTAGAAAGAGAGCCCTTATTGAATACCAACTAGAAAGAGAGCCCTGACTGAATACCAACTAGAAAGAGAGCCCTGACTGAATACCGACTAGAAAGTGAACCCTGACTGAATACCTACTAGAAAGAGAGCCTTGACTGAATACCGACTAGAAAGTGAACCCTGACTGAATACCAACTAGAAAGAGAGCCCTGACTGAATACTGACTAGAAAGAGACCCCTGACTGAATACCGATTAGAAAGAAAGCCCTGACTGAATACCGACTAGAAAGAGAGTCCTGACTGAATACCAACTAGAAAGTGAGCCCTGACTGAATACAAATTAGAAAGTGAGCCCTGACTGAATACAAACTAGATAGAGAGTCCTGATTGAATACCAACTAGAAAGAGAGCCCTAATTGAATACCAACTGGAAAGAGAGTCCAGACTGAATACCAACTATAAAGAGCTCTGACTGAATACCGACTAGAAAGAGAGCCCTGACTGAATACCAACTAGAAATTGAGCCCTGACTGAATACAAATTAGAAAGTGAGCCCTGACTGAATACAAACTAGATAGAGAGCCCTGATTGAATACCAACTAGAAAGAGAGCCGTAATTGAATACCAACTGGAAAGAGAGCCCTGACTGAATACCAACTAGAAAGCGCTCTGACTGAATACCGACTAGAAAGAGAGTCCAGACTGAATACCAACTAGAAAGAGAGCCCTGACTGAATACCAACTAGAAAGAGAGTCCTGAGACTGAATACCGACTAGAAAGAGCTCTGACTGAATACCAACTAGAAAGAGAGCCCTGACTGAATACAATTAGAAAGAGAGCCCTGACTGAATACCAACTAGAAAGTGAGCCCTGACTGGATACCTACTAGAAAGAGAGCCTTGACTGAATACCGACTAGAAAGTGAACCCTGACTGAATACCAACTAGAAAGAGAGCCCTGACTGAATACTGACTAGAAAGAGAGTCCAGACTGAATACCAACTAGAAAGTGAGCCCTGACTGAATACAAATTAGAAAGTGAGCCCTGACTGAATACAAACTAGATAGAGAGCCCTGATTGAATACCAACTAGAAAGAGAGCCCTAATTGAATACCAACTGGAAAGAGAGTCTAGACTGAATACCAACTAGAAAGAGCTCTGACTGAATACCGACTAGAAAGAGCTCTGACTGAATACCAACTAGAAAGAGAGCCCTGACTGAATACAATTAGAAAGAGTCCTGACTGAATACCAACTAGAAAGTGAGCCCTGACTGGATACCAACTAGAAAGATAGCCCTGACTGAATACCAACTAGAAAGAACTTTAATACTGTACCATTTGGTTAAGGCACTACTTTCCATTGGGCATATAAAATATGATCTACAAAACTGATGCAGGAAATGAACTTGTAGAGTATGGTGTCCACAATTTTAAAGACCATTAGCCAAACAGACAGAACTTTGATTTTAAAACAAGGATGAATTTTACATATCGCTATTAGTATAAGTTGTATATCTGATGAGACTTATAACTGAGTTTCCTTTGAGTTCCAATTGCAGACTCAGGATGCTTTCTGTGACTAACCATGGTAATCACTAAGTGACCAATGGAGACTCAGGATGCTTTCTGTGACTGACCATGATAATCACGAAGTGACCAATGCAGACTCAGGTAGCTTTCTGTGACTGACCATGATAATCACCAAGTGACCAATGCTGACTCAGGATGCTTTCTGTGACTGACTATGGTAATCACGAAGTGACCACTGCTGACTCAGGATGCTTTCTGTGACTGACCATGGTAATCATGAAGTGACCAATGCAGACACAGGATGCTTTCTGTGACCAACCATGGTAATCACTAAGTGACCAATGGAGACTCAGGATGCTTTTGTGACCAACAATGGTAAATCACTAAGTGACCAATGCAGACTCGGGATGCTTTCTGTGACTAACCATGGTAATCACTAAGTGACCATTGCTGACTCGGGATGCTTTCTGTGACTGACCATGGTAATCACTAAGTGACCAATGGAGACTCAGGATGTTTTCTGTGACTGACCATGGTAATCAGGAAGTGACCAATGGAGACTCAGGATGTTTTCTGTGACTGACTATGGTAATCACTAAGTGACCAATGCAGACTCGGGATGCTTTCTGTGACTGACCATGTTAATCACTAAGTGACCATTGCAACTCAGGATGCTTTCTGTGACTGACCATGGTAATCATGGAGAGACCAATGGAGACTCAGGATGCTTTCTGTGACTGACCATGTTAATCACTAAGTGACCATTGCAGACTCAGGATGCTTTCTGTGACCAACCATGGTAATCACTAAGTGACCATTGTAGACTCAGGATGCTTTCTGTGAGTGACCATGGTAATCACTAAGTGACCAATGGAGACTCGGGATGCTTTCTGTGACCAATCATGGAATCACTACGTGACCATTGCAGACTTGGGATGCTTTCTGTGACCAACCATGGTAATCAGGTAGTGACCAATGCAGACTCAGGATGCTTTCTGTGACTGACCATGATAATCACCAAGTGACCAATGCTGACTCAGGATGCTTTCTGTGACTGACTATGGTAATCACGAAGTGACCAATGCTGACTCAGGATGCTTTCTGTGACTGACTATGGTAATCACGAAGTGACCAATGCAGACTCAGGATGCTTTCTGTGACTGACCATGGTAATCACGAAGTGACCAATGCAGACACAGGATGCTTTCTGTGACCAACCATGGTAATCACTAAGTGACCAATGAAGACTCAGGATGCTTTTGTGACCAACAATGGTAAATCACTAAGTGACCAATGCAGACTCGGGATGCTTTCTGTGACTAACCATGGTAATCACTAAGTGACCATTGCTGACTCGGGATGCTTTCTGTGACTGACCATGGTAATCACTAAGTGACCAATGGAGACTCAGGATGTTTTCTATGACTGACCATGGTAATCAGGAAGTGACCAATGGAGACTCAGGATGTTTTCTGTGACTGACTATGGTAATCACTAAGTGACCAATGCAGACTCGGGATGCTTTCTGTGACTGACCATGGTAATCACTAAGTGACCAATGGAGACTCAGGATGTTTTCTGTGACTGACCATGGTAATCAGGAAGTGACCAATGGAGACTCAGGATGTTTCTGTGACTGACTATGGTAATCACTAAGTGACCAATGCAGACTCGGGATGCTTTCTGTGACTGACCATGTTAATCACTAAGTGACCATTGCAACTCAGGATGCTTTCTGTGACTGACCATGGTAATCATGGAGAGACCAATGGAGACTCAGGATGCTTTCTGTGAGTGACCATGGTAATCACTAAGTGACCAATGGAGACTCGGGATGCTTTCTGTGACCAATCATGGAATCACTAAGTGACCATTGCAGACTTGGGATGCTTTCTGTGACCAACCATGGTAATCAGGAAGTGACCAATGGAGACTCAGGATGCTTTCTGTGAGTGACCATGGTAATCACTAAGTGACCAATGGAGACTCGGGATGCTTTCTGTGACCAATCATGGAATCACTACGTGACCATTGCAGACTTGGGATGCTTTCTGTGACCAACCATGGTAATCAGGAAGTGACCAATGGAGACTCAGGATGCTTTCTGTGACTGACCATGTTAATCACTAAGTGACCATTGCAGACTCAGGATACTTTCTGTGACCAATCATGGTAATCACTAAGTGACCAATGCAGACTCAGGATGCTTTGACTGACCATGGTAATCAGGAAGTGACCAATGCAGACTCAGGATGCTTTCTGTGACTGACCATATTAATCACTAAGTGACCATTGCAGACTCGGGAAGCTTTCTGTGACCAATCATGGTAATCACTAAGTGACCAATGCAGACTCAGGATGCTTTCTGTGACTGACCATGGTAATCATGAAGAGACCAATGGAGACTCGGGATGCTTTCTGTGACTGACCATGGTAATCACTAAGTGACCATTGCAGACTTGGAATGCTTTTTGTGACTGACCATGGTAATCACTAAGTGACAGTGACCATTGCAGACTCGGGATGCTTTCTGTGACCAACCATGGTAATCACTAAGTGACCATTGCAGACTCTGGATGCTTTGTGTGACTGACCATGGTAATCACTAAGTGACCATTGCAGACTCGGGATGCTTTGTGTGACTAACCATGGTAATCACTAAGTGACCATTGCAGACTTGGGATGCTTTCTGTGACTAACCATGGTAATCACTAAGTGACAGTGACCATTGCAGACTCGGGATGCTTTCTGTGACTAACCATGGTAATCACTAAGTGACAGTGACCATTGCAGACTCAGGATGCTTTCTGTGACCAACCATGGTAATCACTAAGTGACCATTGCAGACTCAGGATGCTTTTTGTGACTGACCATGGTAATCACTAAGTGACCAATGGAGACTTGGGATGCTTTATGTGACTGACCATGGTAATCACTAAGTGACCATTGCAGACTTGGGATGCTTTATGTGACTGACCATGGTAATCACTAAGTGACCATTGCAGACTCAGGATGCTTTATGTGACTGACCATGGTAATCACTAAGTGACCATTGCAGACTCAGGATGCTTATGTGACTGACCATGGTAATCACTAAGGGACTACTGCAGAATCGCAATGCTTTCTGTTTTGACCATTGTAATCAAATTGAGTCAACCCACATGTGACTGGCAAAGTACCATAATCAACTATACAGCAAAATACAATAAAACAATTAACTATCACAAGATATCTTTTATTAAAATATGCATAAATAAATTATATATTATATCAGGGGTCTTTCACCTCTTTTTGGAAAATAAGTGGCCCTTTAACCCATTTTGGGAAAATTCGACAAGAGGCAAAAATATTACTTTCAGTCATAAAATATACACATTAGTTGCTAATTAGAAACCTTTCATGCCTCTGAATTTATTACAGCATTTTATAGCTATGTGTCTTTGAGAGATGAAGGTTTTGAAAAACACAACATACAAATAAATTGGGAATATTACTGTTATCAACTGGGGAAAAAGCAAACTTTATTGCATTGGAAAAGGGGCCCAAATTTGCTTCAGTGAGACCCTTTATACACACTATGGCAATGGAAAAGGATTTTTTCATTGTTTTTAGCTTTTGGTTGCCATGGCAACAGTATAACATGGTTTCCATTTATCCAAGGTATTCCAAAAATTGTGCTTTAGTTATCGGCATTCAACTGCACATGTATACTGAATCTCCAGAAAACCACAAATTTATTCTGTATAAAGAAACAAGATTGACTTGTCTGCTTGACCTTTCATTAGAAAATTCATATAGGATGTTCTACCCCATACATAGGTAGTGTTAGGATTCACAGATAATACATGTACACAATATATGTGTTTACAATTTCCTGTTATGTAGATGAAATTAACCTGTCTTCCCTTTACATAACTATACTGGTCAGACCCGGTCGGCGTTCGAACCCACGATCTCCCACTTACGGAGCGAGCACTCTACCAACTGAGTTACTGCAGTGATTTCAGCAAAAAATAACTTGCACTAAAATTTCCTTGATAGTCCATGTAATTCCAAATACATGTATTATTATATAAAACTGACATAAAGGCAAGTAATGTTTTAATGAGTAAAACTTGATGTTAATTGCCTTCCTGGACAGGTGAGTTAAAAAATTTATGTCAAGTCCACCACTGTAGGTTACAGCATTGTTTTCTCCACATCTTATTTTGCAAATGGGGTTCCCCAGTGTACCACATGATACCTACAACGTTTCTGTGGAACAATTACTTGCATTGGAGATGGAATCACTTTAGTTCATGTTTTCCAGTGAAAATGATGTTATTCTGGGAAATTTCGACATAAATGTTGATCACGTGGTATGCTGGCGAACTCCATTTGTTGACCAATGGGGTACCATGTTACATAATCATCCCTTATATGATTCCATATCCAATGGAAATAATTTTTCTGCACAAATGTAAGGATGTATCACATGGTACAGTGACAAACCCAATTTGATCATTACTTATTTTCTTAATTTTAATTCACATCAAAACAATCAACTGGCCCCAGTTTCACAATCTTTTACAGTTAGTGCTACTTAGAACAGTCTAATTTAGAAAGAAACATTGAACTATTGACCCTAAAATAATATTGTTCCTCAAAAACACTGTCTGTGGACCAACCTTGACCCATATTTTGGTCCAAGTTTATTTTTGACTAAATAATTCTGCTTTATTTTCATTCAATTTGTTTTGGACTTTATATTTTTTCAAATAAAATACTTAAAGTTTCGTTGTTATGATTTTTGAAAACATGGCCCTTTTTTTGTCCAGAAATGGGTTGCAATGACCCTACCGAACATATTTCTGGTTGGTTGCTTGGTTGAATGTTACTTAACATCGCATTGGCAATTTTTCAGCTATTTGCGTTGAGAACTATTTTATTAATCTCTATGGATTAATCTATGGAAAATTTTGTGTATGCATGTGAAGTGAATGTGTGTGTTATATGGTCTCCTTGTACTAGTGCGCACTCAGGGCGACTTTAACGTGCTAGCTCACTGAGTCAGTATGCCGCAGACAAGCTTACCACTCCCCAGTCCATTATACTGATACCAGGTGAACCAGTAAAGGCCAACAACAACAAAAATTCACTTTCCCTCATGTGTTCTGTGTGGGACTCGTATCCACAGCAGTGAGAGACCCTGGATTCGTAGACTAATGTCTTATCCATTAGGCCACCGCAACCTCAAAACACATTCCTAGATTAAACAATGCAAATAAAAATACCCTGAATCCTAAAAAAATTACTGAATCAAAGACAAGTTGAATTTGCCAGATTTAACTTCAGGAAAATCTTAATATAGGAACACGAGGAATGACCACTAAACTAGGTGCCAGGCTAGCACTCAAAAGAAAAAAATTCTTTTGAGATCTAGAAGACCCAATATATATCACCATAGTATGACTAATCAGCCCACTAAACCCCCATTTTAATTTTTTGACTTTTTGTGGGTTTGTGGTCTGACAGCTTCCATTATTGAATTCTTGAAATTTCTGGCGAAAACAGCAGAAACGAAAACATGCGTCAATAAATTCCAGTATTTCCTTACCTCGAACTTGCTGGCAACATAGAACACTTCCTAAAACATCATTCTACCGATCCATGCTGAACTTTTAATTTAAATCCATCGATATTGGTAGAAATACAGGTTTTCTGATGTCTCTACAGCTCTCTGTCACTTTCGCATCGTGAAGACATTACTAATCTGCATTGACCAATCAGATTGTGTGTTGCATTCGGACGGTGAAGCTCGCAGTTCTAACTTTAGAAAGCACATGGCGATGTTTATTTACATTATCAAATTTGCGTTAATAATGGTGTTTTCATGCGTGCAACAACTTTTGGTGACTCGTATTAACTACAAAAGTTAACACTAAAAATGTATACATTCAAAAATATTTTGAGATATAATGGTCAGATTTAGTATATATTTTTAAAAAGAAGCACTGGCTTCTTCTATGTATATTTTTTTTTAATTCTCGATCCCTCTCATTCTTTTCTGAACTAGTATCTTGACAATAATATTCCATAAATTTTGCAAAAGAATTCTTAGCATTTTAGCATCTCCCCGTATATATTTTCATGCAAAATACATTTAAAAATTTACACCTCATGAAAAATTTTACAGTGTGGTCGGGATGAATACAAGAGAATTTTTAATGGCTTCAACGCGGACAGGTACTCTTCTGTTGAATTTCATATATAAGAGCTGGTTTAAATACTTTTAATTCTACGATCTACAAAATATGGGGCAAACTTTACAACATTTCCAAAAGAGCATGCAAGTCCAAGATATGATATTAACTAATTTGAGAAAAAATAAGAAAGAAAAAATGGAAAATTTTCACTGCATTGATATAAAGACATATTAATAAAAGTGAAATAAGTAAATTAACATGATACACGCATGAAAACACCATTAATAACGCGAATTGGTAGCGTAAATAAACATTGCCATGTGCTTTCTAAAGTTAGAACTGCAGTTTCACCGTCCAAATGCAACACGCGTTCTGATTGGTCAATGCAGATCAGTAATGTCTTCACGATGCAAATGACAGAGAGCTGTGGAGACATCAGAAAACCTTGTATTTCTACCGATATCGATGGATTTTAATTAAGTTAAGCATGGATTGGTAGAATAATGTTTTAGGAAGTGTTCTATGTTGCCAGCAAGTTCGAGGTAAGGAAATACTGGAATTTATTGACGCATGTTTTCGTTTCTGTCGTTTTCGCCAGAAATTTCAAGAATTCAATAATGGAAGCTGTCAGACCACAAACCCCCAAAAAGTCAAAAAATTAAAATGGGGGTTTAGTGGGCTGATAAGTCGGACTAATATCACCAGTGATATACAATGTACTTAATATCTTAGTGTGACATGATTAATGAACATTTCTCAGATAACTGGCACAGGTGCCCTGGGAATGGATTTTAAACATTTTATAAAAAAATATAGCATATAACACACACACACACTCTATATATATATATATATATAATTCCAAATATGTCGATAAAGTTTATCCTTTGTGTGAGGTAAATTTATATATTAAAAACTTAAAAATAAGTTAAAATGTTTTCTAAAACATAACTGAATTTATTATTTGTAAAACATGTTTCACCGTTGTGTACGGTTCTTCTTGTTACATATAAATGAATCATTCATTCATTTACATGTAACAAGAAGAACCATACACAACGTGAAACATGTTTTACAAATAATAAATTCAGTTATGTTTTAGAAAACATTTTCACTTATTTTTAAGTTTTAATATATATACACATAGTCAATCTGCCTTAAAGGCCACCTCTTTATGAGGGCCACCTGCTTATAAAGGCCAGTAGAATTGTATCCCAATTGTTCTTTATTCCTTTTATTTGAACCTGTATATAAAGGCCACCTGTCTATAAAGACCACTTTTACTGTTTCCTATTGGTGGCCTTTATAGACAGGTTTGACTGTATATATAAAAGTGGTCAATTCAGATTTCTAAAAACTCCAACCGCTAGGGAATAACTACAAAAAATAATACAAATCAAACTGACCGGTTGAAAATGTCTCATCCTCCTTCAGAAAAATGTTTATTATCTCTTTTAAAAATGTGATTGCTAAACTTTTTTTATATAAAATGCTTAAAATCCATTCCCTTATAATCCATTTTCCGGGCACCTGCGATAACTGGCAAACTTTTTTGGACAATTTACAAGTCCCAAAGCTTCATCTTTCCCTTTTTTTCCTTAACTTAAATCTGACAATCTTCACACGTGAATCATGTTGTTAGTTTTCAAGAAATTCCTGAATTTATAAGGCGTCGTTCAGGAGTATAAATATTGTATTTGTTGTACAATAACTGTACAAAACGTAAAAATTAAACAACTCCTTTTCTTTTTTTTATCCCTATAATGCATGATTTGATAACAGGTAATGTAGATGTCATCACATAATACCTGACTAGATTATAATGACAAATGAAAGTGGTTTTAAACACCTGGTGAACCTTAAACATGTAACCAGTTGTCCAATTTGACCTAGTGACCTACTTACTGACCCAACATGGCTCATATACAAACTTGACCTAGATTTTGTCACAAGGATCACTGTGGCCAAGTTTGATGTAGAATGGATTAAAAGTGTTAACAAGCAAATGTTGACACATGATGCACATCACAGCATGAACAAAGGTCTGTCACAATAGCTCACTTGTTCACAATGTGCTCAGGTGAGCTAACACTCTCATGGTTCAGTCTTATTATCTAGTGCTTCAATTTAAAACTAGTCTTCAGTCTTCAAAACTGGAGTAATAGTCAAAACATCTTTATGAACTGCTGCATAATCAATTTTGCCAATTCCAATCTCATAAACAAATTTTTCAATAGCTTTTAATGAACGTTTTCTCTCTTGTTCTTCCTGTGAATAATAAAAGGTAATCATAGATTAGGTTTACCAGCAGGCAAAATTAAGGTCTCCTGCCCGTAAAGGCCACTTTAACTGGTTCCTTGGGTGACCTTTATGGACAGGTTTGACTGTATTTCAAAAATGATAAATATTAAAATGAATTTTCATGAATGGTTGGACCAATAAAAGGACTTCAACCACACCACTGGAACCCATTTTGTCATGTCCAATGCCCCGCATTTAAAATCGTGATTTCTATAATCAGTACTTTTAATCATGTGCTTTATTTGGTCTTGTTTTCTTGTCTGTTATCTAGATGGAGGCCTCAGTGGCAATATATTTAAAAGTGTCAGTTTATGGATAATAGAGTTTCTTGCCACCTAGGTTAAAATACCACTCAGATTTCTTATTGCCAGAATCAGTAGTTTTCTGTGGGTACTCTAGTTTTTTGCCAATCATGAACTGGGCACCTTTATATTGTTTGATTTTATCATTTAAAATGTTAAGTAGGTGAAATCTGATGAGTGCTCCAACGAAATGTCAAATTGACCATTTTTTTAAACAAAACTTTTAGAGTCATATGCACCCATATTTCATAACACTATGAATGTAAAATATGACTGTTTTATTCATAATAATTCAAACATTTAGAAACAAGATGCCCAAGGGCCTTAACACTCACCTGAGGATATGTACATACATCATGCAGTGGCTTAATGGTCAATTAAATAAATTAAAAGAGAATTTCTAGATGTTCAGCAGTTAGGGCCAATATTCCACAATTTTTGCAACTTAATTACATGGATAACTTGTCCTATGAATGCTACATCTAAAAAGTCTAAAATCTAGCTGCAGTATATTTATAAACAGCTAAAATAGTAAAACTTTAGTGTTTGTTTGCATCTGTGACCTTTAACTCAATAATCTTTATTCATATATCAAAATCATTTCATGTAAATGCCTACAATATTCTAATATACAATGTATATGCCTATACAAAATGTTTAGAGTTCTTGAAATAATTAACCATTTCAGTATCTATTTACTTCTGTGACCTTGACCTTTAAACTTATGACCTTTGAACCCATGACCTTCATTCATAGGTCAAAATACAAACAATATTGTAATATACATGCCTATACAAAAAGTTTATAGTTTTTATGAAAACTAATGATTTCAGTATTCGTTTTCATCTTTCACCTTGACCTTTGAACTAATGACCTTTAATTATATATCAAAATGATTGTCAGTCAATGCCTTCAATATTCTTATTTATATGCCTATACAAAAAAATTATAGTTTTCCGGATATATTGACAAATACACTAATTTTAGCGATTTCCTTGAAGAAGTACCTTGCAATTTCCACCATTTTGGCCCCTACAGCTATGATTTGTTCAAATCTGAAACTAGGTGCCCTAAGTAATACTTAAAGGTATGTTTTCCATGAAATATTTAAGCTATATCTCTTGTATTTCAGAGGAGATGATTTTAAAGATTTTCACAATTTCCCCAAGGGAACATGCAAATATGAAAGCCCTTCATCTTGATGTAATTATTGCTAAATATCATCAAATTTGGCTTAGTGGTTTTGAAGGAGTTGATTAAAATGTGAAAAGTTTACACATGACACATGACAGATAGATGACAATTGCTCATCTGAGCCTTTGGCTCAGGTGAGCATGAAAAATGGTGCAACAATCTGCATCAAAATATCTTCAACAACAGCTGAAATAGAAGCAAAAAAAAAAAAAAAAGATTTTGACATTGAATTCATTAAGAAAGTCATTGCAACAAAATGATAAAACTAAAAACCCCATGTCATTATCAGTTTAAATGGTCAAGTTATAACAAGTTGAAGTCATTTTACACATTTTTCAAAATTAAACACAAACGAATTGGGCCTGAATCCCTAACATGATGCACATTAGCCAAAATAAAGCAATTTTCTGTGGTGGACATCTTCTGATTCAATACATGGATTTTGGTTAATGAGAAGTCATTAATAGCTTTTCCTTATATAGTTTTCCTGATTCTTAACGATTCAGTACTCTTTAGCATCTGTGACCTTGACCTTTGAACCCATGAAGTTAATCTATTTATCAAAATGATTGTTACATCAAACAATATTCTAATTTACATGCTTATACAAAAAGTTCATAGTGCCATTTCCGTATTCTTTCACATCCCTGACCTTGACCTTTGAATTAATGACCTTCATATATATATATCAATATATATATATATACAAGTATATATTTGTTGTATCATTACCTAGGCTACCTATTCTAATATAATGCCTATACAAAAAAAATTGAGTTTTCCAGATAATTAACCTTTTCAGTATTCTTTTGCATGTGACCTTGACCTTTGAACCCATGACCTTCATCAAAATGATTGTTGCATCAAAAACTACAACATAGACCCCTTTCACATTCAAATGTGCATGCTTTGTATCTACTGACGACGGCGAAATTTCTAGACCAAGTCTCGTGCAAATTTACAAAATCTCGCAGGATTTTGTTCCAGGGGGCAAGTGCGTGAGTTAGATGATGGCATAAAATGGGCTACCAGGCAAACATCTTTGCAAAACGACTCGGATTAGATCGGTCGATATTTTCAAGTATCGACCACGTGATTGACACAAAAACAATAACCATAACGGCGGCGCCCATGTGTTTTGGCAAAAACAAGATGGGTGGGGATGTGGTCAACCAACTAGGTATAGCTAGTAATCGCGATTAGAAACTACATTACAGACCTGTCGAAAGTTAACACCGAGCTAACAAAACAATTTGAAGCTAGAAAGAACTAGAGGCTCCCAGGACCCTGTATAGCTCACCTAGGTAGAGTTGTTGCAGAATGAAAATCAAGATTGTATAATGTTTAACTAAATGCTTGACAGACGCACACACACATGCTGCTGCATGCCATAAGCTCACATGGCCTTTGCCTAAAATGTGTAACAGATTTTGTTTTTGTGAAGTTTCACAAAATGAACAAACTATAAACTTAAGAACCTAAAGAAGCCAATATCACATCAGAGAAAAAAGTTTTTTCAAAAATTTTCAGCCTGTATGATCTCATGACTGACCCATTGACCCTAAAAGCAATCCCTATGTTCAATGAATCCACATCATAGTCATTTTAAACAAGAGGCCATGGGCTGATAAGCTTACCTGATAACTAATGGTTAGCTGATAGATTTAAAGTAAACATAAATACTGAAACCCATGACTTTTTCTTTATATCATAATGACTGTTGTATCAATATCTACAACATTCTAATATACATGCCTATACAAAAAGTTTCTAGTTTTAGAGATAATTAACTATTTCGGTATTGTTTAGCATCTGTGACTTTGACCTTTGAACCCATGATCTTTTTCTATACATCAAAATGATCGTTCTACTCAATACCTACAACATTCTAATATACATGCCTATACAAAAAGTTTATAGTTTTCGAGATAATTAGCTATTTCGGTATTGTTTCGCATCTGTGACCTTGACCATTGAACCCATGACCCCTTTCTATACATCAAAATGATCGTTGTATCAATACCCTATAACATTCCAATATATATGCCTATACAAAAAGTTTATAGTTTTTAAGATAATTAACCATTTTGGTATTGTTTTGCATCTGTGACCTTGACCTTTGAAGCCATGACCTTTTTCTGTACATCAAAATGATCGTTGTATCAATACCTACAACATTCTAATATCATGCCTATACAAAAAATTTATGGTTTTCCAATAATAATTATAATCAGAGGTTAAAAAAAATTAGGTCAACAACCTTCACAATTGACCTTGACCTCATTTCGAAGATACTAACAAGATGTCAAAACTGAAAACCCCATGTCATTATCTGGTCAAATAGTCAAGTTATAACAATTTGAAGCTATTTAACGATTTTTTCAAAATTAAACGCAAAAACGCGTAACCTATTTTGTCGAATTTCACAAAATGAACAAACTATAGGCTTAAGACCCTAAAGAAGTCAAATATCACATCCGATTTTTTCTCCAATCAATACTTTCGGAGAAGAAGATTTTTTAAGATTTTTGCAACCCAGGTCACCTTGACCTAGTTATGGTAGCCATGGCAACGCCACAAACAAATCTGAATTGAATCTGAATTGCACCGGCCCATATATACTTCTCACCAAGTTTCATTGAAATCTTCTTGTAGTTTTCAGAGGAGATGTCGAAAATAGGTGTTAACAACTCACACACGCACATACACAGGCGGCTATGCCATAAGCTAACATGACCTTTTGGTCAGGTGAGCTAAAAATGTTGGTTTTAGTTAAAGTTATCACCCAGAACCACTTTGACATCACCCACCCACTGTTGACATTTGGTAATCTAAGAACCAGGTTTCCATGAAAACCTGTTAAAAAAATAACTAGAAAAATAATAATCAAATTAAATCATACCTTTATTTTGCTGGCATCTGTGGGCGGTGGAGGTTTAGCCAATTTCATTAACTTATAAAAATAAATTTGTACAGTTTTCCCCTTCTGTAAAGCAGACTGAATTTTTTTCTTTTTATGTTCTAGGTCTGAACTACCAATACCAGATTAAGTGATATTTTTACAGATTTTATTCTGTCTGCTTTCTTATCATCATCACTAGCTGACACTTTACAAGATATGGTGTGATGCTGAAATTTCTAACTGGGTATTTTTATGAGTTGAAAAGCATGCCAATAATCAGTGTTTAACTGTTTTTGATGTAAACATCTTATACTGAGAACAAATATCCATATTTGATAGGAATTCCACGGATCTGATGGTTTCCACAAAATGCATACTAACTGAAATGTCACTGGTATGATGACTCCCACATAATCTTCCATTGATGCAATGACTTCCGTATAATCTTCCACTGACTGGAATGCCGCTCACATGATTACCCCCACAGCAATCCTGCTCCTTTAGATATAGATGATCTACCAAAAATTTGACATGCTTTCACAAACATTTTCCAAAATGATCTGCAAAAAACCTATAATCTGTCAAAATAAGATTATTCCTTTATATTTAAAACAATGAATTTCAGTAATAGGGATTTCCAATTTACCTTGCATTTACCACTACACATTTCAGTATTGTTTTGCATCTGTGACCTTGACCTTTGAACCCATGAACATCATTTATACATCAAAATGATTATTGTATCAATATCTACAATATTCCAATATAAATGCTAATACAAAATGTTCATAGTTTTCCAATAATCAATAAAAATATTTCAGTATTCTTTCAAATTTTGTGACCTTGGCCTTTAAACCCATGCTTTAATCTATATATCAAAATTATATTGTACCAATACCTACAATATTCTAATATACATAAATATACAAAAACATTATAGTTTTCAAGATAATTAATCATTAAGTTATTGTTTTGCATCTGTTGCCTTGACCTTTGAACCAATGACCTAATCCTATACATCAAAATGATTGTTGCATCTACAACATTCAAATAAACATGTCTATAAAGTAAGTTTATAGTTTTCGAGATAATATTGTTACAGTATTCTTTGCATCTGTGACCTTGATCTTTGAACATCATCTATACATCAAAATGATTGTTGTATCAGTATCTACAATATTCCAATATCATGTCTATACAAAATGTTTATAGTTTACTACATCTGTGACCTTGAACTTTGAATCTATGACCTTCAGCTATATATCAGAACGATTGTATCAATACCTACAATACTTGCCTATACCAGGGATTTATCAGGGTCTTTGGGAAAAGGCCCTAAAACTAAAAATTGGGAAAAACTATCAACTTTTTGCTCATTTTGGGAAAACTTTGACATCATTTTTGATGCCATTAATGATTAAATCTAATGCTTTTAGTGTATTGAGTTGATTGAAGATTGAGAAAAGTAGCCACATTTATGCCAGACTTCAGCTATGTATCTGGTACTATTTTCTAATTGGGAATTTTTTCAGCCCATTTTGGGAAAAAATCAATGTTTTTCCATTGGGAATGGGGCCGAATTTCGGCCCTAAATAGGCCCTTGATAATCCCTGTATACACAAAGTTTATACTTTTCCAGATGATTAACCATTTAACTATTGCTATGCATGTGTGTGACCCTGGCCTTTGAACCCATGATCATTTTCTATACATCAAAATGACCTTGGCAACAATACCTATAATATTCTAATATACATGCCTATACAAGAAGTACCCGGTATGTAGTTTTCAAGATAATACAATTTTAGTATTCTATTACATCTTTGACCTTGACCTTTGAAGCCTTTACCTTTTTCTATACATCAAGATAATTGTTTTATCAATACCTACAACATTCTTATATACATGCCTATACAAAAAATAAAATACAAGATAATAAATAAAATCAAGTAGGTAAAAAATTAGGTCATGACCTTCACATTTGACCATGACCCAATTTTAAAGGTAATTTCAAGAATATGTCAAAACTGAAAATCCCATATCATTATCTGATCAAATAGTCAAGTTATTACAATTTGAAGTTATTTTACAATTTTTTTCAAAATGCATGACCCATTTTTATCTTAATTTCACGAAAGGTACAAACTATAGGCTTCAGACCCTATAGAAACCAAATATCACATCAGATTTTTTCTCCAATCATAGATTTTGGAGAAGATTTTGGATCTCCGGCTTCCTTCTGGATCACACCCAACAAGTAGTATAAGATGGTATATCCTAAAACACCACAAAGGTCACGTCAGGTGTGCCTTAAGAGAGTCATGGGACCTCTGCTTTTCTCCAGTACATCAACAGCCTACCATCAACAGTCAGATCTACGACCAGACTCTTTGCGGATGACTGTTAACTCTACAGACAAGTAAGATCACCGGAAGACCAAGCAATGCTGCAAGAACACCTCAATTAACTCCAAGTCTGAGAGAACAAATGGCTGATGAGATTCAATCCAGATTAGTGCAAGATATTGAGTCACCAACAGGGAACAGACACTCATCAGTAACTACACAATCCACGATCAGGCACTTAACACTACCGACTCTGCAAAATACCTGAGACTAAAATTCACAGAGAACTGAATACATGTAATAATAATAATAATACATAATAATAAATCTTTATTTAAAGACAAGTTTTAAAAACATAAACATAGCTCTAGAGAGCTTTTGATCGTTAAATGGGACACACACATTGATAAGATCACCAAGAGGGCAAACTCCACCTTAGCCTTCTTAAGGCCTAATCTACAACAATGTCCAACCAACATCAAAGCACAGTGCCACACAACCGTCGCTAGAGTTAGATCTAGTGTGTGGAACCCAATAAAACTCAATAACATCAGCAAGATTGAATCTGTTCAAAGGAGAGCAGCAAGATCTGCCACCAGTGATTATAGATGCACAAACAGTGTAACCGCCATGCTGTAACAACTACAGTGGCAGCCATTATGGTAGAGGTGAGAGACGTCACACGTGATGTTCTTATTTTTCTTACTTGTAAGCATTCTCTGTAGCGGCCACAGGGGCCTACTCTTTTTCTAACTCTACAGAGGTGTCTTAAGCATGCACTGAGACAGGCGAACTTGGTTTTGAGTTTCAACTGGAAGACCTTACTAAGTATTTAGGTTGTTAAAGCTCTAGTATGGGCAGGAGATGAAAATCAACTCAGAAAATTTCCAAGTCACGAGTGTAGTGCACTCCTTGTTGGACAACCCTGATACAGCAGATGCCCACAAGGACCAGAGGCCATAGCCACTGGCATCTGATACCACATTCCAGGATGACAGCCTACCAGACCGTTTTTCGCCTCTGGAACAATCTACCAACAAGTGTTGTTGTGGCAGACTCCCTAGACAGCTCCAAGATCTTGCTCCAAAGGTACCCGGGATACGCTATATTTTTTAATAAAATGCTTAACCCTTTTACTCCCAAGGCGACATATTTGTCATTTAGGGGTTCAGTACCAAAGCGACATATTTGTCGTTTATAGGTTCAGTACCAAAGCGACAAATATGTCGTTTAATTGGTTTACATTCAATTTTAAGATATAAAGTGTTTATAATTGTCATTCATATTTACTCTGGTCGGTTATGTTTTTTTATGTTGGTGACGTATGTAAGCTCACATGACGTCATTTACGCCGATGAAGTAATATGCATCACGGAAGCCTATGACGTAGGCTACATACGATTTTGTCTTGGTGCTAGGTCACTGTTTTCTGTCGGACAAGAAAGAATCATGTCGTAAGACTGTCATCTTGTGTATGGTCTGTGTAACACTAAACAATTTAAAATTCTTTATCCTTTATTTTCTCTAAATTCCTCTAGTATTTAATACCATTATGCAAAAAGTTAAATTAGCGAGCTTTGAATGTATAAAATGACATGTGACTTATTACAGTATTTATAATATTTGAGAAAACTTCAAAACTAAATTTTATAAGGGTGTGAGCTTTTCTGTTGTCTGTACAGGTAGCTCATATTTTATCAAATGTAGCCTTTCGTTGGCGGCATATTTGAGGTACAAGTCCAAATATCAAAAAGAATCAGTTCAAGATCACTAGGATAGATGGCAATGACTATAAGCATTGCGTGTCAAGATGTGGTTGGCACCAAAAAATATTTTACTACAGATACCACAGATTTAAATTTATCATTGACAGATTGGGTGAATGACGAAAGGACAACCACTACCTATTTTCAAGTCTTCAAACCCTATCCGCACACATGTCAGCATACCGGGGAACAAGCAATCTACCAAATGAGTTTGTGGAATATTATGATTGTCCCGGTGTTGGACATTTGAGTGAAAGCATAGGACAAAAGAACAAAAGTAAACAGACGTCTGAGCGTCAAAGTAAGGGACATTCGAGTGACAAAGTAATGGACATTTGAGAGACAAAATTTTAACCCATTTGAGCGAAATTCCTCATCTGGTAGACATTTGAGTGATATATTTTCTTGTCTAAGAATATATGGATGTAGGATTTTGAGCAGGGATAAAGTATTTGAAAAGCACCAAATAAAAAATTTATAAAATTCATTAACAGTCTAGCACTACATTGACTACAATTCATAAAACTGTTAAAACTTGGTAAAACGAGGATAAAGCTGAAAGTAAAATAACAAATTTTAGCCAGATATTCATGTAAATCATTATCTGTTGCGATCGACTTTACTTTTTGCATATTTCTGTTAAAATTTTCACATTTTCCCTTCATACTGGAGCAGAAAGTAGATTTAAACTGTCACTCAAACATCCATCGTAAAATACAGGTATTGTTTAAAATCTGTCGCTCAAATGTCCACTAAAGTCGTCGCTCAAAAGTCCATTATGAGTTTTTTAATTTTCGCTCAAATGTCTTGCGCTCTATGCCCCAGGGTTACCCTTAGCCACGATCAATCGGGGACTTGGTAATTATTTCGATATTTTAAAATTTCGATTCAATAATCTAAAAATCCAAAAACTTAAAAACTTGAAACAATTTTTACAGCTCAAATTACTTTAATGACGACAAGGTAAATTGGCTAGATACAACGGGAGACCCCTTTAAGGATATAGGAGCATAAAGGTTATGGGCTAGACGTTGTTGTATGACTGTAGGAACAATTGATGCCCGGTTCCTAAAAGATAAAGGGGGAAGGAGTGTAGTGAAATTACACTGGTATAAGCTGTAGGCCTGGGTAACTCAGTGGTAGAGCATAGAGCATCTGACTCTGCAGCAGAAGGTCGTGGGTTCCATCCCCGTCCTGGGTATAAAGATTTTTACAGCTTAAATTACTTTACGATTTTGTTTATTTTTTTTTTTTTTTAGATTTTTGGTCAACTTGTTGCACAAATGATTTTTTTTAAGAGAATGCAATGGCCTTAAATGTTTTTATTATGAAAATGGTATTCAATTAAAGATTGTCACAATGAAAATTTCATAAAAATCGGTTCAGTCATTAATTTGGTGTAATATTCCAAAATTTATCAATGAATTTTGGTATTATCTGAGTTCAATGTGCAATATTAGTTATTCGAGATTTTCCCGGGGTATTACACCGTATACGGGATGGTATGACTGTCTTGGGTTTCGTATTTCCTGAGGTGCAGCCGAAGGAAATACTAAATCCAAGACGGTCATACCATCCCGTATACCCCGCGAAAATCTCCAATAACGAATTTATTACCACTTTGGTCTGATCTCAATCAACAATTGAAAATTTAAGCTTATGCTGCAGTCACTGGAATATTGTAATGTGGTTTTAAAATATTAGTATAAAATAATTAAATTGGAACAACTCAACAGGTTAATCTTTTCTATCAAATTTTAATTAATTGAAAATACGGAAATATTAAATTTATTAAACAATTCTGAGATAAGTAAGTTTAAAAAAAATGTCATTTATCCTTTTAAAAATTATAACTCTTCAAACTGGAGCTACCCTTCATTGTACCCCTTGCGCACCTACGTAAAGAATAAATTCATTCGTCATCATTACGCCACATGAAAGACACCGGCATTTTGTCAAAAATTTTACCATTGTAAACACCCATTAAAAAATGACCAAAATACGTTTTGTGTAGTATTAAAGGAGTTATAATGTATGGACTAGATCGAAATTAGGATTGTTAGTAAAGACTCACCTCATGTAAGTAAATGATTAATTGATTTTTAACAGAGTCATTCAAATCTTTGAAACATTAGCGTTGTTCCTTTCTTTTCGCAGGAAGCTACAGGACACATTGGCAGCAGGCAATATTCCTGTGTATCTCTCTTTTTCATTTTCGCAATGATTTTTTGTTAAGTCATCTAGAGTTTTCTTCACAAATTGGGCCCCTGTAGAGTGATCTGTAGCCACAGAAAAAGTAGATTTCGACATTTCAGGAATGTTTTCACCACCCCGGCGACAGAAATATAAATGTTATTCAAAATGTACTTTATTAAACAGTCCCCTGGACGTATTTGGATTCATGTGAATGCTAGAATATAATTTCCCTAAATCGTCATCACTATCTGCATTTTGCAAACGACGTTTCTATGCGAGTTGTTCCCCTTTAGCCGCAGATACGAACTTTTAATTCTCGAATTTTGAATCTTATTTTCTACACGACAGACACAAAATTTTAATTTTAAAATATTCTGTAATTTATAAAATTAAAAATCGTTTGTTACTTTTAATACTTTTTTGAAAACCAACAGGTTAAAAAGATACTGCAATACTTGAAGCGGACAATGGGGGCGGCCATAACCCGACAGGTTTGAAGCTCTGTATTACCCGATCATGTGGTAACCATATTACCCGTTCAGGTGACCGCATTGCCTTGGAAAATTAGATATATGGGATAGTATAAATAAGATTTTAACCAATCAGATTGTAAGTATTTACCAAAGTGGTAATAAAGATGAATCGACGTCATAATACTAATAGAATCTATCACAACTTGTGAATGACGATGTTTTATTCGGTTTTAAGGGTCATTTAAGTAGGAAAATTCAAGTGAAACCCATTTGGTTGAAAAGCGTGAAAGAGGGGTATATTTATGAAATTACCTACACAAGTGTGAAGATTTATAAATAAAAATAAAGTAGGAATTGATAATTTAAGAGCTTATAAAATATTTGTTGATTTTTTGAAGAAAATTGTGCAAAAATACACGTATTGGGGAAAAAACGCTTACACCTTTTATAACGAATTAATTTTAAAAAATGAGAAGATATTAAGATAGTCAACGTTATAGAGCAGTGCAAAGGGGCCAGAGTTTGTTAAAGAAATATGAGGTTTTTGAAAACTTGACAATTTACTGTGGAGGTTTTCTATGATTTGTTGTTTTTTTTTAAAATGCGTGTACCGGGCGTGATGGTTCATATTTTAAGGCTACCAACGATCCACGGAAGGATTATAAAAGCTAAGTTTGTATATTACTTGATTATTGTTGAGGCATATTCGGCTTTATATAGTTCAACATTGTTCAAACTAGTCCGACTAATCAGCCCACTAAACCCCCATTTTAATTTTTTGACTTTTTGGAGGTTTGTGGTCTGACAGCTTCCATTATTGAATTCTTGAAATTTCTGGCGAAAACGGCAGAAACGAAAACACACGCGTCGATAATTTCCAGTATTTCCTTACCTCGCTCTTGATGACAACATGGAACAATTCCTAAAACATTATTCTACTGATCCATGCTTAATTTTTAATTAAAATCCATCGATATCGGTCGAAATACAAGGTTTTCTGATGTCTCTTCAGCGCTCTGTCACTTTCACATCGTGAAGACATTACTAATTTGCATTGACCAATCAGATCGCGCGTTGCATTTGGATGGTGAAACTCGCAGTTCTATCTTTAGAAAGCACATGGTGATGTTTATTTACATTGGTAATTCGCGTTATTAAGGATGTTTTACATGGTGTTTAATACATGCACTTACAAAAGATAACATTGAAATGTATTCAAAATATTTAGAGATATAGTTGTCAGATTTATATGTAGACTTTCAAATAGAGTAGTCGCGATCTTTTCTATATATTTTTATATTCTTGACCCCTCTCATTTTTTTCTGAACTAGTATCCTGGAAATATTTTTCCAGTAATTTTGGAGAGAAAAAATTAAGCACCTCACTGTATATATGTATATGTTCACGCAAAATACAGTTAAAAATTGAACCCTATGAAAAAATTTACAGTGTGGTCGGGATGAATATACTGAGAGAATTAATTTTAATGACCTTTCGGACAAGTACTCTTGTGTCAAACTTCATATATTACAACTGGTTTAAAACTTATAATACTACGATCTTCAAAATATTGGACAAAACTTGACAGCATTTCAGGAGAACATGCAAGTCCCAGATATGATAGAATATTACCCAATTTGAAAGAAAAAATAATTTAGATATAAACGAGAAAAAAAGATGAGAAATCTTCACTGGATTTAGTACATGTGACAGCCAGTTATTTTACTGTTTATAATATTATGTATCCAAATGTTAATAAAATATACTTTTAAATGTCTAGTGTTAAGTTGTTATTTATTGTCAACCTGCACTTGTTTTTTGTCACAATCTGTACTTGTTTGTCATACACTGTATTTGTCTTTTGTTACACCCTGTACTTGTCTGGGCCACGCCCTGTGTTTGTTTGTTCATTTAGAGTTACCTAACTTTAGGTAATTATTTCCTGTCTACTAAGGTCCATTCTCATTGGTCATTCAAGTTCTGTAAACCAGTTTGACTGGGTGAACACTGTTTAGTGCAGTCAGGAGTTGTTGGTTTTTGCAGGCTGTGTTCATACACTTTTTACAACCAAAATACAACATACACTATACAGGTCTGAGAAAAGTCATCTTTAAGGTAATTACACCTATTACATTCCTATTTTTTTCCAAACATTACCTTATCTTTATTATTTACTATTTTCAATACTTGTTTTCATCTCAAGATCTTTGTCTTTGTCTTTTCCCTTTTAACATATTTTACTGAATGGAAGTGTGTGTGACTGATTTTATGAATGAATACTTATGAATGAATGAACTCATTGAATGAATGAATGTCCAATATATAAAGATAATAGTAAATGTCTACATTAAGCATTTTGCTATTTTTACTGGTCAAATGAAAACTGCAAGTAATCTTTTTGGTGGCAATGATGCCTAAAAGTAAAAGAGATATAATAATGTTATGTGTATTCCATATAGAGTACCTGTACAAATATATTATGCATTGGTGTAATGTGCACATAATTTGTTTATTTAGGTGCACACATAAAATGTAACAGTGCAGAGCATGAGTCCTATGTCATTAATATCCATAGACCATATCTATGTAAGTGACCATAATATTCTTAGTCATTTCATGCTATTTTCATACTTATATCGATTTTATTCTAGATAATGTAACTCACGTGAAATCTCAGGTGTCTAAATAATTTTACTCCCAAGTCAAGAATTTTGTTTATAACTTGTTCCTAATTTTTAATATTTTATATAAAATATATTTTTTGCATTCCGTGACACTATATAAGTAATAATTAGTAAATTCAGTAATGTTCTATTAAGCGTAAATTGCACGAAATGTTCGTAATTGAGTTCCTGTGAGCAAGTCACATGATCCATTATTTTTCTTTATTATTTGTCACGTGATCTAGTGCATGACGGGAAACAATAGAATATTCTATTTATAACATGTAAATCATGTACCGTCACTTATATATGTTGTTTATTTATATGCAGGGATTTTATTGTAAGTTATATTGAGTCGAAGAAGGAAAGAAATAAATAGAATGATGAACCCAAAGCCAGTGTTTTGTTGATTTACACCATAATAAAACCCGGTTACATACACATGTCTTCACATGATATTGGTAAAAATAAAATAACTAAAATAATATGTTATACGCGTGAAAACATCATTAATTATGCGAATCGTTAATGTAAATAAACATCGCCATGTGCTTTCTAAAGATAGAACTGCGAGTTTCACCATCCAAATGCAACGCGCGATCTGATTGGCCAATGCAAATTAGTAATGTCTTCACGATGTGAAAGTGACAGAGCGCTGAAGAGACATCAGAAAACCTTGTATTTCGACCGATATCGATGGATTTTAATTAAAAATTAAGCATGGATCAGTAGAATAATGTTTTAGGAATCGTTCCATGTTGTCATCAAGAGCGAGGTAAGGAAATACTGGAAATTATCGACGCGTGTTTTCGTTTCTGCCGTTTTCGCCAGAAATTTCAAGAATTCAATAATGGAAGCTGTCAGACCACAAACCTCCAAAAAGTCAAAAAATTAAAATGGGGGTTTAGTGCACAGGCATTTGTTTCTATGAATGAAAAAAAAATCGAGAAATTACTATATAATAACGTGTTTATTATATAGTAATTTCTCGATTTTTTTTTCATTCATAGAAACAAATGCCTGTGGTTTAGTGGGCTGATTAGTCGGACTATGTTCAAACCAAACAATATTCACCCCAATTCAAATAGAACAGTATTGTGTGACCGTGCACCTCACTCCTCACGCATGTGCATTAAAGTTTGAAATGGTTTGCACTGTAGTTGAACGAAGAAGAAGAATTGCAATCAGCATGCGCCCGAGCCATGCTACCTTGTGAAGACCCCCCCCCCTCTCCGTACTTATGTGAAGCCTAGTCAAGGTCACAGTTATGTGTAGTGGTTTTTTCTGGCATTTCCTGTTACATATGAATGTCGTTGTGTTCCCTACATGTAGACCATTTAGATCTGCATTAGGCCCATAACTTACGCTTGCCTGACGGTCAAGTCAGTCCTGAGGACACCGGTACCACTGTCTGTTTCTTTTCTGACGTTTCAGCCTCTGTTTAGAGCACTTTCTTTCAAGGTATATCCTCCAATTTCTGGAGCACCGATTGAAAAAAAATGTAATGTACTAGTAAAACGCTAAATATTTTTCTCACACCTGTGACATGGAAATCCCGCGTTTTTACCCATGTGGGATTTTTCTTTATCCTTTTCTTCCATCCTCCTATGTTTGAGATAGAGATTTCCGCTTGCAGAAACGATGGAAGAAATTTCTATCTTCACCTCCACATGCTTATTTTCACCTCCACGTGCGGCTTTAAGTGACGTCACAATCAGAGGACAATTGTATGACGTCATATCGTGGAGACATGACGTCGTCTTGCGGGAAAATGATACCTGGGTCTCCAAAATTTAGAAATTTTCACTGCGTTTCAAATGTTTTTTTGGGAGATTAGAATAAATGGCTTTGTTTTCTAGTTTAACATTTTGTATAAACCAAAATCAGGTACATTCTGTCCGATGGCCCATATATATATATATATTTTTTTTTTATTTTTTTTTTTTTTTTTTGTAAAACGTTAAATAACAAAGTTAGATTTGCAAAGATGGCGTCGATGTCGATGTGACTGATACTTCAAGCAATAAATTGTCATAAATGGAAGAAAACAAAGCCCGGGGTTGAATATTTCTGTCAGAAACTCGGCAAGCCTCGTCTCCGACTGAAATATTCAACCCCTCGGGTGAGATTTCAATATCCTTCATGATACTCATGATAGATTCTATTATTCTTCCATCTTCCTATGTTTGAGATAGAGATTTCCGCTTGAATAAACGATGGAAGAACTATGATTTCTATCTTCACCTCCACGTGCTTATTTTCACCTCCACGTGCGGCTTTCGGTGACGTCACAATCAAAGGACAATTGAATGACGTCATATCACGGTGAAGACATGACGTCATCTTGTGGGAAAATGACGCCTGAGCCTCCAAAATTTAGATATTTACACTGCGTTTCAAATGTTTATTTTGAGAGATTAGAATAAATGGCTTTGTTTTCTAGTTTATACTTTTAGTATAAATCAAAATCAGGTACATTCTGTCCAATGGTCATATTTATTTTTATGTAAAAAATGTGAAATAACAAAGTTAGATTTACAAAGATGGCGTCGATGTCGATGTAACTGATACGTCAAGCCAAAAGTTGTCATCAAAATGGAAGAAAAAGAATCAATCATGAGTTTATCTATGTAGCAGTGTACGTAGTATGCCCTCGGATGGCTTTGTTTTCTAGTTTATACATTTTGTAAACCAAGCAAGCCTCGTCTCCGACTGAAATATTCAACCCCTCGGGTGAGATTTCCCTATCCTATATGGATACTCATGATAGATTCTATTGTTCTCACACCTGTGACATGGAAATCCCGCGTTTTTACCCATGTGGGATTTCCTTGTCTCACCCTAGTCTATGACCAGAAATGTTCAACCCCGAGGGTGAGATTTCCCTATCCTACATGGATCAACTCATAATGGATTATTTTTCTTCCATTTTAGTGCCAATATTTGGCTTCAGGTACGATGAACATAGACATCGACGCCATGTTTGTAAAATCTAACTTTGTAATTCGACATTTTACTTTAAAATAAATATGACCATTGGATAGATCGTCCCGGATTTTGGTTTATACAAAAGGTATAAACTACAAAACAAAGTGGTTCATTAAAAAATCCAATATTTATCATTTGAAACGCACTCAAAATTTCTAAATCATTTTCCCGCAAGATGACGTCATGTTCTCCATATGATGACGTCATGTAATTGTCTCTTGATTGTGACGTCACTAAAGGTCACGTGGTCATGTGAGATACACGCGTATCTCACATAGGGAAAAACTCTATCTTACATGAGCAGATATGGAAGAATCTATTATTCTCGTACCTCGGACAGAAAAATCTCACGCGCATACCAGTGCTAGATTTTTCTGTCTTGTCCAGTTTGTCTGGTACTGCCTCACGCGACACTTGAACAATCAGGATGACGTATCATATCATTGCGCTTGACGTCATCAAAACAAAGCGTTTCTTTCTAAATAGTTTATTTTTCAAATATGTGTTTTATTTTACTTTTTATTCAAAATATTTCATTGTTAGAGTTGTTTTATATTTGTATTGAATACAAATCGTCGACATTTTAAAAATTTGAAGAGTTGTCGATGGGATTATTTTTAAAGGGCGGATTTGTACAATGTATTAGGTGCCTAAAGGAATGCAAGATGCCCCGTGACATGAGGGTACGTGTTTTGTTTTGTACGTATCACAGTTATAAACACTTTAACCCTCTTGCTGCCACACGGACATATGTGTCCTCTACTGGCAGCCTACCATACGGACAAAAATGTCCTTTCAACAAAATTGACAACTCTTAGAAAAAAGACGAAGATATACTTACAATCTTTTTGTAAAAATGCAAAATGTTGACTAGCCTATTGAGATTAACTAATGACGTCATATGACTACAAACGCGTCCGACGTCATATTCTATTATTATCATTTCGCATTGTGAACTTCAATTTGGCACTGCCAACGTCGCGCTGAAAATTAATTTGGCAGCAAGAGGGTTAAATGGTACGAGAAATAGAATCTGTCACCTGTTTGTGACCGATACGTGTTGATCTCAGTCCACAAGGTTGCCATTAAGGTAATCTTTTATCGTTAAGTGTGTTGGATTTTGGTACAATTTCCATACAAAAAGAAAAATGAATTTTTAGTTCTTTCAATTAAAAAAACCATTTAAATTTGAAAAATCTGTCTAATTTGACCTTTTCATTTTTATCCGTTCGTTTGTTCATTTTTATGGTACAAACCTTTAAATTGGCGAACCTGCTATCTGCTAAGCGAGTTTGCAAGAGTGGTTCTTATGGGGAGGTGGCCCTTATATAGAGTTCAAATAACCTCAATATAGAATGATTGGGATAAAATGTTACTGGCCTTTTAAAGCGGATGGCCCTGATATGGAGGTGACCTTTAAGGCAGGATTCACTGCGAAAATCTTATTTCTGATAATGACATCATGTAATTAAAATATTTTCCGCCTGGCGTCATTATCATAGTAGCCCAACAAAACCTAGACAGCGTTATCTGCCTTAATAGTGGTTATTTACATTGTCTCATGCAGTTTTGATATTTCTACCATCAGAAGTTCATAGACTTTTGCTACCAGTCTATCCATGGTATTGAGCACTAGTTATACTTAAATTGGAGTAAAGTAGAAGCTTCATCAAACTTGCTTAGAATGATATGTTAACATGTTTTAATCTAATTGGGTGATTTTGAAAGTCCAAACGCCCTCAGGTGGATACGGTGGTGTTGAAAATATCTTCAGATGGATCCACTTGGATGCTGGTGTATATAGTATTGGATACTTATAATAATTGGGACAAACACAAACATCTTCTGATATTTTGAAACTTTTATTGTAGGTATTATGGTGCTGGTCGAGCTTTCGGTCATGGTTGGTCTTCCATCATATTTTTTATGATATTACCTATGATTTGCCCATGAAGGCTAACCACGGCCGAAAGCTCGGCCAGCATTATAATACCTACAATAAAAGTTTCAAAATATCAGAAGATGATCATGTTTTTATCTATGATTTGGCCTAGTGACCTACTTATTGACCCAGCAGGCCCATACAGAAACTTGACTTGTCTAGATTTGTCAAGAGGATCATTCCGAGCAAGTCTGATGGGACCTCAAACGTTTTAACAATGGTTTTCTATGGCCTGACATTTAGACCTATATTGACCCCATATTTACCTGGCTTTGTCAAAGAAATCATTCTAATCAAGTTTAATAAAGATTAGAGTAAAATTTGGGCTTTTGATAATCTGTCAACAAGGGTAAAAATTTTCTATGATTTGACCTAGTGACCTATTGACCCAATATGGCCTTGTTTTGAAAGAGAATCATTATAATCAAATACTAGTATGGGGAAAGCTGAGCAAAATTGGGTTATGATTTACCAAATGACATATTTATTGTTCCAACATGACTCATACAGAAAATTGACCAACATTTGTCAAGAATCATTCTGAGCAAGTCTCTTGAAGTATGGACTAAAACTGGGGCCTTTGGATTAAAATACAATGCAGAGCTGCCAACTGACCCGCAACCTGCAGGTCCATCCCACATTTATCAATGAATTCCCGCTGACCCACCAAGAAGGGGACTGACCCGCGAATGACGGCCAGAGTTTGAGGATTTGCAGTGTTCTGATTCATTACCACTCGAATCCACATACATGTAATCATGACGGATTTGAGTTATTACATGGGTTGACTAAGGGTGTAATGGGTATTATAGCAGGTAGCGTTTGAAAAATTTCAAAATCACCATGCACATTTCTCTGTGAAATTACACCACAATGCAGCATTTTAATTTAATTTTCAATTTTCCCGAGGTTATGCATCCGGCTTAGCAGTCCGCTATCCCCCTTAATTTAGTGATCTTATATGGTCTGACCTAGTAACCTACTTATTTACTCAACATGACCTATTATGACCTAGCTTTTGTCAACAAGATTATTCTGAGCAAGTTTGATAAAGTTTGGAGTTAAAATGGGGCTTCAAGAGAGTTAACAAGATTTTTCTATGATTTGGCCTAGTGACTTACTTATTGATCCATCTTGACCCATATACGAAATTGAGCACTGAATAACATTGTAAAATGTCCAGTAGTGTGGTCTTCTGGAAATCTGGTACTTTTTATGACAAATCTTGAATACTGCAACCCTAAATATCGCAAAGTATTCTGGAATACAATGACAATAAAGTTGTCAGAAATTTCTTGGAATTCGATACACTGTAACCTATATCAACATTTACTGAACCTTTATATCCCAAATTAGAATAATTCTGTAACTTCTGTATCTGCAGATCACCTTTAGATGTCAACTCATTAGAGACTGGCTAACATTATGTACCGGTAACAACTAAGTGGGAATCGTTTAAACATTGCACTGTATGTAAGGACAAGAGCTTTTAGTATCGCTTTCATCTGCAACCTTGACCTTTGAACCCATGACCTTCATCCATATATCAAAATGATCGTTATATCAATACCTACATAACTCTTATATATATGCCAATACAAAAAGGTTTTACAGTTATATTGACAAATATAGTAATTTTAGCAATTTTCCCCTTAAGAATCATTTAGCTCGGGCGAGCTAAAAATCATTAGACCATAAACAGAAACTTGTAATGTTTCAAAATAATCTGTACGATGTTGTAGGGATAGCAGTAGTTTAATGTACAAGGTCTAATTCCAATACAATATTTTGATAAAATTCTTAAGAGATCAAAATGGGCATAACTTCCCAAAAGCATTTGCAGCAACACAGCTCAAAATCTTTGGACCATCTACAGGTGATAAGGAGTGGAGTGGAGTAATGAAGTTTATGGCAGTCAAGATTCTTTCACACTTTTGTTGAGGTGCTCAATTCATAGATAGTTGAGGAAATAAGAGTGCCCAGAAAAAACACAGATCTTCGGCAAAGAACTGACAAACTTTCTTGCACTAGGATGTGTTCCCCGTGGGATTCTATCCCAGGCTGTGAGAGGTGCTGTGATCCATTAGTGCATCCTTATTTTTTTAGACAACTTGGCAACCACAGGCTATTACGAAGAAGACTGTAATGTTTCAAAAGAATCAGTTTAATCCTCTAGAGAGACTTTATACAAGGTACATGCTGGACACACACATGGGGTGAGGCTATCACTATCCCCACTCTGCATTTGCAGTGAAAGGAAAAAGAATCTTGACTAGAGCATGTAGGGAGTAAAACATCATAACTCCACTTCAACTCCTTCTTGAGAATGGTCCAACAAATGCAGTAGCTCAGTTGGTAGAGTGCTCGCTCTTTAAGTGGGAGGTCATGAGTTCGAACCCTGACCGGGTCTGACCCAAGACTTGAAAGTGGGTGGTTCTTTCGGATGTGAACTTAAAATATATGAGGTCCCATGTCAAAGGACGATAAAGAACCCTGCTGTACAATGCTATCAGCACAACACATTACAACCAGCTGTCCCAGAGTAAAATAAAATTGAACAAAAGAATGAATTATTCTGTTTGTTTAAAAATGATTTATCTTTATATGACATGATTTTATATGACACAAATGTATTATTATGAACATCCAAGTTTTTGCAATTCTTCATTAAAATTAACTTTTAAACTTGATATATCTGTATGTAACTCAAGGTTTTCATTCATAGCTGTATGTATAATATTGTAAGATTCTGGAACTGAAATATGTTCCCTCAGATAACAGGAAATACCACTGTGAAAACATTGTCCACATGTTTTGAAAGTTTCAATTCTTGCACCTTTTCTCAACACCAAACACCACAAATTGTCAACGAATACCCATGACTGTATACTGACAATGTAGAAAAGGTACGGTAACATGTCCAACACATAAATTTACGATCCTGCAAAATTATGTTTTTTCTTCAGTCCACAACAATTGTTCTTTACAATTCACAGTTGCCACTTTAGATATTCAGTTCAGAATTATGCAGTAATACCACCTAATAATAATGAAACACACTGCCATTAACAAATGATAAATGGATTTTTAAGAGTTTTGCCTTTCAACTATCATTATTTTCCACACTTAATATTTCAACAAATTTTGTTCAGAATAAATCAAACAATTTTTTATAATATTTTCAATTCACTGATCTTATTCTGCATGCAAAAACCGGGTCGTCATGCAGTAATTCAAAATTTATTTCAATGAAGAATTCAAGTCTGTATAATAAATATCTTGTAAAACTTTTAGTGGCAGTGCCTAAAATGACATTTAAGCTGTTTAAGTGGCTTTATCCTAGGTGTTGTTCCATGAACTAATCCGGTTTCACTGATGCGTCTTCACGGGAGGGGTTTGATGGATCGTAATTATCGTCCTTGTCTCGCTTCGATCGTTTACTTTTCTTGTGTTTTGACCGGTGTGAATCACTGTCATCTTTCCTGCTGAATAAAAACAAAACACAAGTTATAACTGAAATGTCTAATTTGATGGACTTTAACTGAGAGAAAATTGCGGTAACTGACCCGGGAAGTCACGAGTCAAGACAGATGTATGCAGGAGGCTTTCATCATAATTTGGCCCTCTCCTCGATTTACTGAATAAATATTTAAATTGACAATAACATTTTTTAAAATTTTATTCATTTAAATACCAACTGTTTTATTTCAAATACAAATGTTTCGACACAATGTCAATGTAACCCTGATAACAGCCGCTTAGATCATAAGAGGTCAATAATGAGGATTTATTGTATGTTTCCGACATCACAGAAAAAATAAAAATTTCCCACATAACGGGTCTAATTTGTCCATATGAATTGTTTATATTTTAATGATTGAAGCCCACAACTGGTATATTAAAATTAATTACCTGAAAATGAGACTTGTCACATTGTAAGTATAACATACAATGGCTGGTAATTAACATCTTTTCTAGAGTATTACCTAATGTATCCTTTAATCTGCTTGTCGGTGGTCAGTTTACTGGGTCATTAATCACTAATTACATATCATGAGCGAGTATATTGATGGAAGTTGTACTATTTTTTTACATCAGTGTCATTCAGAACAAACACATTTGACAAAAGCTGACTATATAACCATTCAACGTACGTCCATACAAAAGCGCTGTACAGTACTTATTTTTTGTAATTTTAGCAGCAGTTTTATTTTAGTGCTGACACGCTGCCAATTGCGCTAAAATAAAACTGCCGCTAAAAAACATGGTTTACAGTATCTGTATTTGATTGGAGATGTACATCTAGCTGTTCAGCATGTAATCTTCAATTTTATCTAATGTAGGAACCACTGTGACTGTGACAGTGAAATAGTAGTACTCTTTATATCCATAGAAAATCAAATAAATTTGAATAAATATCGGTATTTTTCACTTACTTGTACCTAGTCATAATAGGAAATCTGTATGCGCATCTGTGTTTAGCCCAAAATATATCTGCACAGGGTAAAACATTGGTGCTATGGAGATTTAACATGTTGAAAAACCAGGCAAATGGCGGATTCTGTTGCGCATATGACGTAAAATGTCACCAAGGACATCACTTCCGGTGTAAACATCGTCATTTTCACATGTGTAAAATCCCCATACCGCCGACATTTTCCTTTCTACAGACATACTTTATGACAATCGCGGATGCGCATACAGATTTCCTATTACGACTAGGTACAAGTAAGTGAAAAATATCAAACTTTATTCAAATTTATTTGATTTTCTATGGATATAAAGATTATTTCACTGTCACAGTCACAGTGGTTCCTACAATAAGTACATTCCAGAATGACTAGATAAGGCTTAGCCTTGCAGACTGTACCATATTATCAATGTGAAATCAATTTTACATTGAATGCCGACACTGGAACTGGAGGCATAGCAAAAGGTCTTTTGCACTTCATGCAAGCAAACTAAAAATATTTTATAGGGGTTAAGCTGATTACAGTAACTGAAGTCATCTTGGGGTGTCCATGACAGCACTTAAGGTCATCAGCTTACCCCCTGTGTCTTGAAGCTTTCCTGGTGATCTCAGCATAATAAACTAAAGGCAAGAAAGAAATGCTTCAGGAAGAGGCTGTTAATTTTATTTTGTTCTATACAGTCTGGGATCAGTTGCACAAAGCTTGATTACATTGTAGTTTAATCAATTGCTTAGTCAAAGTTTCAATTTTGCATAAATTCAGATCTGTTGTGTAATTAAAGTTTAAATGTTTAAAGTAAATAGAATTCCATAAAACCTAACCGTATAATTATAAAACTATCAATTTGATAATGTTATTTTTATGTTTATTGCCTTTTTAAAATTTTGTTAATCATTGATTAAACTAATTAGGCTTTGAAAAACGGGGTCCTGATGGAAAGAATGAAGCATATACACAGCCAAATTTTGTTTACATTAATTTTTTTCATGTGACATTCAAGATGATTTCACATGAAATTCATGTGACCAAAATTTGGCTGTTTACAGTAAACGCTATATACTGTACTCTTTAAAAGAGAGCATCTTTTTACAAGCACTGAGAGTTCAGCAAATAAGAATGATACCAAAGCACCAATGATTTATAAGGCGATTGATTGTCTAGATTACAGATAAAACATCTTTGATGCAAATAAGCCACATTAATAATGCCAATAGGAATTTCTAGTTGACAAACTCCCGACTGCCATATGTTATTAACGTAACGCCAGTCATGCCTTTTATGTTCCGACACTGGCGGCCATCACGGTACAAAAGCAGCGTCACGGCCACTAATGCAGTAATGACGTACTAGTGTAAGTGACGTCATTAAATGGCACAATTCAGAGTTTTCATTCTTTTTGTATGTAATTCAAGCATGCCAGGCCTTTGTCGGAACATTGTGGGTGTGGCCAGCGATCTGTTAATTGTGTTTATAACAGTGTGTTTTGGTCACCTATTGTACAATAATTACCTTCGAGATCTGTGTTTATCGTCACCTCGTCTATGATCCCTGTCACGTGACCGTGATCTCTCGCGATCCCTCATGTAACTACTTGATCTCTCTCTATCCCAATCTCTATCTCTTTCTCTGTCTCTTCTGTAGGAATCTCTGAAATAAAGTCCATACAACTTATAAAACTAGAGCTGTCTCTTGAGAGCCAAATACCCCCTGCACCCAACATTTAAAGTTTTTCCTGCGACCCTGACCTGTCCTATATGACCTTGGGTCATGACACACCTTTGGACCATGAAGATTATTCATGTGAAGTTTCATGAGAGTCACACAAAGCATTGATGAGATATGGCCCAGACACAATTTTACACAGACAGATGGACAGACAGACATGGTGATTTCTATACACCCCCCTCAAACTAGTTTGTGGGGGTATAAATATTGTGTATAACAAAAATAAAAACACCTGTGGGAGCGTTTCCCCTTGAAGCAAGCGAGAAAGGGTTTTTGCTTGTTGTAGGCCTTTATGGTTAAAATTGGTCCAGTATAATAGAATTTGTGGTCTGAGATTTTTATCCTAGAAATTGTGGGCTAGTTAATAATCGCCATTAAAAAGCACTAGTACAAAGATCAAACACAAAATCACCATTTCACAGATTCAAAGATCTATAGTATGTGCAGTGTATTCTAATGTGGGCTGCAAATGTCAGAGGAATGAATTAAATGGTGATAATACATGGAATTTTTTTTAAAATAATACATCAGTTATCATGAAAGAAATTTGAATCATACCTATCTCTTCCAGCGTAACGATTTTTGTCACGTGAGTATCTGTAATCTTTTTCACTTCCAGAACTGTTAAAAGAAAAATTTCACTTTTAATGCTAATACGGTAAAACTTATTATAGCAACTATCTTTATATAAAGACCACCTGTATATATACATATAGTAAAACCTGCTATGATGACTACCCTCCTGTTACAGGGGGGCGAACCTACGTCATAGCCCAACTTCGTTAACACAAAAAATGGCGGCCAAACTATCGACTCGCGGTGAGTTTTAACTGAATTTCCATACTTCCCATCAGTTTATAGTTATCTCAATGTGCCTAAAGAAGGCAGAATAACTACACGAACGCTCGGTTGATGTATATATATTCCTAGAGCTGCTACTTTTATCAAACATTCGCGTCAAAGTAAACTTTTGTACCACGATGCACACTTTTCACGACGGCAAAGAAAAAAGTTGTATTTTCACCATTTAAACTCGCCCTACTTACTATAATGATGCAAATGGGGTATGAATAAACTAAAAGTAATATGTATCAAAGGGAAATGTCCAACAAACTGGGCCTAATAACAGCTATTTTAGCATTTTTGGTTTATTTTTGTCGTGCAAATTCTGCAAAACTCCTTGCAACCAATGTTGTCATGCACATATAATATTTACTAAAGAACATCCAGAACAAAATGAGTCACCATAAGGAATGTTGAGTAGCAGTAAAAGGAAAAAGGTATCTTAAAGTTTGAAAAGGTCATTGGTGCCATAGAAAGGTCTCCCTTCACCAAGCGTGCTAAGGTCAGTATTCCTTCTGCAGCGAAAACTGGCCTTTTTTTCATCATATGACGATGTAAAATTCCAAACGCCAAATAAATGGTTAGCAGCTATTTTTGCTGTTGGTTCAAAATTTTCAAATGCTGTTGCATATTCCAAAAAAAAAAAAAAAAAAATCAAAATGTTCCAATAAAGTAATGGGAGGTGAACATCTTGCAGATAGATACAAATATTATGCAAAGTTTGAAAGGCATACCATTAATATACCGGTAGTATGACTTTAAAACCAAACAGAAACTGAAAATTCATAGCCAGTCAAAAAAAAAAAAACAGGTTTCGTGTTTACCAAAATAACTAGCCTGACATTTAGAACACTGTATTTGTATGACACAGAAAAAAATATTCACTACTAGTAAAGTATTTAATATTATTAGTGTATTTCTAAACAAATGTGTGGTAAAATTAAAACAGGGAGCGAAAGTTGATATTATTTATAATAAAATATAAAAAGTCTGGAAATAATACTATAAAAAGAAACGCAAAGCATGAAAGAAGAAAATATAATTCAACAGAAATCATGTTCAAGGGAGATAATATTAATGGTGTCTGTCACAAGTAAGTAAGTCAAGTCTGTCACATCTTCATAGCATACATTGCCAGTAAAAAGCCAAGTTCAACATGACCAAATCCATAGAAATCATTAGTAAAACTTGTTCAAAATAGAAGGTGCACACCTTAGTTATACCTATAAACACTACGCAAACTGAAAGGTATAGTTTGACTTGCAGATTACACAGAATTTATATCCCCTATAGCTCAAAATTTATGAAAAATAGCAATTTAAAAAATGTCAACATGTGTCAAAGTTCTAATATTAGCAAACTTTGTCTAAAATAGGAGGTGCACACCCTTCTTATAGAATACTGTTGCAAAATCATTTAACTTCACATACAGAAATATAGATGATGTTCTATCTCTAGATCTGAATAATACTAAATTTTGAGACTACGTGAATGTCATCTATCCTGGGGAGCTGTAAAGGCCAATGGCAACGGAAATTCACTTTCCCATTTGTGGTCTGACCGGGGTTCGAACTTGAGTACAATAGTAGTTTGGAAGGCTAGGAATGCACAAAGTCTTTAAATTATTCCAAGGCCGAGTTTTATAATCAGTTACCGGTATCCCAATATACATGTATATAATTTACATTATCAAATTGTATACAACAAGTGCATGTATAACATGTTCACAGTACTGAGAGGGGTTTTCAGTTTGAGGAAATAAAATAGCCAACATATAACACATTTTACCTGCTAAACTCTGAATCTGATCTTGGCGACGCCCCTCTACCATAGTCCCATCTGTAATTATCTTGTCTACAATGAAGTTAACGTCAATTACAACTAGAGTCAAAAGAAGAATAACTTATCTAGTCCCTCAACAAGAGCCCAAAATAGGCCAGTATTGCTCACCTGGACATAAGAATACCAATGCGAAACAACCAACTTTTGGTCTACTTTGAAATATATTCAAAATTGCCAAAAAAAAAAATCCTTGCAAAATTTCATAGGTATAATACATGTACAATGTTTAAAAATGTGAAAAACTGAAATTGTATGAGCATAGCTTCTCAACAGAATCATCATTTGGTTTCCTCAAAGTCATCATTTGGTCTCTGCAATTTGTCCTAACAGAAATTATTATTTGGTTCAAACATTAGTCATTATATAGCCCCTTCAGATTTATCATGTAGTTACTTGAAGCCAACATTTTTATCATTTGATCATCTCAAAAATTATGATTTGGTCCTGAGAGAAGGTCATTGTTTGGTCCCAACAGAAGTTATCAGTGGATCCTGTGGGTGTAATCATTTTTTATTTGATTCCCTCAAATTCATCATTTTGTCCCAACAGATTATCCTAGTTACTCACCTATTGTCTCTGTCCCAGGATACCGAGTCTATATAGTTAGAACTGTAGACAGAGGAGTTAAAACTGTATGGTGTACGATCATCATAGCGACTGAAAAACATAATGAACACACAAGTCAATTAGACCTGTACTGGGTACGATCGTCATAGCGACTAAAAAACATAATAAACAAGCAAGTCAATTAGACCTGTACTGGGTACGATCGTCATAGCGACTGAAAAACATAATGAACACGCAAGTTAATTAGACCTGTACTGGGTACGATCGTCATAGCCATTGAAAAACATAATAAACAAGCAAGTCAATTAGACCTGTACTGGGTACGATCGTCATAGCCATTGAAAAACATAATAAACAAGCAAGTCAATTAGAAGTAACTACTGATTGTTAAAGTAAAGTAGGAATTTACAACCCATACACTCTAATTTCTATACAAATCCGCTTCTTAATGAGGGTTGCCATGGTGACAAAACATCAATTTATAAGTACTCTTTGAGTTTTTTAATATTCAAGCATTTGACAAAACATCAGTGACTGAATACCTTTTTAGTTTATGCTCAGACATCTGACCAGGATTTGAACCTAGATTTTACAGAGCAACCACTAAAAAAGATTTAAATGAAATACATGAAGAACATATATGTGACAAGGCACACTTCCGAACCATGGGGATCATTTGTATGAAGTTTCATCCAATTGACATATCGCCGACCATGCCTTTTATGTTCCGACACTGGCCGCCATGATGGTCTCATAGCAACGCTACGGCAACTAATGATGTACTAGTGTCAATGACGTCAATAAATGACACAATTCGGGCCGAAATTTTCATTCTTTTTTGTGTGTAATTCAAGCATGCCAGCCCTTTGTCAGAACATTGTGGACATGGCTGGTGATGGATCAATTCCTACGAAACAATGACGTCTAACACGATTTTCAAACATACACCTTACCCACTTTGCACACATCCTAACAATACTGGTAAAGGTAAGTATAAATTACACATTCACTTACCTGCTTGGAGCTTGTCCAGGTGGAGGATAGTAAGCTGTAAAAATAAATGTAATATGATAATAGTTACATGCAAGTTAGTATTAAGATCATTCTCTGGAAGGGAGTCATTCTTTTATCAATATCAGACATAGATACAATCATGCGACCCAAAAAATACATTGTAAATACCAAAGAAGATGCTCTTGATATCAAAATGGGGAAGTGCATTTACTAAAGGTATATATTTTACATTTAACTGTGAATATGTCTTGTTATATACACATGCCAAATAGATTGATCTCTATATTAAATAGAACAAGGATTGTGATTTCTCTATCTGCCACCACTGCGGTAGATCAGTTGGTAGAATGCTTGCTCAGTAAGTGGGAGGTCGTGGGTTCAATCCCCGGCCAGGATCTGACCCAAGACTTGAGAGTGGGTAGTGACTATTTTTTCGCCAAGCACTCAGCATTACGAAATGAAAGTCATGGTTCTTTCGGATGGGAACTTAAAATAAACGAAGCCCCATGTCACGGTGGGCTTGGCACGCTAAAGAACCCTGCTTTATAAGCCATCAGCACAACGCACAGGCAAAATTTCTGCACCTTCGCCTACAACTGGGGATGTCTCGATATAAGTGAAATATTCTTGACTGGGACGTTAAACACCATTACTCAACTCAACTCATTATCTGCCACCACAAATAGAGGTGGATCACAACATACAAGGTTTTTTAAATTTTATCTTTAATAATACTTGAACAACTTGTGCAAAATAAGAACAATTTTTTCTTTGTTGAGAAACCATTTAATAGTCAAAATATTTTCAAGATTCTATGTTGTGTATACCAAAACAATTTTATTGATAAATCTATGTGGAAAAATTGGTAATCTAGGCTACGAGGTTGTTCCAGACAAGGAAACTAAGGCCCAGGCAAAAAGGAGTTTTCTTATCTAAGGTCAAAGAATTATATATCCATATTTGTGACTGGTCTTTACATCAAAGAATAATTATGACTTAGTATTACAGTCAGGGTACTTACGGTCATAATCAGGTGGATAGCCAGGTGGAGGTACTGTCGGGATACCAGGGGGTGGAACACCTAAAATAGATATAAACATATCATATGACAAATGTATTATTGTATAAAGTATGTATACAATATTTATAAATTTACAGTAATTAAACCTTGATTCCATGCCACCATTTGTTATAAAATAAGTTCTGTTCAGCATAAAGTGAAACATTACAATTACAGTCCAACTTGCCTTAAAGAACCACCAACTTATAAAGGCCAATTGAATTGTATCCCAGTTGTTCTATTTCATTTTATATGAACCTGTATATAAAGGCCACTTTTACTGGTTCCCTTGGGTGGCCTTTATAGACAGGCTTGACAGTACATTGCATTTCAAATTTAATCTCTTACTGAAAACTTGTGAATTTTTACATGACAAACCAGAAAGCAATGTATTAATTCATATTTGTCACATGACATACCTGGTGGAGGGAAGCCAGGAGGAGGTAACCCTGGTGGAGGTACAGAATAATCTGTTGGCATCCCTGGGGTGGTACTGAAGTTAAACCTGGGGGTATTCCTGGTGTTGTATACGGCTTTCTTCCTCTGTGGATAAATCATATAGATGTAGACATATGAATTTATTATGTTAAACAAATGTATTAAAATTATTTTAAATCATTTTGTGATATCGAGAACCCCCCCCCCACACACACACCTTCATTATAAATATGTTCTAAAATTGATATAAGCTCTATTGTTTAAAAGCAACAATAATCCATTGGAATTCAGATTAATAAACAGTGAAAAAGTGATAGCCACCTTTTTTTCTTTTTCAAAAAAGTCCTAACACAATAATCATAATCATTATCTTATTTAAAATAAATTAAAATTCATATGAAACTTTTTTGGTTATTTATATTTATTACCATGCACCTGAAAAAAAGACTTTTTTCTTGTGTCTCACATTTCATTTTAATTTGCACTACCTAGTTAATAACCGTTGTGATTCTTAAAAGTATTTGAATGTTTACCATATGCAAATAGATCTTCTTAAAAGTAATATATATGTATAACATGTAAAAAATTAAATACATTTAAATATTTATTACCCTGCTACTGGAATGGGATCACCCGCAGGTGCATCAGGTCGCCTGGAATCTCTAGCTGTACTACCTATTACATCAATGGTACCACTCATTTTTCTGTTGGGTGGTCCTCCACTTTTTCTACTACCAATCACAGGTACTGTCTGCGGTGCATCTGTACCTAAAAATACACAAGTACATCAGAACCCTGATAACTGAAAGGGTATTTTTACAGCAAAAACAGCATAATTTAAAGTAATGGGAAATATTGGCACAGAATGATAACATGACCGAATAATTCAATTACCTAGGTCATCAACTACATTCTAGAGACAAAAGACTGTTTCTACAGAAATTTTGTCGTAATGAAATCATAATTTCTATAGATTCTGCAGTTTTTTAGCTGAACTCTGTGGCAACTAAATGGTACAGGCTCGAAATTGATTGGGTCTTTTGAATTCTGGAGATTTGCTTATTATCAATTATGTTAGCAGTTTGACCAGATAGATTATGTTTTTTGTAATCTTCAGACCAAACAAACACTCGAGGAACACCTCTCTGACATCGAGGAACACCTCTCTGACAGAACTCTTTTATGTACATATGCTGACAGTTATTGTAAAATACAAACCAATTAAAGCAAATGGTCTACAAGAAAAGAAAAAGGAGAATCTTCATGAGAAAGAGAGGGCGGTGTTATGATTTTTAAAGTGTATGTATATGTAAATCATACCTGGTGGATGTAAGCTGTCTCTTTTGGAGTCAGATCTATTCACGGATGTTGGGGCATGTGGAGCTGTTCCACTTTGATGAACCTAAAGTAAAATGAAACAAGAGGCCCATGGGCCTTAACGCTCACCTGAGGAAGAGTACATATCTTATGCAGAGGTTCAATGGTCAATGACATTAATAAAAGAGAATATCAAAATTTTCAGCAGTAAGGGCCAATAATATGCAAGTATTTTTGCAAATTAATCATAATAATTATTATATAAGTATGCTATATATAACATATTTAAAGTCTAGCTAAAACATCTGTATATTAAAATGTGCATTAGGCTAATACCTACAATATTCCAATATACATGCCTATACAGAGTTTATAGTTTTTGAGATAATTAACCATTTAAGTATTCATTTGCATCTATGACCTTGACCTTTGAACCTATGACCTTCATTCATATATCAAAGTGACTGTTGTGCAAATGGCTACAATATTCTAATATACATGCCTATACAAAAAGTTTATAGTTTTTGAGATAATTAACCATTTAAGTATTCATTTGCATCTATGACCTTGACCTTTAAACCTATGACCTTCATTCATATATCAAAATGATTGATAGGCCAATACCTACAATATTCTAATATACATGCCTATACAAAAGGTTTATAGTTTTTGAGATAATTAACCATTTAAGTATTCGTTTGCGTCTTTGACCTTGACCTTTGAACCTATGACCTTTATTCATATATCAAAATGAGCGTTAGGCCAATACCTACAATATTCCAATATACATGCCTATACAAAAAGTTTATAGTTTTTGAGATAATTAACCATTTCAGTACTTGTTTACATCTGCGACCTTGACCTTTGAACCCATGACCTTTATTCATATATCTAAATGACCATTGTGCCATTACCTACAATATTCTGATATACATGCCCATACAAAAAATTCATAGTTTTGCAGATAATTAACTATTTTGGTATTCTTGGACATCTGTGACCTTGACCTTAGAACCCATGACCCTGATCTATATATCAAAATGATCGTCATGTCAATACCTACAAATAACTGAAAATCCTACACCATTATCACAAGAAATGTTAAAAAAAATAGCATTTTTATCAAAGGTCAAAAACTGGGACATGACCTTGACCTTCGACCTTGACATCAATTGGAAGAAAATAGCAAGACAAGATCAACAGTGAAAACTCCATACAATTATCTTCAGCCGTTATGAAGTTATAACAATAAATGTCTCATTTTAAAAATTACGTAATTTTACGCAAAAAACGCGTAACCTATTTTTCGTCTAATTTTCATGTAAAACAAAATTTTAATGTTCCCAGGTATGCTGAATCCAAATATCCAATCAAAATTTGCCTGCACCTTTTGGTTTCAGAGAAGAAGATTTTTTTGTCTTTTTGCTATTTTTAGTAACAGCGGCCATCTTGCTGGGCGTGGCCAAACCCCGAACACAATTTTGAAAGGCTGTTACCCAGGCATGATAATCACCAAGTTTCATCAAATATGGCCCAGTAGTTTCGGAGGAGAAGATTGAAATGTAAAGTTTACACACGACGCACGACGGACGACGGACGACGGACGACGGACGAAGATAGATTGCAATAGCTCATCTGAGCCTTTGGCTCAGGTGAGCTAAAAACAAGTTCTTACACATAACTGCCATTTGAAAATAAAACTAATATATGTCCAAAAACCACCTTTTATTACAAAGAGATATTGCATCTCATGATAGTGCTGCATCACTGTTTCACTAATGAATATTTATGAAGTGGAAGCTTTTTTCAATCAGTAGGCACAAAGAAGATGAAATGAAGGATTGGACAGGATCAAATTCAGCATCAGTGTCTGATGATACTTTTGTGTCAACATTATTTAAGAATTGAATATTGAATATCAATTTATTCTGGTTAATGAGGTATGAACCAAATTTTATAACCGCAAATCTAATGAACTGTGAAGCCAAGTACAAATTTATTTTTATTTATTTGTGTTTAATTAGTGATATTTATAGAAGAAGTCATTATAGGTCAATGTGACATTTTATACTGTACATATATTCTATTGGCTGGGGTCAGAGATATTTAATTTTTCACAGTGAAACATTATAGATAGGGTCATGACTTCCTAAATTTGACTTACGTATATTCTGCTGGCTGGGGTCTGAGACTCTATTCTCATTTTTCTTTGTTTGTCACAATACTGACGCCAGGTATCTTCATTAAAACCATAGTTAAAGTAATCAGTAATATCAGCACCTATAAATAACACACATTAAATTATAATGTAGGAAAGGTAAGAGAAAGATGGGAGAAATAAGGTTTTGTGTCTTAGCCAAGAGTCCCATTCAACGGTTCCTGTGTGCACAATCTCTTTAGAAGCAAACCATTCAACAGTGACTGTCCATGCAAGTACACACAGTCAATAGCAGGCAATGTTGAAAGTTGTTTGTAATAAAATTCAAGATGGTGTCCCAAATACATAATATGACACGATGGCTAAAATACATTCTGAAACAAGCTGTTAATAACATGCGTTTCTGTTTACATATTAGACCAAGTGTATTATTGTAAACGTTTTTGTTTTCAGGGTGTACTAATTTTCACTTATTTCGTGGCTGTTTGTTTCATGCGAAAATTTAAAACCAGCAAAAATTATATGATGCTTATTTTGATATGGCGCATATTTAAAAAAATGCCATGCAGATACGTTAAATAAACAAATACATGCAAAATTAAATATTTTTACAGTATAACATTCTGAAAGGGGTATGAATGATAAAGTTTATTGTTTTATTTGTCTTTTCAAATACGAAATCTTCAACTCCTTGATAACCAAGAAGTCAAAATCAAAGCCCTTAAAGTTTTTAACTGTATAATATTAACTTAAGATTGTATTCTCACAAGCAAACTCAGTGTATGAGTGAGTAACTGTTAACCAGCTTTACATTGTATGGGCATGTTTTAGTCAAGACTACTTCACATGTACCTAGTCATCAACAGTTAAAATGAAGCTTAAGTTGTAGAAATTTTAGCCATTACAAAGGGCATATGAGAATAGCAATCATGAGGTTTTTGTCATGCCCTGCCAACCATAAACTATCAGCTGTTAAGATCATTTTCCAATTGTTAGCAGTTAAAATCGCCTCAGAAAATTTTACAAAAGTTATGGGGTTTGAAGACATAGCAGTAACCCTTGACAAGGTAGATGTAAGCAGCGGCAGTTCAACTCTGCTATATCTGCCCATAATACACATATGACCCATGACTAGTACAATGTATGTGTGTGACAGTACTGTCCTGCTTTCTCTGGCTAAGTGTAAGCCACTTGTTCATTAAAGGATTAACATTAAAACTACAGTGAAAGCCATTCTTAGATCAAAGATTTTATATCATACCTGGTTTTCTCCATCCCTTCTCGTCAGCTTGTATACCATCTAAATCAAACTCGTAAGTAGGTACGCCATTAATGGTACCAACTGCCTCAACATCAACGCCCTTCTGTGATGTGCTGGTAGTTGTTTTACTTGTACTACCTGTAAGGAATGATAAATACATTAAAGCCAAGAAAATTTAATTATTAGATGCTTTTCCTTTATGTTTTAAAATATTTTAACATAAAACTTCCATGGAAAATTAATTTTTATAGGGTCAAGTAAATAAAGTCCCTCTGGACATGTTATTGAAACTTTTTTACCTTTGGGTACCAAATTTTTGTACCTATGCAGAGCTCCAGGTAAGAATTTGACATGTAGGGTCATTACTCCCTACTTTTTTTTTAAAGGGTATCCTGTAAAATCTAAAGAGTATCCACACTGATCCATAAAAATGTAAAGAGTATTTTCAATTTTTAAAGTTATTTATTTAAATAAGTATATCAAGAATACAGTAACATCATCTTCATTGTGACGATGGCATGTCATAGGGTTCAACCCCCATAGCAGGCTCTACTGTTATAAGAATTGTAAAGGGTAATGAGGATTTTCAATGGGTTTTGCCATCCTTACATTTATAATTTAAAGAGTCTTTTCAAAAAAATTAAAGGGTATTTACACAGATACCCCTCTTATCTGGAGCTCTTGCCTATGGAATCTGAATGTGGAACTTAATTAGCAATCACACAAACATTCAAAAATGTTTTAAAACTAACTAAAGTTTATTTATGACATGATCTGATTAATGATCACAAAAATGGAATCACAATACAATGTATCCAAAATATTTCCAAATTAAAACCAACAACCCCCATGTTAAGTTTTACTTAATTTTTTCCCAAAATAGCAATAATGTCTTATTCCCTAGGTGACATATCCCCACTCTACACCATCCCAACTCTATGTAGCCCTGATCTAGTACCAAAAGATATCACTTCCCTACAAAAAAATTCTCAGTTTTCGTTTTAAATCACATTCTACTTACTAGTTGTGACAGGTTTCTGGTATCCTCCCTGAGTCTTGAATAAATTTCTAGGTCCCCTGAAATAAAAATAAAATATTAACAGTAAATAAAAACAAAGAACAAACCAGACATACAGACAGAATTAGCCTCACACATCTGTAGGTGCATTTCAACAGCTAACTTGTAAGTGGTTTTTAAATTGCACACAATTATTATGACTTTGAACATCTGGGATAATACATGCATCTTGACATACCATTTACACTTGTGTGATAAGAACGATGGAACATTTCACCAGCTGAGTTGTCCTTACAGAATAAATCTACTAATGATTTCTAGTCTCATAACAAACTTAGTTTACAATCACTAGAGTTTCCATGCTGCCCAAAACTTTTGTACTCTAAAAACAAAATTACTTATACAAACACCAAGGCATAATTTATCAGGGGATAAAAAAATTATCAGAAAAGCCAAAGCCCACAGATTTTTTCTGAAGTCCAGAGTTATAACAAATGGCAGAATCAAAGTATTTTTATATTGTTATTATTTATCAGTCCTGGGCTTTGATCATTAACAGCCCCTAATAACATCAACAATTTTGCACTTTTGTCAGGTAAGCTTAAATTTTTATCATTAATTTTATACTTATTAAATGATTTATTTACTCATTTAATGGAAAAGCCTGTATATCTCCGATTGTAACTTGAACATCATCATCATCAGACTCATCAGAATCTTCTTTTTCTTGTGACTCTTCCTCTCCACTCTACAAAATACAGACAAAATAAATCTTAAGATATCTGAAACCAATGACGAGAAACTGTTCTCCAGGGTTAACTATAAATTACATACAAACATACAATATGAAAGTAAAACATTTAAGCTTATGTGTACTTAAATCGGCACTCAACTAAAAATGTTCAAACTGCTTGGCACTGCGGCAAGTCCTCCACAGCAAGTAATTGCAACATAATATTAGAAATGACTAACTTTATTTTGTATAATTTTTAAAATTTTATATTTAATTACATTTTATCAATGAATAACTTTAGAATGAAAGATCATGTCAGACAAATAATCTACATGTACCTGGCACCGGACCAAGTCTGAAGTTATAGGGATATTTTAACTTGGTCAGCATGATTGGTCAAGTGGATTTTTTGAGGCATGTTTTACATTCAGTTCACATACAATTTTATTGTTTTTGTTATAATAATACTGTAAACCACTTTTTTCACTTTATCAAACTGTTATTTTTAATCTTGGTACTGGTGAAGAGCAAACATGGTTCAAAGATTAATAAAGCCATCAGAAATAGTACATAAACATGCAGTAGTCGAGCTTGTTGTCTTTATACATACCATCTCCCCCTCTTCTCTATCTTCCTTCTTCTCTGGGGTTTTCTTTTCCTCTGCAGGGACTTCCGAGGCAGAAACTCTAAAAGCAAATTAAAAATTTGCAGCTGAATTACACATTGGTATTTAGTAATTTACGTGTATGTGGCATTTACCAAAGCAACCATAAACATGTCACAAAACACACAGAATTAGAAACAAGTTATCTGATAATCTGATAAACACATAATAAGACCACTTATTATAAAACTTTTAACTTTGATTGGACATTAAGCATAACAACAATGTTGTATAGATCTTGCTGTCATACAATAACAATGCTTTTGTAGGGTCCTAACAGTCTCATTTTTTTTTTTTTTTTGATGATCCTTAAAAGATAAATAAATTTGTTGTTTTCTTATTAAGGGCATACTTTCTGATTAAAGTCCATGGGATAAAATGCTTAACCATTTTAATAACAGTTTTGACTGTAAAGGATTGACCTAATGATTTTTTGCAACATTATTTCATTATTTTATATTATATAAATATGCCACCAGCTATTATAAGTGAAGTTTCTGTGGCGTGTTCTTTAATGGAACAATATTAATTGTCCCTGTTGACTATGATTCCAAAATCAATGCCTATATATGTTTCTATTTGATACAGATGTAACTGAGAGGAAATACCTGAAAAATTCCAATTTTTTACCAATGCCCTGGCTGAGGATCAAACCCAGTACTCTTGGGTGAAAAGCTAGCATTCTACCATAAGGCTAAAAGATCAGGGCCACATAGTCTGGCATAAATTCACTCTTTTATAACTACAACATCACAAGCTCAGTTGCACATTGTGAATATCATATTTATATTTACCCATTGGCTTCCTTTGTACCACTATTCTCTTTTCCTTCTTCTATAAATTATACAAACAATAAAAAGGATTAATTGGATATTTCATAATTTGCAGACAATCATCTGATCATACAAATCTATAGATATAAACCAATTTAACACTGTTATCAATAAACATATTCCATACATATAAGTATACTGAGAATTTAGCATGTTACCTGAGATATTACACTAGTGATAGATGGTATGTTATTTAAACACATTTCCCTCATTTTTATCCATCTTTCCATGCCCCATGTGTTGCTGCCGGCCGGGTCACTGTCATCTCCATAAATGAGACGCGCAAAATGAGAAAGATCAAATAAAAAGTCTCCAGGTTTAAAGCATCCAAGGAATAAAATTCTAAACAAGATACTTACCGCCATATAGCCAAGTTTCATCGTCTTCAGCAGGCGCAGGGGCACTTTGTGCCTCTGTGTCCGCCATGATTAGTAAAAGTTCAAACGTAACCTTTTAAAAACGTACCTATTTAAATTTACCCATTTATGTGCTGTTCAAAATAGGACTTGTCTCCGATTTATTTATGTTTATAGGCAACTTAAAGACCACAACTAATTCAGTGATATATTTGCAAAGTCCATGGGTTTTATTACTTGACCATTTAAAGAATATATAATCAACGAAGAAAACGTTTTATAGACCATCCCAAGCCCATGAAGCTAAACATCATGGCCAAAGGTACCACATGTTTGCTTTATTGGAGTTTTTCATTTAGTTATTTACCATGGGATCTTAAATAAGTAATATTAGTGTGGTTCAAGTACCCTTGTATGGACCTGATCATCCCAGTTATTGATCAACCTGTGGTTTAGTGGTGTGGTTCAAGTACACTTGTATGGACCTGACCATTCCAATTATTTATCAACCAGTGGTTCAGTGGTGTGGTTCAAGTACTCTTGTATGGACATGAACATTCCAGTTATTTATCAACCAGTGGCTCAGTGTTGTTGTTCAAGTACCCTTGTATGGACCTGACCATTCCAATTATTTATCAACCAGTGGTTCAGTGTTGTGGTTCAAGTACCATTGTATGGACATGACCATCACAGTCATTTATCAATCAGTGGTTCAGTGGTGTGGTTAAGTACTCTTGTATGGACCTGGTCACCCCAGTTATCAACCAGTGGTTCAGTGGTATGATTCAAGTACTCTTGTATGGACCTGACCACCCCATTTATTTATCAACCAGTGGTTCAGTGGTGTGGTTCAAGTACCCTTGTATGGACCTGACCATCCCAGTTATTTATCAATCAGTGGTTCAATGGTGTGGTTCAAGTACTCGTGTATGGACCTGATCATCCCACATGTCCCAGTTATTTATCAATCAGTGGTTCAGTGATGTGGTTCAAATACTCTTGTGTGAACCTGACCGTCCAAGTTATTTATCAATCAGTGGTTCAGTGGTGTGGTTCAAGTACCCTTGTATGGACATGACCATCCCAGTTATTTGTCAACCAGTGGTTCAGTGGTGTGGTTCAAGTACTCTTGTATGGTCCTGATCATCCCAATTATTTATCAACCATTGGTTAAGTGGTGTGGTTCAAGTACTCTTGTATGGACCTGACCATCCCAGTTATTTATCAATCAGTGGTTTAGTGGTGTGGTTCAAGTACTCTTGTATGGACCTGGTCACCCCAGTTATTTATCAACCAGTGGTTCAGTGGTGTGGTTCAAATACTCTTGTATAGACCTGATCACCCCAGTCATTTATCAATCAGTGGTTCAATGGTGTGATTCAAGTACTCTTACATGGACCTGACCATTCTAGTTATTTATCAACTAGTGGTTCAGTGGTGTGGTTCAAGTACTCTTGTATGGACCCGATCATACCAGTTATTTATCAACCAGTGGTTCAGTGGTGTAGTTCAAGTACTCTTGTATGGACCTGACCATTCCAGTTATTTATCAACCAGTGGTTCAGTGGTGTGGTTCAAGTACTCTTGTATGGACCCGATCATACCAGTTATTTATCAATCAGTGGTTCAGTGGTGTAGTTCAAGTACTCTTGTATGGACCTGACCATCCCAGTTATTTATCAACCAGTGGTTCAGTGGTGTAGTTCAAGTACTTTGTATGAACCTGATCATCCCAGTTATTTATCAATCAGTGGTTCAGTGGTGTGGTTCAAGTACTCTTGTATGGACCTGACCATCCCAGTTATTTATCAATCAGTGGTTCAGTGGTGTGGTTCAAGTACTCTTGTATGGACCTGACCATGCCAGTTATTTATCAATCAGTGGTTCAGTGGTGTGGTTCAAGTACCCTTGTATGGACCTGACCATCCCAGTTATTTATCAACCAGTGGTTCAGTGGTGTGGTTCAAGTACTCTTGTATGGACATGAACATCCCGGTTATTTATCAACCAGTGGTTCAGTGGTGTGGATTCAAGTACTCTTGTATGGACATGAACATCCCAGTTATTTATCAATCAGTGGTTCAGTGGTGTGGTTCAAGTACCCTTGTATGGACCTGACCATTCCAGTTATTTATAAATCAGTGGTTCAGTGGTGTGGTTTAAGTACCCTTGTATGGACCAGACCATTCCAGTTATTTATCAATCAGTGGTGTGGTTGAAGTACTCTTGTATGGACCTGATCATCCCAGTTATTTATCAATCAGTGGTTCAGTGGTGTGGTTCAAGTACTCTTGTATGGACCTGACCATCCCAGTTTTTTTATCAAACAGTGGTTCAGTGGTGTGGTTCAAGTACTCTTGTATGGACCTGACCATCCCAGTTATTTATCAATCAGTGGTGTGGTTCATTTGGACCTGACCATTCCAGTTATTTTTCAACCAGTGGTTCAATGGTGTGGTTTAAGTACTCTTGTAAGGACCTGACTATCCCAGTTTTTATCAACCAGTGGTTCAGTGGTGTGGTTCAAGTACTCTTGTATGGACCTGACCATCCCAGTTAGTTATCAACCAGTGATTTAGTGGGTTGGTTCCAGTACTCTTGTATAGACCTGACTATTCCAGTTATTTATCTTCTAGTGGTTCAAGTACTGTTGTATGGACCTGACCAGCCCAGTTTTTTATCAACCAGTGGTTCAGTGGTGTGGTTCAAGTACCTTTTTATGGACCCAATAACCCTGTTATTTTATGTTCTTTTATATTATTGGTTTGGAAATCACACCTTTAATTACATAGTATCTGGATATTACATTTATACAAAGCACATGAGATGAATTGAGTAATGGTGTTTAACCTCCCAGTCAAGAATATTTCACTTATATCAAGACTTGGCTAGCTATAGGCAAAGGTGCAAAAATCTTCAACCAGTGGTTGAAGTACTCTTGTAGGGACTATGTCACCACAGGTATTTATTAAAAAGTGGTTCAAAGATGGTACAAGTACACTGATATGTAGTGTAGTGAAGTAAGATTTTATGCCTCGGCCAAGATTCTGTCACTCATAATGAGAGTGGTCAGTCCAGGGATTCAGTGATGGTGAAGTGAAACAGAGTGAGTGAGTGAGTAATGGTGTCCCAGTCAAGAATATTTCACTTATATCGAGACATTGCCAGCTGTAGACGAAAGTGCAGAAATTTTGCCTGTGCGTTGCGCTGATGGCATTATACAGCAGGGTTCTTTAGCGTGCCAAACCCACCGTGACATGGGACCTTGTTTATTTTAAGTTCCTTTCCGAAAGAACCATGAATTTCATTTGGTAATGCCGAGTGCTTAGCGAAAGAACAGCTACTTCCCACTTTCAAGTCTTGGCAAAACAATGTTCTGTGGACAGGTTCTTTACAAAATGATACTGGTTAACCAAGGATCTTTTTAATAGAATTTTACCATACTACTACATATGTTGGGTTCGACCCGACTGGGGTTCGAACCCACAACCTCCCACTTACAGAGTGAGCACTGTATCAACTGAGCTACCGCAGTGGTTGTGAAGTGAAACAGAGTACCTGGAGAAAAACAAACATGGACCTTCTGCAAGAGAACTGAGAAAATTTTTACCACTATGATCTGTCCTGAGTTCGACTACAACCTAGGTGGTGAGAGGTGCTGTGATCTGAACACATATGACCACTCAGCCACCCAGGCTCAAATGGGGTTCGCCGCTGTACCACGTGATACCTTCTAACTTGTCTGTGAATTGCTTGTTTCTAATGGACATAGAATCGCACAATATGACGCTTTCCCGTAAAAACGACGTCATTCCGGGAATTTGTAACATTGACATTTTCCAAAATGTTCCGCACAAACGTTAAGAGGTATTGGTTACGTGGTACGGCGGCGAACCCCATTGTGATATGTGTCTGGTCATCCCAGTTATTTATCAGCCATTGCAAGTGGTGTGGTTCAACTACTGTTGTAAGAACCTGGCCACCATAGTTATTTATCAACCAGTGGTTCAGTGACGTGGTTCAAGTACCTTTCTATGGACCCAATAACCCTGTTATTTTATATTATTGGTTTGGAAATTACACCTTTAATTAAATAGTATCTTGGCATTACATTTATGCAAAACACATGAGCTGATAAATAGTAAGTTTAAGTTTTAACATTGAAAAGAGTCCAGTTGAGTAATGGTGTTTAACGTCCCAGTCAAAAATATTTCATTTATATCACCAGCTATATGCAAAGGTGCAGAAATTTTCCGTTTGTTACACTGATGGCATTATACAGCACTAACAGCAGGGTTCTTTATCGTGTTACGCCTACCAAGACACGGGACCTTGTTTATTTTATCGTGTCAAGCCTACCAAGACAAGGGACCTTGTTTATTTTATCGTGTTACGCCTACCAAGACATGGGACCTTGTTTATCTTAAGTTCAGTAAGGAAAGAACAGTGACTTTCATTTCGTTATGCTGGGTGTTTGGCGACACCCACTTTTAAGTCTTGGGTCAGACCCGACTGGAGTTCAAACCCACAACCTCCCACTTACAGAAAGAGCACTGTACCAACCGAGCTACTGCAGTGGTTTAACATGAAAAAGATAAATCAAAGTACTGAAGGTACTGAAGCATCAGCTAAACTGAGCAATTTGATAAAAAAAATGTGCACTTGAAACTGAGATTTGTCTAATGAATCAGTAACAAATGAAAATCATGCAAATAATAGATACTGTGATCGGGAAGCTTCTAACAACAAGTCTGCTTTTTATGCAAGTTGTTAGGTTCTAACATATAAATATGTTACAATGGTCAAAATAAATAGCAATGTTTATCAATTGAGTAAACTAAGTAATTTGCATAAATATAAATTTTCAATTTTTCAAAAACCAAGAGAGGCTACTAAAGACCCGACCCCAAATCTGAGTGAAATATCTCAAGCGTAACGGAAAAAAGTCCAGAGAAACCATCATTTTGATAAAATTCACAAAGTGAAAGGGGCATAACTCCACTAAAACGCAGTTGACTGGAAGAAAACCCAAACTGGATCTGTAATCATCACCATCACCATCATTATAACTCCTCATATCACATTTTGATCATCAACATAAAGATATCATCATCATCATCATCATCATCGTCGTCATAAGCAGCAGCAGTAGAACCCATGCCATGACAATCACCACCACCATTATATTAATCATTTTCAGAAATCCTCATGTTACATCATTAATATGGTCACATCATCATCATAGCTCTTTGTGTAACATACTCATCATCATTATCAGCAGTAGCAGTACTGAATGTCATCATCATCATCATCATCATCATCATCATCATCATCATCATCACATCATCAGCATGAAGACATTGGCTTTGTTATCATCATAATCATCATGAATTATTATCATCATCGACAGCAGCAGAACTGAATGTCATCATCATCATCATCATCACAACCATCTTCATCATCATCATCATCATCATACTATCGGCAGTGCTCAGCAGTACTGAATGTCATCATTGCCACCATCATCATCATCGGTAGCAACAGAACTCATGTCACCATTATAATCATCATCATAGTTCGTCAAGTCACATCGTCATCATCACCATCATCATTCATAGCAGCAGAGCTTATTTTCATCACCACCATCACTATCATCTTCTTCATCACGATAATCATTATCATCATCGGCATCAACAGAACTCATGTCACCACCATCATCAACATCATTATCATATCTCCTCGTGTCACATCATCATCATGGTGACATCATCATCATATCTCCTCATGTCACATCATCATCATCATCATCATCATCATCATTATATCTCCTCATGTCATATCATCATCATTATGGTGACATCATCATCATCATCGGCAGCAGCAGAACTGAATGTCATCATCATCATCATTATTATTGTCATCATCTCCACCAGATCATCATGCCACATCATCATCGACATAGTGTCATCATCACAAAAAAACTTCCACCATGACCAGCTATTTCCCTTGACTTGCAATTGACAGATTAACCATTGTTGAAGTCATTAATTTTATTCATTGAATTCACAATTAATTTGAAAAAAAAAATAAAAATAAAACCTTTGTTTTAGAAATAATTTAAATGTATTTAAAATTATTGTTGAATATATATTAATTGTCCAAGTGAGCTTCAAAACCCTGAATTGGTATAAACCATCCTGACACAATAAGCTAATAATCTGTACCTCCCAATTACAGAAGTTGTCCAGGCAACTGTCTCTTTCAAAAAAAGTTTGTTGACAAGAATTGTGTACAAAAGGGGGAAATATTTCTGAATACGATTAATTGAAAATTAATTGATTATTATTTAGACAACTAAAATGTTACAATAAAATTACTTTGAATTTAAGAGAAACTGTAAGAAGAGTTGAGTTCACAAAGTAGGTACCCCCATTCTAATACTTGCTAAAAAGTGACTAAGTTTCAAAGTCTGGAAAAATGGAGAAAAAATCTTGAAATATTTCCATAAAGTCAGGTGCACATCTTCAATATATATATAAACATTCTGTGAAGTTTCAAGGCTTTTGGTTGAAAACTGTAAGAGGAGTTGAGTTCACAAAGTAGGTACCCCCATTCAAATACTTGCTAAAAAGTGACTAAGTTTCAAAGTCTTGAAAAATGGGGGAAAAAATCTTGAAATATTTCCATAAAGTCAGGTGCATCTTCAATATATATATAAACATTCTGTGAAGTTTCAAGGCTTTTGGTTGAAAACTGTAAGAGGAGTTGAGTTCACAAAGTAGGTACCCCAATTCAAATACTTGCTAAAAAGTGACTAAGTTTCAAAGTCTTGAAAAATGGGGGAAAAAATCTTGAAATATTTCCATAAAGTCAGGTGCTCATCCTCAATATATATAGAAACATTCTGTGAAGTTTCAAGCTTTTTGGTTGAAATCTGTAAGAGGAGTTGAGTTCACAAAGTAGGTACCCCCATTCAAAAACTTGCTAAAAAGTGACTAAGTTTCAAAGTCTTGAAAAATGGGGGAAAAAATCTTGAAATATTTCCATAAAGTCAGGTGCTCATCCTCAATATATATAGAAACATCCTGTGAAGTTTCAAGGTTTTTGGTTGAAAACTGTAAGAGGAGTTGAGTTCACAAAATTGGTACCCTATTTCCCCCGTCCTTAGTTACTGTTCTACTACACCAACGGTGCTCTAAAAATCGGAAGAACTTAAGAAAGCACAACGTTTCAGTTTTCCTACATGCCCAGAGTTCACATCATATTTGTTTATTTTATGTGAAATAAAGTAATATGGCTTCATGAAAAGAAATTAAAGGTTGTAAAAACCATGGATTAAACTACTGACAACAACTTTAATCGGATATCCACTGTAAAAACGATCTAATAAGGACTTGTAACAAGGTAAATAAATTTTATCTGAAAATTTTAAAACATCGTTTTTTTCAGTTTTGTTTAGATTTTGATTTCAAGTTGTTCTTTCTTGCGATTTATTTTGTTGATTGAAAATAAACAACTGGAAAAGGTATTTAAATGAACATTGGTGATGAAATTGTCTGTCTTCGGAGACATATGGTGAGAAGTGGAGTGTGGCGGAAGATCGGAAGTATGTAGCAGAGATTCGAGAATAAAGCATGTCGTTTTTATATTAAACTGATAACTGAAAAGGACAGGGTGTCATGATCATTTTAAAAGGGGCAAGGGTGTACTGGACTAAAAAGGTCAGTCGCTACGCTATGTGAATACATTTGAGCAGGGGCATCGGGTGTCAAATGCAGGCATGCCCACAAACACATGGCTAATTTGCATACGAACTACGGTATCGATATCCTTCACAACTTCACGAGTCACAAACAATTTATGAACATAGCCAATAACTTGTAAATAAACTTCTCTTTCATTTTCGTATCACATTTTTTGGGAATCTTTGATTTCTACTTTTTTGTTATGCATAATTTCGCTACCGGCAAACTGACAGGAATGTATTTTAATACCCAATGAAAGCTGAAAATCCTCGTGACGACTGACGTTATGATGAATATTAATGAACCAGGTCGGGATATCCCAAACACGAAATATTATTGACAATCAATTTTTAAAAAAATATAATAATTTATCATCAAATGTGATCAATGTTTAAAGTTATTTAACTTAAAAACTGTTTAATGAGCATACTTTGTGTTTATTTATCGATGTCACTTTGCGTAAATTAAAAAAATCCAATATGGCGGCGACTGTAAAACAACCACATGTACAGCACTGTAGGTCAAAAAGAACGTCGGCGCGAAGTGACAAGATCGTCATTTTTGTTGGGTTTTCCGAGGGGCGTATATTTAATGGATTTTTGTGGTTTTTATCTTAAAATTATCATACAAAAGTGAAGAATTAAAATATATATCCAGCAAAAACAATTACGGACTAATACGCGTATGAATACATTTCAAATCGGCACATGTGTACATGATGAAAACATTGCTTTCGTAACTTTCCGGGAGACCCAATCACTCAGATTAGAGTTTATACATACCTGGGATACCGTATGTGGAAATTCCCGTAATTTCAGACGAAAGGAAGGATTTGATTGGCTGTCAAAGTGAAATGAGAGCGGCGCTAAATACGAAAAAAACCAACGATCGCTATAAAGCAGCAGCATGGCTGATGCTTTAAAAACAAATTGTTTGACGGTTGAAATAAATAATTTTATTAAATAATGCCTTAACTCTCTCCTTCTCACATATGTACCATATAATTCAAATGCGAAATCAAAATTTATACAAAGCAAATTGTAAAAACCAAACACCTATAGCTACAGGACTGATGTTTTAGTTCAGTTTAGAAAGCTGCTTACACAGATAACACACATATATTACAGGTTTAGACAAGTTTTTCCTTGTACACATGGTTCAGTTTTCATAGTTTTATTTGGTTCAGATTCCATCTACACAAGAACCAGTTTTCACAAGTTCTACCGTAGAACTTTCAGATTTGACAAATTTTTAATCCCCACAAAGTTCGGTTTTCAAGGGATTCACTGTAATTCAATTTAAACATGTTTTTGGAATAATACACAGAGTTTGGTTTTCACAGGTTTCAGTTTATAGCTTTATATACATTACATGCACGTCACAATGATTTCACAACATGAGCAATTCTAGTGGTCCATCGGGACTCCATCCCTTATTTGTGCTCAATCCATGAAATATGACAAATGAGAAAATGTCATTTAGATATATATGAAAGTGTTAAGCATATAAGACTGATAAAAATCTGGGCTTCATCAATGTTTACCAGTCATCATTATCGTCACTACTATCATCATCATTAGATCTAATCGTCTTTTTGGGCTGTCCGTAACCCAAGATTCCACTCTTTTTCTTTCCATCTATAGTAGGTGGATTCACAAGATCCCCATCATAATTAATAATATCTGCTCTACCTAACCTCCATTCCATCATATCTGTTGGGAAATCATCCACGTTTCCAAGATCAGTGAATCCTACAATATAATCTACTGTTTTACCCTCCTTAGCCAGACATAATGTAGGTAAAACTTTAATCTTCAGTCTTTCAACAAGGAAGGGGCACTTCTCTGCATTTATTTTGATGAATTTTGTTTCAATGTGTTTTTTGGCGAGAATGTCCAAATGTTTGTCAACGATTTTACATCTAAATGTACTGTCTCTGTAAAAATGACAAACTACTTTTTTACTTTTCTTACACTCGTCAAAAAATTCTTTTTCACTACCGATTTCAAAATAACGTCCATGCCCTGCTGACAACCAATCTTGTTTTTGCTGTTGTGATTTTTTCATGGCATCCATTCTCTTTTGACGTAGTTTTTCATAGTCATCATCTTCCATTTTGTCAAGCCGTTCAATTTCAGCGTCGACCTGCTGTTCCAACATCTGAGTCGCCTGAATCAGGTGAGATTCCAATGCCTTTTCCATGGCGATTGCTTTAGTTCTGAAAAAGTAATCAACCCATAAGTACTTACAAATATTATTCTAATTTGCATGATTGTTATAATTGATAACATTAATATAGGCATGTGGGGATAAGTAAGACTTGAGTTGAATAATATTTAACATCCCAGTCAAGAATATTTCACTTATATCAAGACATTGCCAGCTATAGAAAGTTCAGAAATTTTGCCTGTATGTTGTGCTGATGGCATTATACAGCAGGGTTCTTTATCGTGCCAAGCCCACCGTGACACGGGACCTTGTTTATTTTAAGTTCCCAACCGAAAGAACTGTGACTTTCATTTCGTATTGCAGAGTGCTTGGTAAAAGAAGTCACTACCCACTTTCAAGTCTTGGGTCAGACCAAGTCGGGGTTTGAACCTACCACCTCCTACTTACGGAGCGAGCACTTTACCAATTGAGCTACAGCAGTGGTGGTGATAAGTAAGATGGAAAAGTTAAGGGCAGCTGTAAACATTTAGTTTATATATAGTCCTAGACTTTTAGCTAGACAACGACCAAATTATTTCTGTCATCTACAGTTCCTTTTATTGATGATAGGGGACCGTATCATGAATAAACAGGTCTGTAATCCGCCCGAAACGGGGGATAAATTGAAATCGCCCGATTGGGGGATAAAGCGTCTAAGCGTTTGTATGACTATAACATCGCGCATGCGTATTTCATTTGTTTGCCTAGAAACGGGCTTAAAATCGAGTAAAATTGATGACCTTTTATAAAAAAGACCGTGGGGATTCATTTCTAAGTAGGGGGACTTACAAATTTGAACAGTTACAGTAAACTAATATTTCTAAAGATCTGTTGTGCGGAAAAAAAATCTGTCATGCGGAAAAAAAGTTATAAGCTATTAAAAATGCACTTCCTGTTATAATGTTCCAGTTAAAAATACATCGTAGTTACGTGTATAGAAATGCTAAAAGGACCATTTCTTACCTAGTTCAGATGTGTGATAACCAACTCTTTGAAGATTTTTTTTATTTTCTGTCTGAATTTCGTCTCCCCCCATATTTAATACCAAAATGTTTTTCAAGAATGTTGACTAACCTACACATTCTTTCATGAAATAACTTGTAATTTTTCAAGATAAAATGTCTAGGTTGAGTCAGAACTAGTATTCTGTTGTAAAGTCAGGTGAAAGCTTGTGAATATGTAGCTTATAATATCGTCGACCGTCCTAAAATCGAGAATGTCCTAAGATTCGAGGCCATTTTTGTTTTCAGTTATTATACGCGAGTATCGTCTCTGCAGTGACCATTTCATGCATTAAAGACAAAATTTAGGTATTTACTGTGAAACTATCCAGAAAAATCAGTTGTCTATTTTTCAGCTCTCAAATTCTTGTTGCGTTAGGAAATTTAGTTCGTTTTCTTTTAGAGTCTCGAATCACGGACAGTCGAGGATAGTATATGTTTCACTTCTCAATTCAATGCCACAATATAATAACTAAGTGTTTAGTGGCAATTTGATTTTTCAGTTTTTACCCGTGAATATGTAGCTATATATCGGAACGTCGGGAGTTATTCTAAACTGAAGTAGATTTGTCATTTAGCCTCCTGTTCTTTATTTCAAATAAAATAATCATATTAAACTGAAGAAGATTTGTCATTTAGCCTCCTGTTCTTTATTTCGAACAAAATAATCATATTTACGGTACTATAATTAAATAATAATAATAATAATAAACAAAAGCGGTATTAACTATTGCGATTGATTATATCATCAAATTGGCTTTGTAGTGACTTGCTTAAAGTTTATACTATATACAAAAACTCTTCTAATTATTCAGCATTTACACCAAAAAATAAAAGGAAGAACTTGTGACTGACAAAATGAATGCCGTCCTTTGATCGAAAAACAAGATAAAATAGTGTATTAATTTTTTTAATTGAGTAAATTTATAGATTTTAATTAGCAATCAATTTGTGTTTAATTAAAAATTTGCATTTTTATTGAATCTTTTATGTCATCATTGGAAAACATTGTCGATATGTCTGTCATTATTACCTTTGGCCTGCAGGATTTACAAAGCTTTATTGACAACCGCGAGTATCTATGTACGATCTACCGGATGTTTACATAAGGTAGTATTACTCGCAATCATCGGAACTCTTCTGTGTACTCGCGTATACACCCACAAGAATTACTTCCCTTTGATTGTCCCCCGATCGGGCGAACCCCGTTTCGGGGAGATCCCAGACCTGATAAAAAGGGCCACTAACAACAGAAATAATTCAGTCTAAGCTAGGCAGCGATTATTCAGCGACTGTGACTGTGGCTTTTCGCAGGATATGAAGAGAAAATTATTTTGTGAAAATTATGAAAATAATCATTTCACTCAAATATTTAAGACAAGGTGCCAAATTATTCATTGGTGCTCCAGAAAAAGGGAGAAACCTCAAATCAAAATGGAAACTTTTTGTGACGAGTGATGACTGGCTAATTCAGTAATGATTTATTGTCTCTTTTGGTAGACATATTTATGTATTACCATCTGTTATTTGTCGGAACCATGGATATAGAGGTGTTAACAACTACAACCCCCCCCCCCCCCCCCCCCCCATTTATCAGCTTGCCCTCAGGTCACTAATTTTACTGCGCAATATCGTGAAGTACTCTTCGTTTTGTTGTAAAATTATTACATCTACTTACAGGTTATCCTGTCCAAATAAAATCAAACTACTGTGAGTCTGAAATCAACAAAATCGTTATAAAACTTCTCTGATTTCGGAATGACTCGTCTCAACGTGCTTCTTCTGTGGAAAATATGTAATACTAATTACGATTGGTTTAGGTGTTTACTATTGTCCAATGATATAGTTCGGTACAAACTTTGAACCGTACTTGACAACTCGGTGATAGCATGTAAACAAACTCACAACACGTGTGTTGAGTCGCATGGTTTGTCGAAAATAATTTTAATTTGATCAAACCAACTTTGTGCTTGAACAGTACTAAATTTCTTGTGGGGCTTACGGATATTTCAACTTGACCCAGAAATAAAGGATGTTTCGTCCCATTTTTTGTAGCAACAAGTTATTCTTAAGGTCGGAATAAAGAGCAGACCTAGTAAACTACTGTATTTCCAGTAATCCAGTGCACATGGAAAATGCAAGAATAAAGTCGTATTTTCCAAAAAACTCACAAAAATTGTCAAAACTTAATACAAAATATACTGACCTAATAGGGAAAAATATTTTTCATTCATGAAAAAGTGAACTTAATTCTGTACATAGAGCAATTTTTAACTTTTTAACAAAACAACAAATATGACTATGTCAAAATTATCCATTCTGTACCTTCTTACTTAGAACAACTGTAAACGTTATGTCATAATTTGAGTATAATGATCACACCTGGGAAAAACCCGAGCTACAATGACCTACCTGACCCTAAATGCCTGATGTAACTTTGAATAAGGCCCAATTGGTGTATAAACTTGATCAAATTTCCACAATTTTCGCAAAATTTCTCTATGTACAGAAGAACCGAACAATAATGTTTTTAATTAAAAATATAATTTGGTTAAGTCAGTGCATTTTAAATGCATTTTATTGATAGTTTAATGGAAACATTTTCAATTAAAAGAAATAAAGAATAAAAACCATGTGCCATCAATTTATGGAAATACAGTAGAGCTATTTGAGAATATGTGCCAAGTATCATGTTGTTAATTCTTTAAAATCTAATTTATTATTTGATACTGAATGAAATTTATTTTTACTTATATTACTTGCATGGAGTTCTGGTTGATTTTTATAAGTTTCACATTCCAGTTTATTGTAAAAATTGAAAAAAAAATTTAAAAAAATAAAATGAATAACATTAATTGTACTTTGTATGGAAACACACGTACACTGAAGGTACTTCGAGACTGAAGTGATTTTTCCTTTTGAATTCGGAACAGTCCTCTCACATGAGAATACAAACAAATCTTGCTGCCAGAATTACCGCAGAATCGAAAAAAAAATCATTTCGATTCTGGTAGATTGTTTGTATTCTCGTAATTGAAAGTTGTCCACTGAAATTAATGAGGGAAAAATCAGTTCTGTCACCAAGTGGCATAAAAAAGTAATTAGTTTTCCATTCCTTTTAAAGTATACTCCAATGGTTTCATATAGAGATCAATGTACCTTTTCGTGTAATTTTAGCCGGGTATATATTAGATAGAATTTTAGCCGGATATATATTAGGTCGAATTTTAGCCGGATATATATTAGGTCGAATTTTAGCCACGTATATTAGATCGAATTGTCTGCCTTTACGATGATAAGTCACTTTTGCTACCAAGTAACTTACAATCGTTAAAGCAGATAATTCAATCTAGAAGAGTACATATCAAAATTGCACATAAAGCTATTTATGAACATTTTTATTACTGCCTCTGCATCAAAATCGAAGAGAACTTTTATAGTATTTCTAACAGCCCTTCTCTTACCCGAGACGTTTGTTCCTTATTCCATTTTTACAGTAAAACCACGTTACTCGCCGGGATGTTTTAAACCAATTGTCAGTACATGTTACCTTTGTTTTATGCTGCTCCTGAACATTTAAAGGGCACCTAAGGCTCAGTAGCAGATGTTTTATACCATATCATTACATTTTACCAGGGACCTCCGAGTCTGTGATTGGGTGGTCTAAAGCGCACGCTTATTACCTTTTGCCTTTTCCTTGAGGTCGATGTAAGCACTGTGTGCTTCTGAGACCCATTTGTTGCTGTGTCTTCATAATCATTTACTGTTTCTGTTGTCACTTCCGGTCTTAAGCACTGTAGATTGAACTTGAACTCAACATTTTTCCAAGTCATTGAGCCTGCCTTTGAACATATTAACGCTGGTACTTTCTACAACATCTTCTGGCAAATTGTTCCAGGTATTTACTGTTCTTTGGGTGAAATTTCTTTTCCTTTTTATAGTTTTTGAATGCTGTTTGTATACTTTATGTTTGTGTCCCCTTGTTTTATTAGACATCAAACTTGGAAATAATCTGTCGCTGTCAATGTTTTCGTAGCCTTTGATAATTTTAAAATATTCCACTATATCCGAGCGTGTTCTTCTGCACTCTAGCGATGAAAAACCTAGCTCCTTAAGTCTTTCTGGATACGTTAAATCTTTAATAGCTGATACCAATTTTGTTGCTAGCCGATACCAATTTCGTTGCTAGCCGATACCAATTTCGTTGCTAAATGGATTATAGCGCCTCTTACCGTTTAGGTTCTAATCCAACCCGGGCAGATCCTAGCATAAGTGACATATTCTTGACTGAGACGTTAAACACCATTACTCAACTAAACTCAAAACTAATAAATATACTGCAGTTGGATTACTGTAGTCAATTAGTTCTTGATATTAACTATTGATATTAATAAGTGATAGAATCAGAAACATACGTGTCAAAATCACAAACCAAATGAAAGTGAAAAGAATTGATAACTGGCTTTTAGTTAACACATGAACTTCAACCAGGGAAGTGAGTCCAGGTGCTCCGGAAGATGTATTTGTTTCACAGTTAATAGGCTACGGTAGAGCTTCTTCTTTCTATTGTGGGAACTTTATACATGGAAGCAACCTGCTTACAAATAAATTGATGACCCAATGATATTGCAAGCCTGGGGTTATCAAGTCCCTCAAAAAGTTTTATGGTAGTCATTACAATATTGTTGATAAGTTTTTTGTCCCTGTATCCAAAATTACTCTTAATATATTTGAAGTCCCACAGTTACATATTCCTTTCATTCCCAATTTTGATTACACAAGTGGCGGATGTAGCCAACTAAACAGGTGCTTACCCTTCCGGAGCACCGGGCCTTACTTCCCTGGTGAAAGTTCACGCGTTTAACCCGGTTTGTCAGTTTCAAAGTTTTAACTCGTACTTGTGATTTGGACATTGATTAGTATGTTTCATTTTGATTTGTTTGATGTGACTGGTTTGTCGGTTTTTGGTTCTGCTGTGTTCATGTTTTGCTTTAATTTCATTTAAAGCCAATGTCAAACCCCGGTTACCTTGCCGTTAGCCTTTACTGGTTTGCTCGGTAACAGTACATGTATAATTGACCGAGTGGTCTTTGATGTTAATCTGCGACCTTGTAGACAGGTGTACTACAATGTACTAACTAACACTCTAAGCACATCGTAGAACATAAATGCTTGTTCAAAACTCAAACACCCTATGAACTTATTGTCAAGATTAATTCTTAAGATTGATAAAAAGATGTCAATGTGTGAATATCTGAAAAATTGCTTATGCGAGGTACTACCCAAACTCTTCTATATGTATATTGGTTTATATTCAGTTACTATTACCGATATAATTCAGTTTTCAATGTTTGCAATACAGTTTGGAATACTAGTTATACATGCAGTGGTTATAGACATACAAAAGTACCCGAACCGCGCACCTTGCTACCGTTTTCCACTGTCACGACCATTGTCAGTCCAAAGTCGGGAGTGTTTTAATCAAGTTTTGTTTTGGTTTGTTTTGTTGGTAGTTTATACTAGTATATTATCCCAGAATCTTGTTTAGTGATCGAGCATTGAGTTTGTTACTACAATGTATAACAACAAGACAAACTATTATTATAAATATTCAGAAATACAGTGTATTTTAACTTTATTTCACTCACTGAAAGTAATCTATTGCTTGAGACGTTTGTTGGCGGAAGACAAAATAGTTACTTCAAAAGTCATGCTCAAGCATCCAATCACATGCTTTTTCCTAACAAAATTAGTGGCCACCAGAGCACTTTAAGAGGTTCTCTATTCCAAGACAGATCGTGCAGGTATGCGTAAAGACACCGGTGTAGAGGGTTGAAGGTTGTGAATGATGGCCCCCTGACCCACAATGCTCATAAATACAGATAGACTTTAAAGCTACCGTTTTCTTCCCCAACCCATAAGTAACCATTCGGATCTAACGACAGGGAGTGTGGACAATTTAGTCCGTCTTCTCGAGTTAACAGATGACCAATGAACTGACCGGATTTATCTAAGATATGGATACTGTGATTGTTAGAATCTGCCACCAAAATCCGACCAACCAGATCACAACATAATCCCGCCGGAGAAAAACTCCTTCCGTACACACCATTCGAGGTGTGACCTTCGTAAATGTACTTTAAATTCCCATCTTCATCTAGTACGACAAGTCTCCCTGCTCCCATTGACGTCTTGTCCGTGACACAGATATCACCGTTTATATTTTCTGCCACCCGGTATGGCCTAGTAAACAACCTTCTATTGCCGTCATTTTCAAAACTTTTAATCAGATCTCCAGATTCTGAATATTTGGCGACAAGCCGTCTGCTATCCTTGAGAACGGAAGTAGAATATTCGTCTGTCATACAAACAAGTAAACCGCCATCTGCAGATATTGCTAAACCTCTAGGATAAAACGGCATTTTAAAAAGTTTTGAAATCTCGAGGTTTTTATCTAGCTTTTTCACTGAATAATCTCGAAAACACGATAATAACATCCCGCCATCTTTTGTTTTCGTTACATCGTCAATCCTTGCTTCAATGTCAATTTGTTTAACAAGATTTCCCGTGTTATTAATTAAAGCCAGCTTGGTTGATTCCCATCCACAGCACACCCAAGCTTCCCCGGTAGAAGTTGAGGCTAACGCATGGACAGACTCGTCTTGAAAACAATCATCGTCTTCATCACCTTGAGGATAATCAAAGGAAGCTACAAGCTGAACAGAGAGATCTCGTGTTTCTCCAGCAGCAAATGAGACTGAGCGAGATCTCTGAGGTCCATTACTACGCATTGTACAATGGCCAAACCCAGTCTGTAACTGTTCTGTTCGGAGGTCTCCTGTCTCGAATTCAATTTTTGTCTCCTCTATATCTGGGATTAGTTTCCCATTCTGCATTTCCTGGAACTGTTCATCAACTGACCTGCTTACAGATAGAACATTACGGTCTGTTCCCATGGTAACCACGTTTTGTATGTATTGCACATATCCTCCGGATGCAAGGAGTTGTCTGTTCAATCCAGATTTTGCCTTTTCTAAATACAACAATGCTGCCTTTTCCTTGCTTTTGATGTCTTCCATTAATGAGTCCCTAATTTTGTCTATTTCTTGATTTAATTGTTCGGCTCTTTCCGTCACCACCGTCAATACAGATTCGACACTGCTTGACATTTCTTCAACTTGTTTTGACACTTCTGAAATCTTTCTTTTTAATCTATCTATGTACCCTTCTTTGATTTTACCTACGCTCTCCAATAATTCTCGTCTTTTGGTGCTCACAAATGCCGATAGAGGTCGTGTCCTGTGACCTTTGTGCTCCTCATTCCTGCATAATTTGCATATTTGTAACTGGCATTTCCGGCAGTAATAATCTCGTTCCTCTGTCTCATGAATAAGACACATGTCCTTTTCATCTTCTTTTATTTTGTCATGTTCTGTCTGTTCAAATTTGGTTACAAAAGTTTTGATTCTGTGGTGTTTCGAAGCTTTGCTATTTTTATGAGATTCGTGACAGAAAGCACACAGTTTTTCTCCACAATCGAAACATGTCGCCTCGGCTTCCCGCTCATTCTCGCATAGATCACACAACAGGCGGGATATTAAAGTGTCTAATAGATAAGGATTCCTTGGTATCCCGCCAATGCCATCACATTTTAGGGCGGTATCACAACCACACAGAGGACACGACAAGAAGTTGTTTCCCAAGCGTTTTGTTGTATACTCTTCCAAACAATGCAGGCAAAAACTATGAAAACATTTTAAAATTCTGGCGTCTACTGGCATATGCTGACAAAGTCCACATTTTGAGAATTCAGCATCCCTCAGTACAACATGTTCGTTATTATTTTGTTCCTTCTCCTTCAAACAATCTACACCTGTCTCCATTTGGAATAATATGGCGACTGTAATGGTTTACCTGTAATTAAATAAAAACAACTTAAATGATTAAGATGGAAAATGTATACCGATTATGAAAAAATTATAAAGTATACTTTTTAAGGTCATGCCTTGTGCAGGTGCGCTTATATTAATGTTTGTTTTATTTAAACCTTCCGCGTTTTTTTTACTTTGCTTATTTCTATTTCTCTCTCTCACGTGTAGTTGATATATCTATCTCCGAAATCAGTGGTTATAGGAATCACTGTCTTCAGAGTGACAGAAAACTGAGTATTTCACCATTAGGTAGTCATTAGCCGAACGAATTGGTATCGGATACTTAGGTCATTCAGGCTGAATCACCTGCTTTAACGATGGTATTTTACTTTTTATACTAGTATTAGCAATATCAAAAAATGAAATATCGTTCTTGAAAGCAGATAATTTGGTCTATAGCTCATCTTGACCTCTCGTTGAATATCAGCATGTAATTTATAAGATATACACACTGGTACTCGTAAAGTTGACAAAATATGGTTCTAGAGTAGAACGTGAGCTCAGTGTTAAACTTTAGACAGGTCTTTACTGTACGGTGGAATTAAAGGTTGGATTAATACGTCAATTTTGTGATTTTGAGGATGAACGAAATACCTAAAATGTATTGAAGACTATCTAAAAGTCGTAAAAGGTCAATGATTATCATAATGTGTCAGTTATTATTCAGTCAGTCTAGTCCAGGAACTGGTCACTGGTCAGTGATTTATGTCTGGTCAGTTTGGACGGTCAATAAAAATGTAAGGTCATAATGATATAGGCAAACAACATTGACCTGTCCGCTTGACCTTTCATCAGGCATGGTCCACTAGTAAATGGATTTTGTTAGGATTCACAGTTAATAAATATACAGCTCATGGGTTTGTATTAGTGATATACAGACTAGATAAATACTTGTGTTCCCTATACGTAAATGTAATAGTTGATAATAAATATCTAAAAGAAAAGAAAAGGTCAACCAGACAGGTCAATGTTGTTTGCCTATACTGTCAGTAAGGTGATCAAACGAGCGGGGTCTGAAATGTTTTACTGAATACTTTACATCCAACATGGAATGACAAATATTTAGTAAAGATGGACTGAAATGACATCATTAATGGACTATGAGTGTTAATGAGATCAGTAGTACTAATTAGACTAATAAGTAGTACATTGTACTTGTTTGAGATAGTACTAATTACTGTGTCTCGGTATATCTTTTAATTAGCTATAGTGCCAGTTTCACAATCCTTCCTTGACTAAAAGTTTCCTTAACTGACGAAAGCAAAAATTGTCAATATTTTATGTTACTCCAAATAAAATTGGGAACTGGTAATTTTTATTAATTAATTAATCCGGTTGTCGTGTGGTTATTTTTTAAACAATTTATTTCATAAAAAATTCAAATATGTAGTACATAACAGGGCTATATTTACATCTACAGTCCAACCTGCCTTAAAGGCCACCTCTATATAACTGGGCTACCTGCTTTAAAAGGCCAGTAAAATTTTATCCCAATTGTTCTTTATTCATATTATTTGAACCTGTTTATGAAGGTCACCTGCCCATAAAGACCACTCAAGTTTACTGGTTTCCTTTAGTGCCCTTTATAGACAGGTTTGACTGTATTAGAAAATTTTCAGTCTTTAAATGGGATTTAATCATATGCACATGCGGTATATGAAATTTCAAATTAATTGACTCCTATTTCCGTTTTGTTTTCTTAATTAACAAAAAAAAAAAAAAAAAAAAAAAAAAAAAAAAAACGAATAAGAACCTAAAAGATATTTGGCATAATTCGTCCTTAATTAAAATACAAAAGAAGACACAATATATTAAATTTTGATATATCAAATCTTTTGTCTTTGTCCGAAAAAAGAGCCCATAATTCATTATCATAAAACAATATTATTTAAAAATCAACAAAAACAATCACAACAAAATATGCTACACGTATTTAGTATTCTGAAAGTGTTTTGTTTTATTTAAAAAAACCCGGATTTTTTCTAAAAAGTCACATGATTTCATTTAAAGAAAACCGGTGATTTTTTCCCCATATTTTCTGTCACGCCTAACTTTAACATTATAAAAACCTTTCTCCGATTCATCATGAAATTAATAAATCTTTTTAGATTATCATTTAATTAAAGTTCCGGGTATACAAACTAAGAAGTGTTAGATGTGTCATAGACTATACTTACTTCTAAAATTTAAAATGAAATAAAGTTATATTAAAAAAAATATATGTAAAGAAATAAAATGCATATGACACATCTCAGTAATGTTTTCTTGTGTTAAAATTTTGAAATGACAAGAAATTAAAAAAAATCATCAACTGGGCGATTTCAGCTGTCATTTTACTAGCAAGTCCTTTGTCTATAAACCTTTGTTATTATTTGACATTTTTCTTATTAAAATTGTAGAGTTTACTTTCCTTATTCTCACGTAAAGTTTCACACAAAATGGAAATAATTATTATTCTAAAAATTAAAACTAACAGATTTAAAAAAAAGAAACTTACCGAGATTTTGTGTACTTATTTTCCAATCCAGTAAAAGTTTTCCGTTAATAAGTATTTCAGTTATTTTACAGTCCAGTAGTACATGCTTTAAGACAAGGTATCGTTTTGATTCTAGGAACAATGATGATCCGGTAAGAAGATGACGTCATTCACCCATCCATCACTTAGTCGTTACGCTGACAGTTATGACAATTCAGCCGTGACGTGGATATACAGTACAGACCTGTCAAAAGTTTAACAGCGAGCTAACGAATTACTACCGAATCGGCAGCTCATTATCTCCGCCCCCTCGTCAGCCATATTTCGACAGCTGTTATCTATCTATCGATAACTTTTGGTCACTAAAATAAAACAAGCACTAGCTAACCACATCCGCAAACTTGAAAGCCGAATTCCGATTCGTGTGTTAAATTTTCGACAGGTCTAATACTCAAATTCTTCTTCTTCAAAAAAAAAAAAAAAAAAAAAAAAAAAAGGAGAAAACATCAAATGCATTTTTTTTTTTGTTTTATTGTGATTGTTCAAATACCAGAAAGTATATTCAATGAAGCAATGTATCTCCATATCTCAAATTATTAGGACAAGAGGAGAAGACATTTCAATGTAATAAGTTAATTTATAAATTTTTGCTGAAAGATACCAAACTCGTTTTATTTAAGCATAAAAGTGTGGATTGTTTTTTTTTTACCCAAGTAAAGATTCTTTCACTTTTATCGTGGCGATCAGTTCGTGGATGTTGAAGAAAACCAGAGTGCCTGAGAGAAAACCACCAACCTGATAATCTGATAACCTCACACTATCATCTGTCCCTGAGTGAGATTCTAACTTCTAGTTGGTGAGAGGGGCTGCAGTCCATAATATAATTTAGGTGTTGTTTATGTGTCAATCTTGTGCCAATTAAAAGCATTTTATATTTAAACTAGAAAAACTGTGAGCCACAAGCTCATAAAAAATACCCCCCCCCCATAAAAAATCCATCGGATCAAATTTTTAAAGAGGAGGCGCACATCTACATTATATCACAAAGATTGTGTGAAAGTTTCATGAAAATCCATTGAAGGGTTAAGGAGGAGTTGCGGATAAGAGATAGGTACCCTAAGGTGTAACGGAAGGACGGACGGACACACGGACGGACGTCCCTATCACTATATACCCCCCACTTTTTAAGCGGGGTGGGGTGGGGGGTTATACACTATTAGATACTTTAATAATTTTATAAAAATTCAACAGTAGCGGAAGCTATGTTCTTTTAAAATATTAAAATTATACAGTTGTTGAAACACATTACATATAGTATACGTACATGTGTATGTGACATTGAAAATAGCGAACATGCACTTATAATTTCAATTATAAAAAAATTGCCATTAAAATGCTTTGATATAAAACACACGGTAGTTATTTTGAAACAAGACAAACAGGACAAAAATTAAAATTATATTAAGAAAAAAAACATGTTTATTCCTGACTGTTATTTCACTGTTTCACTCAATTTAATGTACAACCATGCATGATACACATGATGGATCGTTAATCGGAGGTAGCCGTGAAGTCGTGTTGACTTGTTTCTTTTAAAATAAAAACTAAACTGAAATAAAACTATATGGTGCTCGAGAAGGGTTCAATTTTATTGATTATTCTTTCTGGATCCAGCTAAATGCGCATTATACAAACTGCGGTATAACTCCACTTTTTCGCCTTTTCTTGTGTGTAGGTGGAGTGGTGGTTCTCGGTGTAAGAATGGTTAAATACAACGCCTAGGTTCGAAGCCCAGTCGATTGATAATGATAGTACGTTTGTCAGTTTGCATGTCCGAAGTCTTACTCCGTTTTTTTCTCTTAATCTACCATCCCAGAATTAACCACCAAAATGAAATAATCTGGAGTGGTGTTATAAAAATTTCTTCCATCCAACAATAGGGTTCACTTGCGTATTACGATTACACGATACCCAATGAAGTCTGCGTAGTACTATTATTTTCATAGGGTATAAAATGCATACAGTTGACGTTTTTTCCGTAAAACAACGTCAGTCCGAACTAGCGACGTAAACGTTCCGCACAAACGTTATGTAATGTTGATCACGTGGTACACCGGTCACCTATGTCTAACGCGAGTGAGATAGTCGCTGTCATTTGTCCTCGCCGCTCTTTCGCCATCGAACATTCAAGTCTTTCAGTTAGACAGTAACTTGAGACACCATAGAATTAAAGGAGTGGAATAACGACATTTTTCGCCTAGGTTAAAAACCCATGGCGTTCAAATTCGGAAGGGTCCAGATCGAGGAAACAAGTCACCGACTTTTGACACGGATTCATATAATCTGCCCGAAATGTAGACAATGAGCTGACACCGTAGAACATTTTTGTCTTAGGTATTTTATAGATTATATAAAACACATTTAACATAAAATAATAAAAAATAAAAAAATAAAAATAAAAAAGCAGAGAGAAAATATTTTTTTTATAAATCGATTTTTTAATTGTTTTAAATGGAGAATTAATACAGAATAACACTTTATATAGTAATTATTTTTCCACCACAATTTTTCCATTTCAGTATATTGCAAACTTACTGATGACATATTTCTAACGACACCTTTTAATGGTTCATTGGTGTTATCTCTTAATCACTGGCCTAGCTCAGTTGGTAGAGTGCTCGCTCCGTACGTGGGAGGTCGTGGGTTCGATCCCCGAAAGGGTCTGGCCCAAGACTTGAAAGTGGCTGTTCTTTCGCCAAGCACTCGGCATTACGAAACGAAAGTCGCAGTTATTTCGGAAAGGAACTTGAAATAAACAAGATCCCGTGTCACGGTTGGCTTGGTACTATAACGAACACTGCTGTATAATGCCATCCGCACCACGCACAGGCAAAATTTCTACACTTTCGTGTATAACTGGCGACGTCTCGATATAAGTGAAATATTCTTGACACCATTACTCAAATCAACTCAACTTTTGACTGGTTTATTGGCGTTATCTCTTCATCACTTGCTTTGTTTCAGTGGTTTCTGAAATCTTATAGTTACCACGTACGAACACAACACTTAATTTGATCGTAACTAATTACTACAGAAGTCCACACCACTGGACATCTGTTATCATAATATCCATGAAGTGACCATCCAGTTGGGTTTTATATAGCCAGTGGTCTAAAATAACGTGCTATAAAGGGTACAAAAGTGTAATTTTATGTCAGAAACAGGTGCCAGTTGTTTTAGTTTCAGTTTGTGGCGACTAGCCACCCAACGTTCTACTCGCATTAACAACCACTGAAGACAAAATTGAAACTCTAGATTGACTGTAAAAGTTCGGAGTACAGCCGGGGTCTGGTACAGGTCATCTAAAATTGTTTTACTAACACACATGTCCATGTACAAACCACAATCCCACAAGCTGAGTAAAAACTTTGGAAAAAGTAATCTTACTCAGGGAAATGAGACCGGGTACCCAGGAAGGGCAAGTACCTCCTGTGTAGGTAGCTAAACACGACGCATGAATTCAAAATTGAAAAAGAAAGGACCATTGAATTGTGGGACACCAAATACATCCATTATAGTTTTGGATACAGAAACCATGCTTAATAATAATATTGTGATGACGACCATTAAACTTTTGAAGACTTTTATAAGCATATGCCTGCAATATCCTTACGCCAACAATGTATTTGCAAGCAGCAAGCATCATTGTAAAAGTTCCCATACTGGACACACGCTCTGCCAGAACGCATAAACTGTGGATCAAATACACCCTAAGCAGGAGAAGCAGGTGCATTAATATTTATGATATCACTGCATAGAAAAGTAAAGTTGAAAATAGAAAAATTGAAGTCATCACGTTTTTCATACAGGTTCAAATATAGCCTTTTGGTTGGTGTCATAATTGGAGTATAAGTCCAAATTTATTTTAATTTAAAACGGCGTGAGTATGCCAGGAACTTTTAACAGATGACATTAATCGTCCTGTTCTGTTTTTCAGACGACAGTGCTATTTTTAGAACATACATAATTATTATGCACTTAATAAGCCCTTTTTAAGAACAAACATGTTTTGCATGTTGAAATACTTCAGTTGTTAACTTTGAAAATGTAACGAACTTAAAATCGGATCAAACAGTGAGTTAAAAATAAGATTTTAGGGTATTGCGAAATTTTGTCGGGTAGAAGCAGGTTGATGTAGTGTACTAGCTGTCAGAAGAAAAAGGTCAACGGGGATATAAGAATTCGGATAAAGGGGGTAGGGTTTATCACACGAAGACAGTCAGAACAGCCTTTTATCTAATTTATTTGTCAGTTTTGAAGCCTACCTCGATGTTTGTCAATAATTTTATCTATGACTTATTACCTTATATTTCAATACACGCAGTACAGACCTGTCGATAGTTTAACACTTAGCTAACCAATCTACAGCTTGTCTTGTCCCCTCGCAGGATATTTCTCGACAGTTTTTCGGCAGCTGATATCTATCTCTCAGCAGCTTTTCCGACACTATCTATCCATATTTCGGACACTCGTCAGCCGAACTTGGACAGCCTTTCGTTAGCTCAGTGTTAAACTTTCGACAGGTCTGTACTGTATAACAACACATTGCTTTGCGATATTTATGTTTACATGACAACAAATTGGTTTTAAAGACTTGCTGGAGGTCAAGTTTAATTCGTTAAATTCTTGTTATTTTGTACGAGTTTTAGGTCAAGGCTTTAAAAGAAGTAGGTTGCTAAACCGAGCTTTATGAAGGTAGAAGACATGTGTGAATAAATGCTGAAAAAGAACATTCTAGCTGAAAATAGCCAATGCATCTGAGAACAAGAAGCATTTAACGATCGAAATGAGAAAACTGCAGCTGAAATGGCCAATGTATATGAGAACTCGAGACAATAAACTATCGGAATGAGAAAACCGCAGCTGAAATGGCCAATGTATATAAGAACTCGAGACAATAAACTATTGGAATGAGAAAACCACAGCTGAAATGGCCAATGTATATGAGAACTCGAGACAATAAACTATCGGAATGAGAAAACCGCAGCTGAAATGGCCAATGTATATGAGAACTCGAGACAATAAACTATCGGAATGAGAAAACCGCAGCTGAAATGGCCAATGTATATGAGAACTCGAGACAATAAACTATCGGAATGAGAAAACCGCAGCTGAAATGGCCAATGTATATGAGAACTCGAGACAATAAACTATCGGAATGAGAAAACCACAGCTGAAAAACATTGTAGCTGAAATAACCAACGCATCAATGAATGATCGAAATGAGAAATCCGAAGCTGAAAAAATCATTGTAGCTGAAAAAGCCAATGTAATTAAGAACTTCGAAATATTAAACTTTCAAAATCAGAAATCTATATATGTGAAAAATATTGTAGCTGAAATTAGCAAATGTAACTATGAACATGAAACAATAAACGGTCAACATGAGAAAACTAACTGAAAATACATTATACCTGAAAAGTATCTTAGATCTCGAAACATTAAACATCAAAACAAGAAAACTAGCTGAAAAACAACAAAACGTCATACCCGAAAACGTAATCTAGAAGAAAATTAGGTTGTGTTATTACTATCAAGTTTTATTCAGTTCTCGGAGTTGTGTTGGTTTTGTGACGTTAACATGTGCTTGATGATGTTCTTTCAATAATGTATGCAGTCCCAGGGGTTATAGATACATTGTATATATATGATACATATTTACTAACAACCTGCTACCTGATCAGAATAACCTAATGTCCATCCTGTTTTTATTTACAAGAAAATATCACAATGATATGACCTATCCTGCTTTGACACAAATAAGGTTCAAATAAGTGCAACTCAAACTTTTAAATGTATAAAATTACCTATTTTTCTAGTACACGATCGAAACATAAAAAGACATTTATTCAGAGCACTTATAATATAAACGTACAAATCAAAAACAGACATACTAATCCATGTCCAAATCACAATCCAGAGGCAAAGTAAAATCAAACACACTAATCCATGTCCAAATCACAATCCAGAGGCAAAGTAAAAACAAACACACTAATCCATGTCCAAATCACAATCCAGAGGCAAAGTAAAAACAAACACACGAATCCATTGTCCTAATCACAATCCAGAGGCAAAGTAAAAACAAACACACTAATCCATTGTCCTAATCACAATCCAGAGGCAAAGTAAAAACAGACATACTAATCCATGTCCTAATCACAATCCAGAGGCAAAGTAAAAACAGACATACTAATCTATGTCCTAATCACAATCCAGAGGCAAAGTAAAAACAGACATACTAATCCATGTCCTAATCACAATCCAGAGGCAAAGTAAAACAGACACACTAATCCATGTCCTAATCACAATCCAGAGGCAAAGTAAAAACAGACACACTAATCCATGTCCTAATCACAATCCAGAAGCAAAGTAAAACATACATACTAATCTATGTCCTAAACACAATCCAGAAGCAATGTAAAAACATACATACTAATCCATGTCCTAATCACAATCCAGAAGCAAAGTAAAAACATACATACTAATCCATGTCCTAATCAAAATCCAGAAGCAAAGTAAAAACAAACATACTAATCCATGTCCAAATCACAATCCAGAAGCAATGTAAAAATAAACATACTTATCCATGTCCAAATCACAATCAAGAAGCAAAGTACAAACAAACATACTAATCCATGTCCTAATCACAATCCAGAAGCAAAGTAAAAACAAACACACTAATCCATGTCCTAATCACAATCCAGAAGCAAAGTAAAAACAAACACACTAATCCATGTCCTAATCACAATCCAGAAGCAAAGTAAAAATTGTAACTGACAAATAAGGTTAAACATATCAACTTCCACCAGGGAAGTGAGGCCGGGTACTCTGGAAGGGTAAGCCCCTGTTTAGCTAGCAGCACCCGCTATATGTGTGATCAAAATTGAGGGTGAAAGGAACATGGAACTATGAGACGTTTTGTCTTGTCTTGCTTGCTTGGTCAAGCTGAATAAAAGTGTTTTTTGGGTACACTCTCGGATCGGTATCCTCTAAGAAAGGGAAGCAAGAAGACCGACTGCTGTGGACAAAGTAAAAACAATGATAAAGTACATTGGCAGCTCCTTTCACAGTTACAAGGTCCACAGTATTGCAAGTTAAAGTTGCCCAAGTTACACTTGCCCATGAAAGCGAAATGTGGATTAATATCCCTAAATCAACATCGCATATCAAAAATGGAATAGGAAAAATAAGAAAACGAAAAAATAATTTTAAATTTAAGACGTTGTGAGATTGATTAAGGTGACGCCTTTTACAGTTTAAGTTCTAAAAACATGACAAAGATACATGGTGAAAAACCATGCATGTTGATATCGTGTTTTTGACGTCATTATGACGTCATTCGCCATCCAACATTAAACGTGTTAGTGTCAATTTGAGTGGAAATAGTTGAATTTAATTTGTTAATAAATACTTGATTAAAAATATAATTTTTCATTGTATGCTGGGGCTAAATACCCAGAACTATTATGTTCCCTTTTACATACCATTATAGGGAAGGAAAAGAATTAAAGTCTTAATCATTATATCCAGTTAACGGTGCAATGTCAAAGATACTCCAAAATCCAAGGACGTTGTCCCTTGTCAGTGTTATTAAATACATATACCAGATCGTCCTAAATATAACTCGTTCTGTCAGCATTATTATCTGGTTTATCTGTAAAGATGAGAGTTTTTATTTGAACTTTTTGATTTGTTTGTTGAATATTTAAATTTGTGACAACGGAACGATCTGATTGGATGGAATATTTTGGTACCTATGGTAGTTACGTGACGACGTACAAGATGACAAACAAAATGATATAAATATAGCCAGAGACCATCCAGGGTATCAAGTATTGGGACTACAAGCCACAGGTAAGTCGACATTACTTCATACGATTTAAGTGCAATTATCTTAAGCTTTTCTAGATCATTTGGTTTTTTGGTACGTGTCATAGTTAGGGTTGTACAAGAACACCGTCCAAAGTTGTTCTGGATAAATTTGACGTTGCATAGATCCATGTTAATTTTATTTAAAATTTTGATAACTACACAAGTGACAGATGTAGCTAGCTAACTGGGATGTGCCGACCCTTCCAAAACACCCGGTCTCACTGCTCTGATAGAAGTTCACGTGTTTACCTTTATTTATCAGTTTTCAACATTTTTCTTATTTTTTTTTTTTTTATTGTGACTTTAGCATTGATCGGTGTGGTTTTTTTTAATACATATTCGGTGTAATGTAGAATTTGTTTGGATGGTTTTATAATCAATGCCATAATATTCTCGTGTCTTTGTTTTTCTGAATTTGTTCGTTTTGAGTGATGTGTTTATGATTTGTTTGTCCTTACTTGATCTGCCAATTACCCATTTCGCATCTTTTCGTCAAAGAAAAACAATTACATTACTACAGTACAGGTTTTTATGTTTTCATTCTTTTAAAATGTTTGATTTTTTAATTTTTTAATTTGATTTTTTTCGATAAATTTATCGGTTTATAAATTAGTGCGAATTGGCGGCTCATCTCGGCTCCCCCGTTAGCTATACACATATAAGCAGTTGATTTATCTGTCTCTCGGCAGCTTTTCAACCATGGGTTTTATATCTCGGCCACTCGGCAGCTGAGGTTTGACTTGTTTTCGTTAGCTCAGTGTTAAACTTTCGACATGTCTGTACTGTAATGTACTCTGAATGCGTCATGACACAGCAGTACCAAAAAGCACAAACAAAAAATCAAACATTTTAAAAGAATGAAAACAAAAAAACCTCTGATGAAAAAGATTCTTCTTTGTATTAAAACTGAAGTTTCAGATATTGCAAGGTTTTGTGTTTTATCCAGAGGGGTAGCTTACTATGAGACACCCGAGGTAACTGCCTCGATAAAAATCGGATCGTATTTTTTTTACAGAAACACGAAGAAAATAGAAAATTATTGTGAACTTTTACTGCGATTGATTATCGTCCGATCATTTTCAATTGGCAAAGGTCTAACTGACAGTGATAAATCGAAATATTTGACTAAACCGATAAAGCAGGGAAATATCATAACTGCTGTCTTATCTAATTGAAAAATCTCCAGTAAAACACGAGATACTATGTTAATTTATTTGTTTCGCTGTATTAGGCAAAGTTCGGTTTCAGAAAAGTTTTACTTTGTATTTTTTGGCAATGTTTATCATGACACGGGACATGGAATAGTATGTTTTAAAATCATACATTTTCTTTTATATTTTCTCGTATCATTTAACAGTACATATCAGGTTCAGGTGTCGTCAAAATGCACCATTTAACGCCAGGGAGAGCATACCACCGCACATTGGTTTTTCTCTGTTATGAAAAACGAAAAAAGTTGTCGGTATATACCTGTTACCTGGAACAATAGTAGTGCTATTTCTTTGTCTCGGTTATAATTAGCTCCTATCTACGCCCCTGGTTACCATTCCAACTTGGGGCACTTGCGCGACTGTTTTGCTAGCTCACCTAGTCAGTTTGCCGACTCCCCCAGTCACATTATACTAACACACGGTAAACCAGTCAATACTCTGTTCTTTAATTCCAAGCGCAAGTCGAAAAAGCAGTTTCTCAAACTTCAAGTCTTAAGTACATGTATGACCCGACTTGGGTTCGAACCTAAGACATCCCGCTCTGGCGTTATCAACCTTATAAAGAAATAAATAGATTTCATTGATGTTGACTTGTTTTACACAACGTAATCATATATGGAGTATCCGGCCTCACTTCTCTGGTGTAAATTCACGTGTCTAACGTTATTAATTTGTCAGTTTCAAAATTTTTGCTTTGCTTTTGGATTGTGATTCGGACATGGATTAGTACATGTACGTTTGTTTTTGATTATGAGATGAAGTGTTTTTGTTTTTTGTTTAATTGTTTAATGGTATTGGCTTTTTTATATTTATAGATATGTGGCGTTTATTATTATTATCAGTCGTGTTGACGGCTGTAGTAGCTAAAGAGTAAGTCATATCTGTATATTTATAGACCATAAAAACTCGATCCAACGTCACCACCCGTTCAGTTCTTGGCGTTATAAAGAGGTTTGGTGATAAATATAGGGAGACTTATAAAGAACATCATAGAAGAAATAAATTATGGGATATCAAAATGCTTTGGCAATAAGCAAGATTGCAAAGTTATCACGGGTCATCATAACGAAGTTTTACTGCATGTATATTTTTATTTGTTAAATTGATTGGTTGGTCAAATATGAAGTAACCCCGGCTCATGAAATTGGCATTTTTTGGTTTAGTTTTTACAATATATTTTATTTCTCAAAGTACACGATATACTAAAAATCATGCAGATTTGCAATACAGAGAATCCCGAAACAGTGTATTTAAACCATATACATAGTAAAATAATTTCCAAGTTTTGGTATGTTTTAGATAGTGTCAGTGAAATATCTTGAAACCCCTCCTCCACCGCAAATTACCATAATTTGAACCACACGACTATTATAATAAGTTCTTAAATATAGAATATCGTTGACACCTTGTTTCATTACGATGCTGTCGATAAGAATGGTGTCTCTGTGTTCAAAATTAACCTGGATGTATTAGACATGTCATAGTTTCATGCTGTAAGCCTCATTCTCAATTTTGATTACATACGTGGCGGGTTTAGCTAATAAGACAAAGTGCTTACCCACCCAGAGCACCCGGCCTCACTTCCCCCACTTATTTAATTTAATTTGCCATTTTTCAATGCTTTTACTTACTTTTTTACTTTTTTGGACTGTGATTTGGACATGGGCCGGTATGTTTGTGTATCGCTACCTTAGAATTAGTTTTAATAACTTTTACTAAGGATTTAGCAGTCATATACCGTGATGTTCACTTACAATACTGTTTAATTTGCAATATCGTTAACGTCCAAAATCAGCGGTAAATTATTTGACAGGCAGCTAAGACTATGGTTTTGTTTCAGTTCTTATGTTATTGTGGCGCCTAAGAATGTCCGGCCTGGTTTACCACTGAGAATCAGTGTCAACATTCTCAAAGCCACCGGCGATGTACAGGTTACTGCGGATTTGATCCACAAATCTACAAGCCAAAAAGTTGGCAGTGCACACGGAACATTTACACAAGGTAAAATTTTGAATTTATTTCTTCGCTCCAAACCGTTCGCATGTTGATTGTTGCTTGAATCTGCATAAGTTTTGATATTTTGTGTTTAAAATAAGGCTATAGTAATGTTAAAAGTATGGAAGTATCGATGTATTATTACGATCCATCGATGCATCGCAAATATCGCGAATATAAGGTCAACATGAAAAAATACTACCTGATTGACAACGGACCAAAATAACGCTTTATCTTCTGGGTTCCAACGCGAGGCAGGTCATTGTGAGGAAAATTATCAGTTAGGTTTGTGCCAAAGTCGATGGTTTTCCTGGCATTACGGTTTCCTCTACTATTCTCGAACTGATTGACTTGATATGTGAAATAATCTTGACGGGAGCATAGACCACTAGTTTCATTTTATTTATTTATCTATTTATTTATTGTAGGGTCACCAGACACTTTGGTTGTACAGGTAATTTTTATGTTCTATCTTATCTATTCTTTTATCTTTTTATCGATATAAATAAAATAAATTACGTAATCTACATACCGGCATACATACAGATAAAATACGTTATCTAGTTATAAAAAACCCTTCCGGAACAACCGACCTCACTTCCCTTGTGAAAGGTCACATGTTTAACTTGATAAAGGTATTTTGTTTTTTTGTATTGTGATTTGGACATGGATTGATATGTTTATTTTTGATATAATCAATCAATGAATATGTAATTAATAAAAATAGAAAAACAGTTTTTTAGATATAAAATTAGTTTAGACCATCAGCCAAAATAGTTTAATTATCGACAGGTTATGTAGGTTTCTATGACTAAATATTTTTCTAGAAACCAAAACCCAATCTTCGAAATGTTAAAAATAGGTAAGCATCTACGGAATAATATCCAGGGATAAACACATACAAGAATACTGAATATATACTACAGTCCTGTCGAAAGTTGAAAACTAAGCTAAAGAATAACTGGCCAAATTTGCAGCTCGTTTGGGCCCCTCCTTATATATATATATATATATATAATATATATATATCTCGGTCGCTTTATGTCTCTGGGCAGCTATCCATGTGTCAGTAACTCAGCAGTCGGGCTTCGTATATTGGTCGCTTTATGTTAGTTGCTATCTGTCTCTGGGCAGCTATCCATGTGTCAGTAACTCAGCAGTCAGGCTTCGATCCTTTCGTCAGCTTAGCGTTAACCTTTCGACAGGTTATTACTGTATGTCCATTGTTCATCGATGCAGATACTAATAAGCATTCGATATTATGTTTTATTTGTGAAGCAATGTTTTCTGACCAAATATAAGAGTATCCTCTATTTTGTTGTTAAGGTTCCAGACACTATTCCTAGTGGAACATATAAAATAGCTGTACATGGTGCTCATGGATTGACTTTCAGCAATGAGACAGATCTACATTTCGAACATAAAAGTTTGTCAATATTTGTCCAGACAGACAAAGCCATGTACAAACCAGGCCAAACAGGTATTTATTATTATTATTATAGACTCTCGTGCCGAACTTTAAAACTGTTGTGACGTTTCTAAAATACATGATTGTTTCACAGTCATTTCTTAACTAAAATTTCCAAAACTTAAATCTAGCAATTTTAAATATTATATATGGAAGTATTATGTGTAAATTACTAAATATTTCTCTTTCATTATTTCATACCTTGTTGTTTCAGATTTAGATTTAGATATACGAGTCATTGCATTTATTTTACCCTTATTGACCATATGTTGCTTACCGCAAATTCTAAAATCAAAATATGAGGCAGACATTGATTTAAAATATTAGCTTCCTAATTAATAGTCGAAATAGAGATTGGTATGGTCAGCAAGAACATTTGAGTGACATTGCAATGGCCTTTAAGTTACCTTCCATGACCTTTCAAAAACCACTTTCAGAACGGTTACATTTATATTTTCAGTTAACTTTAGGACTTTCGCTATACACCCCAACCTGACAGTTTATACAGGAGCCTACGATATCTCTATTTATGTGAGTAAACATTTTATTATTTTTGTGAAGAAAATATTTTTTAACTATAAGCTTAAATATGTATATGTGTGCGTTTTCTCAGTAATAAATTGTTTTCTGTTAATAGCATTTTTCAAGGGAACTTGGATTCGTTTAACTAATAGGTCCGTTCTTTAGTTAGTGAAAAACATAAATTGTCTTATGCGCAAGTTTAATGAACAAAGATTTTTAATGTTTTTTAATTTGCAATTTCATCTCACTTAAGTGATGCATTTAATAGACAATGCAATATATTCTTGCATTTTATTCTCCTTTGTTACAAACATTTTGATTGGTCAGATTTTGACTGTTTCTAATGCATTATTGGATAGGCTATCGGTGACGTTACTGTATAATGCTTATATTGCGCTGTGATTTTATTTTCGCTATATTCGACCGTGTATTCCCGCGAAAATTAAACCACCGTGAATAGACACTTGTGTTACCACTCCATTATTCTTCCTAGAGTCGTTTTCCTTTAATCAGATAACACCGCGAATACACTAGTCATCGTCAAACCGCGAAGATTTGACACTGAAAATAAAGCAATATACAGTACCTTATTATGGTCGACTCACATTAAACACATTTAAATTCCTACGCCATATCGATGTTATTACTTTACTTACAACGGCTGCATTGTTGCTAAATTCTTGATTTGTGGTTTATATATTTTATAAGTTGAATTATATGAAATCAAAATAATATTTCATTTTGTTAAGGAAAAAATTAATTGGATGTCTATGATAAAAAAGGTATTTGCAGACGGTAGTTGGAGACGTCTGCTACTGACAGCAACTACCAGATCGCAATCATCAAACTATTCTGAAGGCCAAAAATCTTTTTCTTTGCCGTCTGCCTTTGTATCTCTCTCTCTTTATTTATTGCCAAACATATCTATAATGTCAAAATGTAAGTTGTACTATAGTTTTATAAATTGGGTACATTTTTTAACCACTGAGTGTAAAATAAAATATTTATTTATAGGACCCAAATACCAACAAGATCAAGCAGTGGTTAGGAGTCATGGATATATCAGGTGTTATAACAAACTTCATGTTGATGGATACACAACCCGTACTTGGTGATTGGAAAATCAAAGTGTCAGCTCACGTAAGTATCATTCGGGTTATTAGGATACATGGCTATTACGTTTTACTCCCTATGACTTCGTATTTCCGTAAAAACTTTAAGAATTAAAAGGCAATTTGCAATTTCTACACAGGTTCAATTTAGTAATATTTATTAACACTCACAACGTGAACCAAACTTTGAGCTTAAATCAGCTCACATAAGTTACACCCAGGTTTTAAGGATCCACGGCTATTACGATTGACTCCCGAGGTAATGTCGTATTTCCATAAAAAACTTTAATTTAAGTTAGCTTACAGACGTATCATTCGGTTTATTAGTATACATGGCCATTGCGTTCGATAATTAAAGTACAGTTCTTATTTGCAATTTTCTACATTCAACAAATTAAATCAAGCAACATTTATTGACAAACAAAATTTGAACTATATATTGCTACATAGTTCCCGCGCTAATAATTATTTTATTTATTAGTAATTAATTTTTAACGTCGCACTATAGATAATCATTGTCGTTCTGCTAGACTGTTTTATTGTCGACACAAAATGATTCAAAAAAAGACTTATAAATAACAATTGCTAAATAATTTAGCAACATTGGTTTAATCAAACACCGTTCTCTTACTTAATAGTTTGAATTTATGTATTTTATCTATATATTGTAGGACCAAACAACCGAAAAAGTTTTCACAGTAGCACATTACGGTAGGTACATGCGTAAATATCACCATTGATACTGTAACAGCATGTTTTGCAGACTAGCTTAAAATCAATTTTTATGAAACTACAACAAACTAAGTATTTTGAGAACGAATAGTGACATCAGAAACTGCATACACACCACCAAACTATTTGGACATGGTAAGTTAAGGAGAAACCTGAATCTTCGTTTTGGTTTTAAAAAAAAATTAGCGCTGTACCGGATATACAATAACACGTCTAGAAGAGACCGTATCTGGAATTGGGGCATAAGTATTATTTTTTCTTCCAAGTTGGTTTAATTTGGATTCTCCGTGAATTATAAAACAGGTAAATACAGGTCCACGTTCAAATCACAAACCCAAAAGCAAAGCAAAAACATTAGTTATTAAAATGAAAAAATGGACAAATTAATTTAAACACATGAACGTTAACCAGGTAAGTGAGGCTGTGTGCTTGTAAGGATTAACACCTTCTGTCTAGGTAGCTACATCCGGTACGTATGGTAATAAGTAGTTTTTATGAGACTAAACCAGCAGTGACTTTAATAAGCCTATGCATTATTTATTAATATTTTCAGTTTTACCAAAGTTTGAAGTTACTGTTGAATTAGCTCCCTATGGTTTACAATCTGATGGCGATATACAAGGAACAGTTAAAGCCAAGTAAGTGTCCTATATTTACCACGTTATTACCATTAGCTCATACAAAATCTGGGATTTTCGTTAATAAATGCACATGGATTAGTTTGTTTGTTTTCGATTAATACATTTGTAGGGGTGTTCGTCTCTAAAACTCTTTTTGAGACCAAAATGTAATAATTGAGCAATAACTACTATTGATCAAGAGATATGTGTGACGTCATTTATTGGTTGTTTAAGTGATTGTGCATGCAATTTGTAAGCATGTAAGCGACGGGGTTTTAATTTTTTAGTGTATCAAGTTGCCATGGTAACCTTTATATCTTATGCAATACACTTATGGAATAATTTTTTATTCATAGTATTGTTCTCTTGTCAGATACACCTATGGTAAACCAGTTAAAGGCACAGTTACAATAAAAGCCAAAGAAGAGTACTATTACCGTCCCTGGAATTACCATGGAGATCAGCCAATGGTTGAACAAACTATCAATGTAAGCTTATATAACACAATTTATAATTAATTAATCAACTTACACTTCTACCACTCCATTAATCTTCCTAGAGCCGTTGTATACCATTGTATGCATTGTAGTCAAACCTATTGCTAGAAAAAGTCAAATTCTCCTCTAATGTTGAAAAAACAAGCATTATAAACAGTAACTTTTACCAGGGAACTTTATATTATAGACAAAGCCGCGTGTTTTACTTTGGGAAGAACATTTACTATAAACACACTCCTCATTTCCAAATGGTTGTCTTATCATTATTCCAAGATAACTAGAAATCCCCGCAAACAGAAAGTGTAGGTACTTACCCTTCCAGAGCACCTGGCCTCGCTTCCGTGGTGGAAGTTCATGCGTGTTACCTAAATTGTTGGTATTTTGCTTTGGATGATTTGGACATGAATTGCCATTTTTGTTGCTGATAATAGGGCTCATCAGCGATCTATGTGATTAAGACCCCATATTAATGGTGCTTACAGCGAGTTACCTAATTAATATCCAGTAATGATAATTATAATTGTTTTTTTTCGATCAAGTCTATGTGTCATTCTTATGCTGTTTGGAAGTTGTTAGAAACCTGTTGTGTGCTTGAGATGCATATTTCTTCTTATATTTAAAAGAATGTTATCTAATTTGTAGAATAAAGCTTTATACAAATTAGCGAAAATATATTTCTACAACCCCTTGAATTTGTTTTGGTTTCACAATTGTGGTCCAAGCACTACTGATTAGGAATTGTATTCCAAACGGTCGTCTAGTGCTGAAAAAATAGAATAATATGTAATTCGTCATATCGTTAATGTATCAAACAATGTAAACAATTTTTGTATTTCAGATTGATGGTGAAGGAAAATTCACATTACCATTATCTAACATAAAAACCGTACACAGCAGGATTAACAGTATTGTAGTAGAAGCCAATGTGACAGAGACTCTTACACACATAACACTTAGTGGTTCAAGTAAAATCAAATACTACGACCACGCTGAGAAAGTAGAGTTCCTTCCATCAAATCCCAACACATTCAAACCTGGCCTCAAGTATACGGCATATGTAAGTGACAAAATTTCATAAAAATGATTTTGATATTTTTGATTACCGTATTTGCAAATTATAATTATAATAATGATAATAATTATCAAGAATTATAGTTTTGAAAAATGTTAAATACACCAGGATTATAGCTAATACTGTTTATCAAATCTTGTTTAATTGGAGACGTTCAAAAACATACTAAGCAGCGTTATCAGCGAAAAACAAATACATGTAAACTTGTCTCGACATCATTGTATAATAGATTACAAACAAGAATGAAACAACCAAGTCCTAATGACCTAATTTAATACTGTAAATTGGGAAATTTTCGCGATCGTTTTATTTTGGCGTAAATTCGCGCATGAAACGAGTCGCGAAAATAAAGGTTTCGCGTAAAATAAAAAATAATTAAAATTATAACTACAGAGTCGCGATCACGGGGAAATTAAAAGACGAGAATAAATATTAATGTGCGTTCACGCGAAAATTAGATAACGCCAAAATTTCCCAATCTACAGTGCGAACTTCTTAAAAAGCCCCAACTAACTAATTTCAAATATTATAAGTCCGTTGAAATTTGTTTATCTAATTTTTCTAAAATAATTGTCTGAGTCTCTATTGTCTCTAGTTGTATTGTTTTATGTCTTTCGTTTTGCAATTTTTTTTTACAAGTTTACAATTTCGTCTCCTCAGGTAAAAGTAGCCCAGCAGGATGACCGACCAGTTATGGGAACCAGAAAGAGTTTAGTAGTTAAGACCACTGTAACCTACGAGCTACCAACACCTACCCCAACACCTTTGTATTTTTATGGACCACAGACCAGACAGTACCATATACCAGACCATACCTTTACAGTACCAGATACGGGTGTTGTGCCAGTACAAGTTGACATACCACACAATGCAACAAACATTAACCTCAATGTAAGTATAATACATACATATTATACACAATGTGTATTACAGACCTCCGTATCAGTTCGAGTCATTTGTTCAGTAGTCGTATCACCATTGAGAAAAGATATACGAGATAACCCGATAGATAACAATAGTAGTTTAAATTGTGCTTTTTACGAGGCAACACCAAAATAGGAAACAACCAAAGAACAGCAAACAAAACACAAAGAAATCAAGACAAAATTAAAACAAACCTCGATAATTCCAAACTTAGTAATAATGGTTGTTTGAATGATTTCATATGAAATTAGCATTTTTCAGCTATTAGTGATGATGCACTGTTTCTTATCAAAATCTAAATACAAGTTCATGTATGGGCTGTGTGCAAGCGTTGAATGGCTGTTCTTGATATGACTACACGTGTTGATGTTAACCTTATATTTCACTTGTAGGTCCAGTATGGTACCATACACGCATATAAATCACTATCTAAGAGCTACTCGCCAAGTGACAGCTATGTACAAGTTTTCCTGAAATCCTCAAGGCTGATGGTTTGTATATATTTATCATTGAATGATTAAAACTCAAAGATTCTTAAGCTTGACGTTTGACAGACTAGGAACATAGCTAATGATATTAACCATAAACTCTTGCCAGTATTATAAGAGATATCTTAAAATCATTAATAGTATACTTCATGTCATATTGAAACATTGGTTAAAATGTTCAGACGTACAAACATGCTTTGTCGCCTTTCTATTAGTTACAAATGCAAACACTCTACATGAGCAGATGTTCTGGGAGTTTTTGTCCACTCTGGCCCTTTGTAAATTTGATATTTATGTAAAATAATTTTGTTCTGAGCATTGAATGAAAAAACGTCAAACAAAAATGAAATTGTCGCTAGAAATAAACTAACAGCTTTCAGAAAAAATAAACATAACTAACAAAATATTGTTTCTGTTTTTAGGCTGGATCTATGGCAAATTTTGATGTAAAATCAACACAAGGTGTTGACAAGCTAGTCTATCAGGTAAATGAAAATAAAAGATGTTACACTTTCGTCGGTACTTCCGGTGCTGTATTGAATTGTGTACTTGGGTACTACGTCATTTTACATCTACGTCATTGCGTCGTGATGTCTGCTGAAGCTGTTCAGTTGTCTGTCACACTTGCAGCGTATTTTAGTCTACCATACAGACAGACATATAGAACAGGACTTTGTGGAAGTTAGCGTAAGCACCCCCTCTTTATCTAGCTACATTCGCTACATGAGGATGAATAGAATATGGAACCATGGGAGTTAAATATATATATTCTTATTTTGGATATAGAGTTATTACACTTATCAAAATATTGTGATGACGACAATAAAACGTTTTGGGGGCATTGATAAGCCTTGGCTTGCAATATCCTTGCGTCAAAAATTAATTGCAAGCAGAATATAATAACACAACAAAATTTGAGATAAAGATGGGATTGAATGTTTTTATATTCCATTGGACTATATAGATGAGTTAGATGAAGTAAGTTTGGGGTAAATTACACTTGGTATGTAGGCGTCTGGACTGAAGAAACAATTCAACATTAATGTTGTTCTGTTGTATATTTTAGGTCATGTCACGTGGTTCAATTGTTGCTGCAGGAACAGTCAATGGCCATAATACAAAAGCATTTACTTTCGGAATACCAGTAAATGCTAAAATGGCACCAAACGCAAGAATAATTACCTATTACGTCAGAACCGACGGTGAAATTGTAACAGACAGCATTAGTTTTGACGTGGAGGGTGTGTTCGAAAATAAAGTAAGCGTCTATACAGAAGTAAAAATCACTTTCCTTGAAGAGAATCAAATTTTTTTGTACATTCGAGTTAAAAACATAAAAAAAGAAAAAAAAATACAAGGGAAATTAAGAGCTAGTACTGGGTGCAAGGAACCAAGTGAAATATGAAAAATAAGGTGTAAATATGGACCTTATTTTTTAGATAAATTTCACAATATGTTTTTGGGTATGTGATAGCACTGCAAAATTTAAAGCAAATATATCGGCCCATGTTCAAGTCACTGTCTTAAAGCACAGTAAAACATTGCAAAATGGCAAATTAACACGTAATCTTTAAAAGGGAAGCATGGTAAGCACCTTTTCTTTAGGTAGCTTCACCCCCATATGTGAAGTTGAACATGAAACTATGGAACGTGAAATATATCCTTGATACTTTTGGATAAAGAGACACCATACTTATCAAAAATATAGTGATGACGGTCATGAGGCATTTGAGGGTCTTTAAATATCCCTTATTCAAGGATTTGTTTAAAAACAACTATATTCACAAAGCTCCACCACAATCGAAAATTAACCGAAAGATAGAATTACAACGTCATATTCTTGTTTTTATTCAGTCTATATACATTGTAATAAATGGTGTTTTAATCCTTTCTTACATCTTTTCACCTTAAACATCAACTTTTGTAATATGGAATATACTCTGTGCTGTAGGTATCGATACATTTTGACAAAACAAAAGCCCAACCAGGAGACAGCGTTAATGTAGAAGTTACAGCAGATCCTCAATCCTTAGTCAATCTTCTAGCAGTTGATCAGAGTGTCTTATTACTGAAATCTGGAAATGACATCACGCCTGATGAGGTATGTATCCCTTGTATTGTATTGTTATATCGAAACGAAATTTTTACAAAGAATATTTTCTTTCTTAATTATTGAAATTTGTACAGAATACATTAGCAAGGTTTTAACTCTAATAAGAATTGTAACATGCATAATTAAAATCTAAGTAGGGAATTTTAGAATTACTTATCCTGTTTTTTGTCTTGTATTGTTTTGCTGTTTCTAACAGACTGGGTGCTCTTGAAAGAAAAGTGTCTCTAGTTTAGGAAGGTTAATCGGCCATGTGTGTATTCAATTGAGAATGAAAACAATATAGATCTATAACATAAGTGAATATTTAGATGTTAATTAACGATACAGATACGTCATACTTATCAACAATATTGTGATGATAGCAATAATTGTTTTATTTTAGACTGCTTGTTCAGAACACATAAATTTACATTATTTTGAATTACAAGACGATCCTAAGAACACAATCACAAAATTAGAACATCAATAATTAATTCATATTTCAGGTTGTATCCGAGTTGAAATCCTATGACACTATATCTGATACCAGTATTTTTGGTGGAGGAGGACCCATTTTCTTAGGTGGTGCCATTGCAGCTAGAAAGAAGAGAATGATTTGGTGGCCGTATCCAGTTTACTATGGCGGTTTGACGCAAAACAAATATTTGATGTAAGTTTTGTTAGTTTCAGAGTGACAGACGTAATTAATATATCAAATCAAACCAGAGGTTGTAAGTTATTTAGTTTTTACATTATAAGCCAATTATTTTCTCCGTCATGTTAGAATATTTGTTTTAACTATTTTGGCATTACACATTTGACAGTTTATAGAGATATTGATTTGTCAGTAGATTAGTTTATTAAATGTTCTTTGAAATCTGTTTTTCTGTGGTTTCATGCATTTAACAATCTATGGCTCCAAATAATAGGTTTCATGATTAGTTGACTATCATGCAAGTTTTTCATATATGTTATGGATATTCATATTGAAATTGTTGTTTCATTGTTTGGTGAGTTAATCAAAAACAAACATACTAATTCATGTCCGAAATGATATCATTTAAGTGAATGAATTTTTAGACAAAGGTTTCTAAATGTATGTGGTGTAAGAGGGATGGTTCTGAGACTGTTCATAGTGCTATACTCACACAAAATGTATTTTACTCTTTTTTCCGTCCAAAATCAGTGATGCTGATGCCAATATGTGTTTATCGACTTTTTCTAACTTTAGAAAACGTCCGTCTAGTGCTGTAAAATTAATACTGGTATGAAATATAAATAGCGTGTGTTGTGCTCTTGGTTTTGTTAGCTATTACTAATACATGATTTTAGTCTCTTACATTTTGAATATTTGGAGGTCTTTCAATATGTATTTTGGTGTTTTGTGCTTTTTAGTTGTTTTGTGTTCTTAATAACATAAGCTATACCTTGGTACATGTTACTCAGCTACAAATAACGTTATTTTCCAGAATGCTGGAGTCAAAGTCATCACCGATGCCACTGTGTATCGCCATGTAAAACACCACTGTAAGTATCAAAATTTGGTCATTTACTCTTTTATATCTGAAATTGTTTTTACCATCGGGATTGAACTCCCCAGAAGTACGGACTACGTAGCGGTCAAGTGGACGTTACTCGCTAAAACCTGCCAAATAACAGTGTTTATATTAACAGGGAATGTATTGAATTGACAAATACACGGGAATTTGTCACATAAAATGGCGTTCTTTTAGAGTTCAATATCGAATGCATTACGCTCAAAAGGATATCAAACATATACATAATTATAGAGTGCAATTTGTGAATCAAAAGAGAATTCAATTCTGTATGATAGTATATTAATTTGCAGTGGCTGTGCTTGTTTCAAAATGACTTTGGAACATAGATTGGCTAAACATCTAACAGAAACTAAAGCCCCTACCACAAATACTCTTCTGGGAAAGTATTTGTGTGAGATCATGTTATAAGAGATATAAATGCACTTATTTCCCACTTAATCCCCAGGGTCAACTTTAGAAAATGAAATCAACCGGTTTGTATGATACTAATACCGGGGTACTATAGATACTTCCATGGTACAGAAAATAAAAAAAAATCATGCAGTTAAGATAACAAAAATTAAATTTTGTTTTTTGCCATATTCCACTAATTTCAATGTCACAAGAAGAAAATATAAAAAAAATTATATCCTTTCGGTCTGTGAAATCCCACTATATGATACAAACTGCAAGATAATTTTTAAGATAAATAAAAAATACTGAATTGTGTGATATTTTCAAACCTACATCCAAAAGAAAATCGTTTTTCTAGTAATTCTTATTGAGAAATTTATAATATTTCCAAGGCTTATCAAAACCCCGAAAAATTTTATGGCCGTCTTAACAATATTGTTGATAAGTATAATAATGTTCTGGTTATATATTAACTTCCCTTACATAGCTCAATGTTCCTTTCATTCTCAATTTTGCTTACACACGTGGCGGGTATAGCTAGAAAAAAGATCTACCCCCTTAGGATACCAGACCTTACTTCCCAGTGGACATTCACGTCTCTCAATTCTACAGTTTTTACTTTGTTTTTTTGGATTGTGACTTGAATATGGACCGGTATGCTTGTTTTTGATTGTTATAGATACAGACATATATTTTGAGAAAGTAGGAATGATTCAACCTGCAGTTGCCATGGGTGGTGCAGCAGGGGGAATGATCAATTCAATCGCAAGTTCTGGACACTCAGCACCTCTTAAAGAACCTGCTAAAATTAGATCCCAATTTCCAGAAACATGGCTATGGTCAAATCATTCTGTCGGGTAAACATTCATTCGAATAACAAAATGCATGAAGCCGTTTTGATATCTTTCTTCCTTTGCCATATACTACGCTTAACTTCTTTTCATAATATATATGTTTTCTCCCCAATACATTATGGCATGGCATTAATATAAAAAATGTATATAAATAAGTAGAAAGTAAACATTAATATCTTGATACAGACTATGAGATGATGGCGTTAATTGGTGGCGGTGGCGGAGGGGGAATGATTAATTCAGTTGCAGGACATAGTTCTGGTCAGTTAGGCCCGTTAAAGGAACCTGCTAAAATAAGAACAAAATTTCCAGAGACTTGGCTTTGGTCCAACCATTCCGTCGGGTATAAATATATGATTAGAAATCTGTGCAGAACTAATAACATTTGTATATCCACCTGTCTCCTTGGCTTTGCTAAAAGATCTATCCATTATAAATGATATATAAGACTATGTTAAAACTGTTTTCAGTAACGTGTCGTGCATTTAAATAGTAACCTCAAATTTGATTGTAGTTTTAAAATAATAAAATAAAACATATGTTGGAAATGGAGTTAATTAATATAGAAAAACAACACGATAAAAACAATAAATATGCAAAATTATGCGGTTTAAACTTGCTTCCTATGTTTTAACACACACACACACACACACACACACACACACACACACACACACACACTTTTACTTATACAAATAAAATACTATATCTAAAAAACTTCTATATCCAAAAACTCCATATTTTTATTCTTAGAAGGAATGATTGATAACTGGTTTTGTGGGTTATATCACAAATTGCCTGATCAAATAATAGTGATAAAAGAAAGTGGTATTGAACATATGTCAACTTTGAGTCTTTGGCCAGGTATCCATGGTCATGTATAAATGTAACATAATTATTGGTAACTGTCAATTAAATTCTAAATTATTCAACACAGTTCTATAGAACCATGAAATGTGATATCTTTTTCTCTTTTTTCCCGTTTTGTTTGCCAAGCAAATTTTACTCAACATCAAATTTTGTGTTTAATTATCGTGCTCAAGTTACTATATACACGAAATTTTTTGTAGATGCATTATATTATGAAAAGCTGCCTATGCCTGTAATGGCGTTAGGTGGTGTCGGAGGGGCCATGGTCAATTCGGTAACAGGACCTAGTTCTGGCCAGGCAGGACCTTTAAAAGAACCAGCTAAGATTCGATCCCAATTTCCAGAAACTTGGCTTTGGTCAAATCATTCTGTCGGGTATAAGTTTTGTACATAACTGTTGTCTTTTTATAGCATGCAATGTTTTGTTTAACCCTATCCTTTCTCAGAAAGCTTTACTTTTGCTGTTGAAAAGTATTTATATAATTAAAAATGTATGGTAATTTTCCCAATTACTATATTAAAAATATATCTTTGTCTTTGCTAAACAATAAATACACATCTAACTTTTTTAAAACATTTTAATAACGTTTACACAATGTAAGACATCAAAGTTATAAAATTTTTACTTTACAAATTTGTTTCATTAGGGTTCATAAACCCTCACTTTTCAGAAGTTAAATGTTGAATGGTCTCACAGCAAATCATAGGTGAAATCTGATTCATTGGATGGTTTAACATTTTCCTGGATTTTATCAATAACTGTTATATAGTAAGGATGAAACATGTTATAGATGACACACATAAAGAACCTATCAATTTGATAGCATCGTTCCTTGCAAACTAATTAAAAGTACCGACCTTAAACTACCGTATACGTTTCGGAATTAACCATGGGAACATCATCCTGAAAACGACGTCCTAATGTAAGTCCTTTACAAGTAATCAAAATTCAATATTATCAGACATAAATAAAATTTATTAATTTTTAAAGAAGTGTCGTTTGTTAACCACCTAAATACTATTATATTGTCAGAAATATACTATAATTGTCTAAATTTTCTGCAACTTAAAATTTAATATTTCTTAAAAACTAAGATATACTCCCTCATGCAAAGTATTTCCTAAGCTTAATTTAGTAAAGCATACTAGTATTTTGGTCCTTTGGGTAGCGTTTCAACATCTTCAAAATAATTTTGGTTTCATAATTTTGGTCCAAGCACTACTGATGAGGAATTGTATTCCGAAACGGCCGTCTAGTGCTGTAAAATTAAAACTGGTATAATATGTAATATATAAGCCCTAAAATGCAATACTCCAACAAAAATTTATAGGTCATGCATTCTGGGAATTTAATGAATTGATGTTTAGTTTCCATTCATTACGGGTACTCTAATGTTGGGAATATACTTTCATTTTGAATATTTTTTACAGAATCACACCAAAAACATGACATACTAAATACGTATATATTGTTTGCTTCTTTATGAAATGTTCTGTTTAATAGTAGTGTTGTTCGACTGGGACATTATACACTTCTGAAAAACACTACAGAAGTAAACTTCCACAGTTGAGTAATATTATAAAACATGATGTAAGATAGTTACATCAAAGTATAGTTATTATGATGCATTAAAGACAGTAGATATCCTAAAACTATGGTATAGTCTCCATAGAAAATTATAAATCCCGTGATATCCTATATTCTCCTGTGGTGACATCCATTCTACTCTGACAATGGGCACTTCTGGACTAAACGTAAGCAGTAAACGTCCAAAATGGAGTAACATCCTAAGAGTAGATATCCTAAAACTATATTATAGTTTCCATGGAAAGTGATAAATCCCATGTTATCCCATATTCTCCTGTAGCGGTGACATCTGACTCTGACAATGTGCACTTCTAGACTACACGTTAGCAGTAAACGTCCAAAGTGGAGTAACATCTTAAATACATTGTATGTAAGTGAGTTATATCAAAGTATAATTATGATGATGAATTGAAAACATAAGATATGGTTGATATCTTAAAACTATATTATATTCTCCATGGAAAGTGATATATCCTATAATGGTCGACTCGTTGGTTGCACCTAATGCCGGTTTTGCTGCTGGAGGCGGGACGATGACTGGTGCCACTAGCGGTGGCGCTAGCGGAGGAGGTGCTGTCCCACTGAAGGAAGTCACTAAAATTAGAACGAAATTCCCGGAAACATGGTTATGGGTCAATAGTACAACAGGGTAATTTGAATAATATTTAAATCCGACTATGTACTCTTCTGACTTCTGTAAAATGCTTTAGATATTTGGTGTGCGGGCTTAAATATACTTCTCCGTTATTATAAAAGTGTCTTGTTCATAGAACATTAAAAGTAAACATAATACTAATACACGAAATCGTCTCAAAATATCCATAACATTTCAACGTTTAACACTTATATTGTACATAATATAAAATCGCTAAAATACATTTATTTCTAAAAGCTAAAATTGACAACGGTAATTTAGGACTAACGTTTAATAGAGTAAACCTAAATCATGTTCTTTTAATTTGCAATGAATGTTTATTGCTTATAACATTCTTGATACTTTGCGAATCTTGTTATTTTATACAATTTGCTGGTCTGGTCGTCACCAAATAGTTATACAGAACGTAGGTAATCTGTTTAGGTTTAACAGTTATACAGAACGTTTGAATTTTTATGAAATAATACAGCACATGACAGAACTAAATAAATCATTCTAATCATAACAATAGACGAAAATTAATTATTTTAAAAGCGGTCAAAAACATATTTATATTTCTTATAAAGACATGTCCTTCTAATTGTTGAAAGAACCTTCGATTTCAATACCTTCTCTCTTTGGAAACAGATGAATTGGAGCAACCCTAAACTCGTATGCTGAACATTTTATGTTGTAAGTGAGTTACATCAAGATACAACCAAATGCTGCATTAATAGAAAACATAATGATTAATGTCTTAATATCTGTACTAATTTTTCCATTGTAAGTACAATATCTTAGTATGGTTGATTCGATGCTGGCTCCTGGTGCAGGAATTGGGGCTGGATGTGGAGGAGCAGGTGGTCTGAGATGTTTTTCTGGCACTATCGGAGGCGGTGCTGTTCCACTGAAGGAAGTCACTAAAATTAGAACAGAATTCCCGGAAACATGGTTATGGGTCAATAGTACTACAGGGTAATTTGAATAGCATTTCAACCCTGCTATGTACTCTGTTGGTTTTTGGCTTTTTCTTTTGAAGCTAACTGATTCAGATATTTGTGGTGTAATTGCTTTAGCTTTATCTTAACGTCTCGGTGTAAGATACTGAAATGCCACTTGTTCATTTAAAATTTTTAACAAATAAATAAATAATGAAATAAATAAATGATAAATAAATAAATAAATAAAATAAATAAGTAAATGATTAAAAAATAAATAGATAAATAGATTAATAATATGTACAAACAGGACCGTTCCTAAATTTTCAAACCATTTCTACTTTTAACACTTTGTTACCAATATTATAAAATCACCTAAAATATCCACAATGCTTAAATGGAAAACTGGTTTTCGGCTTAAACAAAATAATATTATTGAAGAAAATTCTTATTGTATTTTTCATTGTAAATACTGTGTGATTTGCTGTTTTTCCTGAAACTCGGTTCTTGGTTGATAGTAAAACAAAAATATACCTAAACATGCCTAAAGGTGCTAGTTGTTATTTTGTTACTCTTAGTTGTTTTTTATTCTTCATTTACAAGGGATGTATTACCCCACTATGCCACCTAATGCAGGATTCGGGGGTGGAGGCGGTGGGTCTGTTGCTGGTGGAGGTAGTGGTGTTTCATTGAAGGAAGTTACTAAAATTAGAACGGAATTCCCAGAAACTTGGTTGTGGGTCAATAGTACGGCAGGGTAATTTGAAGTCAAGCTCGGTTTTACGCTATCATAGCTATTCTTGTAATTATATTCTAAGCTTCTTTAGTCTGATAGCTATCGTATATGTAAAAAATAGCTCGTGTCTTGCGCATAAGTTCTCGAACATCTTTTCGTTTTTACCAGAAAACTAAAAATTAAATCTTTAAACACGGTTATTACTAATTTAATTATTATGTCACAAAATTATTGTTAAAAGTAAGAATAGCATAAAACCGAAAAAAGTAAAATAACAAAAAGCAAAAGCTTATTCAAAAGATGATAGAAACAGCCAAAAAGACAAGCCAAGACAAAGAACAAAAACAAACAACAAATATATAATATCTGTCGTAATTACACGTACGCCATAATTAACGACAAGACTGCAGTAACCCCGCCATAACAAACGGAGATATGCGTGGCATTTGAATTATATGCACCTTTCTCTTGGAAATAGTGTCAGTAAAGCGTCACCAAGTCTAGAGAGATATTATTTTATCAATTTCTACTGTGGTAATATTCTATCCCGATAACACATGTTGTTCAGTATAGCATGTTGAATATTAGCAAGTGGAGAAATAATGTTTTACGCAGCAGTCAAGGGATAGTGGAGGAAACTCGAGTACCCGGATAAATCCACCAGACCTTCAGTGTGCGAACTGACGGAACATCCGAAATTAGAATCCTTCACAATGGGAGTCAAACCTAAGCGACGAGAGCCGTTGAAACCAATAAGCGCGGACTTTAGACCCTTCTGACATCGAGGCCAAAAACACGCTGAAGAGGGTTAAAACGGTGTTCATATAATTTCTAGAATAGTAACTGTGATAATAGTTGTTTACAAGTGATTTATTACCCCACTTATCCCACTATACCACCTTACGCAGGATTCGCGGCCGGAGGCGGTTGGGCTTTTCCGGGTATGAGTGGTGGTGCTTGTGGTTACTTTGTAAATGGTTGTTTTATATTCTTCATTTACAAGTGATATTTTACCCCACTTTTCCCACCATGCTACCGAACGCAGGATTCGGGGCTGGAGGCGGTGGGGCTTTCCCTGATGTGAGTAGTGGTGCTGCTGGTGGAGGTGGTGGTGTTACACTGAAGGAAGTTACTAAAATTAGAACAGAATTCCCAGAAACTTGGTTATGGGTCAATAGTACTACAGGGTAATTTGAAGTCAAAGTTCAGCTTTGCTTTACGCTCAATATTGTTACATGTACTTTTGTAATCAAATATATGTATACTTCTTCAGTCTGAACGCTATAGCTATGATATATACAAACGAAAAGCCCTCCCCCCCCCCGAGTCCCTATGGACATTTTAAATGTTATCTTTAATTTTAAAGAGTAGTTAAATAAACGATAATAATCTATCGTGTAAATTTAGTTTTATAATCAAAACCACTAAACACAGCTTCCAATATTAATAATAAAACGATTGGTTTCAAGATAATTTCGCTAACACAAGTTCTTTTTGTGGTTGGTATGATTGAAAAAAAAAATACATAATTGTTTTGCATCTGACTGGTAACGGTTTATGTTTAAAAATACTATCATAATTTAGAGAGAGAGAGAGAGAGAGATCGAGTTCAGACGATATTTGGATCCTTAGACAGAATTGTAACTGTTTAGCAGTTATTAGACCTTCATTTATTTGATACCATATAGTTGATTAGATGCAGATATAATGTTTAAGTTGTTTTACAGATGTTTTTCACCATAGCGGCTTTTTGGGAGGTTTTGGTGGATTCGAGGCTGTCAACAGTGTCGCTCACTTAGCAGGGTCGGCTGGTGGCATTGTTCCACCGCCAAGCACAAATCACGTACAGTCACCGAATCTGAAAGAACCTGCTAAAGTTCGATCCGTGTTCCCAGAAACCTGGTTGTGGACAAATTCAACTATAGGGTATTTTATGGATAATAAATTATAGTCTACCCTTCCGTGTTGTAGTAAAATTCTTATCAGCAATATATTTTTTTGTCCGTTAGACAAGCTACAATTACGGTTTAAAGACTGATAAATAATTAAAAATAATAAATCTATTAATTCATATTAACTAACTAACTAACTAACTAACTAACTAACTAAAATAAAAACAAATAGACAAATAAATAAATGAATAAATAAATAAATGAAAACATATACAAAAAAAAAAAAAAAAAAAAAAAAAAAAAAAAAAAAACCCAACAAAATTCAAGAGTTTTACAAATTTCAGTATATATACTATGTTTTTGTTTTTTCTACCATAAAGTGACGAAGAGCGTGAAAAGGACACTTTTATATAGTGCTAAGCGTCTTTTTTAACTTCGCGACATTATCATGCTTTCCGTCACTTCATGGTAAAAAAACTGAAATAATATTTTAAATAGCAATCTTTCAAAATGATACGAAAAATTAATGTATATATATTACATAAACAGTTAGTCGCCAGCCAGCAATTTGACGTATGAGAAGCTTCGCCCGCAACCGGAAGCGATTTGGACCTAAATCACGTACCTGAGAATCTCCTCCAGGTGATGATGATGACCGCCATGATAATGGTTTTAATATAAGGTTGTAATATGTAAAATAGAATATGGTATTAACCTAGGTCGAAACCATGTGTTCTACTGCAATAACATACAGAAGTAAAGAAAAAATAATACTGTCTTGACCGAAGCAATTTATTCACCTGCACTAAATACAGTGGTAATCAAAATTATTGAACATGGAATAAATAACATAATCCATTGTACCTGTACAATGGCAATGGAAAATACATCATTTCCTATATTTACAATATTTTCGACAAATTTTTTTATTTTTGAACAATATTTTTCTTATAAATAGGAAATTCTGACAAATTTATGAAACCTTTATCACACCTATGAGAAATAGATTCTGCTTGTCATAAAGTGTCATGTGACATACTGTATTTATTCAGTTGTAACGGAAACTACGTCTCAAAGTCTTTGCAGAAAATATTTGGGTTATAAATATGCAAAGGTGGTCGTTATACAAAGTTTAACTGTAAAATGATAAAATTTTATTGATATTTCAAGTGTATTCTATGTCTGGAATTATGTTACCACAAATGGCGTTAGCAGGAGGCGCTGGGCCTGGTACTGGTGTCATAAGTGGTTCAATTCCACAACAACCAACACCTTTAAAAGAAGTTGGGAAAATACGTTCATTATTCCCTGAAACCTGGCTTTGGGTAAATGAAACAACGGGGTATCTATCATACATGTATATAATAGGCTTATTGTTGCCATCACTCCAGTCGTTTGCACGTGTATTTCGGGAGCAAAGTCTGCTTTTTTATGCGTTTTGTGAATCCAGACTTTATGCTTACATATTCTAAACACTTTATTTTGAAATGGCAATAGTCAATTGTTTAATTGCAGTAAAAGACTTTATGCATTGTAGCCTTCTAGAGCAAATGGCCGGAAAAATACTTAATTTCCTATATATGTATATACAATGTTTGTTTTTTGCTAAATATTTCTCTTGAAACTATAAAATTCTGACATTTAATAAACCTTTACAAAGCCCCTGAGAAATAGATTCTGTTTGTCATAAAGCGTCACATGACATACTGGAACTATCTAGTTATAACGGAAACTACGTCTCAAAGACTATGCAGAAAAATATTTTCAAAAGTTTCAATGTATATTAATAAAAATTGTATTGACATTTTAAGTGTATCCTCTGCCCCAACCTGGAGGAACGTTTGCACCAATGGCCGCAGGAGGCGCTGGTGTCATAAGTGGTACGATTCCTTTAAAAGAAGTTGGGAAAATACGTTCATTATTTCCTGAAACCTGGCTTTGGGTTAATGAAACAACGGGGTACCTATCATACATGTATATAATAGGCTTATTGTGCAAGCTTCAGTGGTTTAGATTTGTTGCCATCCCTCCAGTCGTTTGCACGTGTATTTCGTGCTTTTCTATGCGTTTTGTAATTCTGACTATTTATGTTAATGCACCTCATTTAGCAACCATATAAATCATAAGTGCTTGCAAATGAAATACAAGCTGTTTATGAAATGCGCAATGTTATGTGGAACTCAATCGGTACTCTGATTTTGGCTTTTAGTGCTATCCTTTCCAATTCAAGCTTCATTATGCAAAGTCTTATTTATATCCTCTGGGGAATGGCGTCTGTAGGGATTAAAATTCGAGGTCATCTTGACGTTATACTCCCCGGGTTAAACTGTAGTATTGCAAACATAAGATGGCATAAGCATGTTTTGCAATGGAATATTAAATGTTATAGATGGGGTGTGCTTATCATATTACCATTACCTTTCAGATAGGCCAATCTTTCACCACGGTTTCCTTAGCGGCGGATTTGGTGGATTTTCAGCTGTGAATAGCATGGCCGGCAGTGCACTCAGTGGTGCTATTGTTGAACCACCTAGCACAAACCAGGTTCAATCCCCTGATTTAAAAGAGCCAACTAAAGTTCGTACAGTCTTCCCAGAAACTTGGCTCTGGACAAACTCAACCATTGGGTATTTTCCAAAATAGTGTTATTCCGTAAACCTGCATGCATTCCATAGATGACAAATCGTTATTATGTTAGGTGTTGGATTTGTGTCCTCTTTTTGCCAAAATATTTCTCGATCGCATGCAACCATTCCCTAAGTATATTCTGCTCTTGTTGCTTTCGCTTTTGCCAACTATATATTCCTGTATTTCTGTTTTTATTCCCCGTTTTTTCGATGAAAGAGGAGGGTATTAAGTTAGTTTCCGTCCTTCTGTCCGGTCGTTCAGAAAATTCTCATCCGAAGTGATTCTTCAGAACTCGGAAGCGCTATTTGACGAAACTTGGCGCAAAGCATCAACATTGACATCAACTTATTAACCAGAGTTAGTTTGCTCATTTTTTGGCAGTTATAGACCTTTGACCAGAAATCTTAAAATAGTTGAAATTTCTAAAACGCATGACGAAAGCAAAAATATTATGTTATATTTGTATTTTCTTCATTCATTTCGGTTGAAAAAATCGGTTTGAACAGGTGGAAGCAACAGAAAGTACCTACTAAACCTTTGTTTAACACTGTGAACTACGACATATTGTATTACATGCACTCACCATATAAAGTTTTTTTTTTTTAAATATAAATATGTATTCATTTCCATATGACCACTTTGACCGCTCTGTTTATTGATGCTTAAAATAGATAAATAATACTTGCATCTGTACTACACCGTTAGTATACGAATCAACGGCTACAATTGTTCATTTCACATTCATTAAACTGAAACGGAAATAAATAAATAAAATAAATAAATAAATAAAAATAAATATAGATAAATAAATAAAGAAACAAATAATAGGTAAATAAATAAATAAAAAAATACGTGTCCATTAATAAATGAATGAAATGTATAAAAAAATAAATTTAATGCTTTAAAACTGTGTATATGTCCTGAAAATATCTAAAAGGTGTTGTAAAATATATCCCAGCTATAATAATATTGAAAACAAATACCTAAGTTGTAGTTGAACATTAAAACCGCAAGTACACACTCTAATGTATATCACAGTTTGCGTTCGTTTTCTGTTTGCTAAATCGCATCCAGCAGACGTTAGTCTCCTAAATCATCCAACTCCAGTGTGGATGGGACAAGCAGGTTGTGCCAGATGAATTGAATTGTAAAATTCCCAAAGCATGTTTTTCACATGTTAAACCAGTTACATGTTAACGCCTCAGATACAATTTAGATGAATATTTCATAAATAAAGCTTGTAATTTTAATTATCATTTATTTATTCAAGATGGCTGTCCTATGTGTGGCGGTGGTGTTGGCGGTGGCTTTGCTTTTCATGGTCCGATGATGCCCCAACCCGTTCCTAACGGTCCAACTGGTCCTGCTGGTAGTGTAACGTCAACACTTAAAGAAGTTACAAATATTCGCACAAACTTCCCAGAAACTTGGCTTTGGACAAACAAAACGACTGGGTATATTACATTATTAAAGTATCCGAAGGATTCTGTGTTCCGAGTGCTTTCATTCCTGTGTACATTCGATATACACGGGATTTATTACTAGCTGCAATATCTATGTTACTATATATTAATCACGATATTTGCACAAGCTTTATTTTCTAGTAAGTTCTGAGTTGGCATACCGGAATGGTAGAGTCTTCTCCGGGTATTCCAGTATCTCCACCATTCCTTAATCGTCCGCCTTGGTATCATATGAATAACATTCATTGTTTCTCGGATGCAAAACGCCATTATTTGAAAATTGTCTTTGATTTGATGAAACCCGTTTTCTTTACGCTACCTTATAAAACGTACTGTAAAATTATTACATAATATCTAGTCTTAACCTGATAAAACTGATACAAATGAAACATCGTAAAAATAATAAATAAAAAATAAATAAATACACCAGTAAAAATTCAAATCACAATCAAAAAGATAAAATAAAATCTTTAAATAAATAAATAAATAAATAAATAAATAATTAAATAAATAAATAAATAAATAACTGTTTAAGACTTTTATTTAAATCCGGCACACACCATGCTTTCTTTTCTAAAACCTACCTTTCCTGCTTGTTCTTAATTGCAATGTTTCAGCTTGTAGAAAAACACATTGTCATGTAATGATATAGCCACTTTCATCAAAGGCATATTCCCGCTTTTTTAACTGCGATACTTTCTCGTCTGTTGTTGCATAGTTTTCCTTGTAGAAGCATACATAATTAGGCCTATGTTATAGCCACTTTCATCAAATGCATATTCCCATATTCCAACTTTTTAGCTGCGATAATTTCTCGCCTGCTATTGCATAGTTTTCCTTGTAGAAGCGTACATACTCAGGCCTATGTTACTGCCAATAGCATAGTACTTTGTTCTTTTGTCCTCTGCTTTTCTCGTCTGCTGTATCATAGTTTTGCTTGTGTTGCGACTAAATGTTATGTTAAGTGTATAATAACTCTGATCTGCAGTTTTAAATTTGATACCAGATTTTATTTTATCGAAGTTCAAGCTATTGCAGAGATCGCTAGAGTACCACATGACCAATGCTCTAAACGTATGCGAGGGATATTTTGGAAAACGTTTAATTTGCAAATTCCAAGAGAAACATTGTTTATAGCAGAAAAACTTAAAACTTATACAATTTTGTCTGCATTGGAAATGTTAGTTCCACACAAACATTTTGTAGTTCCAAACGGTACTCTTTCTAACCTTCATTTGAAACGTGCTGCAAAAAATAAAAAATTCGGATAAACCACACAGGCAGATTGGAGTTATCACTCTTTGTTGTAACATGTCTTTATATGTTTTATAAATATTTAAACATTCAAGTTAATGTTAACAGATCAATGAAAGGAAAGAGTTAAGTCAATTATTTCGAAAAAATGTAAGATTTTGCTCTTCATCGTCTAGTAATGTTCCTTATCAATAGTTTATATAATTGAAGATTGGGTTGCTAACAGTTTTAGAAAATCGTTTTATTTATTATTTTTATTATTTATATTTTTAATATTCTTACACGCGTTTTATTTTTATTACTTACACAGTTTAATCCATTTGAAGACTTCTAATTTATTAAGTAAAGTTTTAATTAATTTTTTTCTGATTTACAATCACGTACAGAGTACTTTACTACTACAGAGAACGCTTACAACTACAAGCGATTGAAACAGACTGAGCAAAGTAGAAAGAAAGTAGAAAATATCCTGTTAATTTATTATATATATTTTGAAAAGTTTAACCCCTATTTCACTGGGTATAAATCGTCTATTTTTGCAGAGCTGATGGCAGAGTACAGATTACTACCACAGTACCTGACACTATTACGTCATGGATAGCTAGTGCTTTTGCTGTCCACTCACAATCCGGACTTGGTGTGGCACCAACAACTGCTAAGGTATAACCCAACAAACGTACTACCACTTTTTGGAACTTGCCTTTTTAATCATTTTTGAATTTATACCTGTATTCTTAGAAATTTTGTGTATATCGAAGCGTAACGACAAATATGGTACACGGTTCAATGTCTCCTATGTTACAAAAGTATTTTTTTCTTGTTTTCTCTAACATGACACAGGACTCGGCTTTCTTACTATGTCAGTGAATGTTGCAATTTGATTTACCAAGTAGGAATAATTTTTTTCTTTTCTCTTCAAAAGAATTGATAAACGAATAATATGAATTTTCAATATTAAATATATTATTTTATCCTTATTCTACTAATTATTTATTTGTTTTTCAGATTGAAGCTTTCAGACCGTTCTTTGTCAGCTTGAATCTACCTTACTCTGTTGTGAGAGGTGAACAAGTCGTTCTTCAGGCCAATGTCTTTAATTATATGACACAGGATATGGACGTATGTATAACTAATTTGTTTGCCAGATCATACGATTTAACACATATGTAAAACCATGTCTCTGGATATAATTGTAATTCCAAAGCGGAAACAGTTTGGGTGTGATGATGGGATTTTGGAACAGAAACCAGAAATTCAAAGCTGAAATATCCAAAAGAACAATCAATTTGTCACGACTAACAAAAAAGTATGATAGGATAAGAAAAACAATTTAACTTAGCAGATTCGGTTACTAGTATCTTATCATTACCAAACTTGTATCCATCCCGCAGCACCTGGCAGCCGTTCCGCCATATTAATGTCTTGCTATCAGATAACATTATAACATTATATGCACAAATCTACTACTATTTTATGGTGGAAATAAACGAAATAACAATTAACAAAACAAACGAACAGGATACAATCATAATTATAAAACACTGTTTACAAAATCTTTTAAAAATCGTTCTTATGTATAAAAAGCATAATTGTCCTAGATATCAGTACTTGTAAGTTTTCCTATTACAACCAAACCTGTCTATGAAGGCCCCAAAGGGAACCAGTAAAAGTGGGTTTTATAGGCAGGTGGCCTTTATATTCAGCTTCAAACAATATGAATTAAGAACAATTGGGGTACAATTCTACTGGCCTATATAAGCAGGTGGCCCTTATATAGAAGTTGTCGTTAAGGCAAGTTGGACTGCATTAAATACACGCGCATAAAATGAAAGTCATTATTAAACAAATATACAATTGATTTTGTTTTATGAAGTATTAAATATATGTTGATTAATTTTTATTTTATTTTTAAAGGTTTTAGTGACTTTGACAAAGAATAATGACTTCCGTAACGTTATAATCAATGCAGATGGAACCAGTCAATACGTGTCACGTGATCAAACAGACACCGTACATGTAAGTTCAAATATATACCCATAATTCAATGGGAGAAACGGTAGGAAATGGTATGGTGTTTTACACCCTTGTCAAAAACCTATCGCTTATATCGAGACGGCGAGTTCTCGGATGGCGATAGAAACCTGAAGAAAACCGCTTGTAACAAACGAACTGAACGTTTGTTCAACATTGGAATTCGAACCTAGTGGCATGTTATAGAAATCGATAATATTAATAATATAAAGTATATTAAACCGTGGAAATTAATTTCTTTAAATCTGATCAATTACCAATAAATGGGATAGGCAGTAGAAGTGTTCTCCTGCGAATTATTTCAAAAAAGAATACTGATTGGTGTTGTCATTTTAAGTCATAAATGTAAGCATTTACTTATGTTTATTAATCTATTTTAGGTTGCTGCAGGACAAGCAAAGTCTGTTTTCTTCCCTATTGTACCAGCGGGTCTAGGAAAGATTGATATTACAGTCAAAGCTCAATCAACAGCTGCTGCTGATGCTGTGAAACGACAGTTACTTGTTGAGGTAAATTAAAATTATTAGATAGATTCAGTACAGACCTGTCAAAATAATTTTACACTGGAATAACGAAAAAGATTAGATGAGTCGAAGCTCGTCTCCCTTTTTGCGGAGATATGGAAAACTAGTATCCGCAAAAACTGCGGGGAGATAACAGATGCCAAGATAACTGTCGAGATATTGATGTTGCTAACGGGGGAGGGTGGGCGAGTTGGCAACAATTTTTTAGCTTAGTGTTAAACTTTCAACTGGTCTGTACTGTATGTCATTACATCAAAACTTGATGTATTAAGCATTTCGAACTAGGTTTGCGATTGATACTGTGGAATAATTATATATCTTTTTATGTAAAATATCAAAACAAATTTTAATCTGAATAAAGCGGACTTTAAAAAACCCAATAGAAGCCATTTTAAAAGTTAAATATATTCACAACATTTGAGTTAGAAAAAAAAACCTGACACAAACGATGAAAAAGCATCTACAGTCATAAAAAGCGTGCTTCAAATTTGATAATCCGAACTACTAAATTCTGAATTACTCAGAATCGAAGTCTCTTATACGTCGAGTTATCCATGTCTCATTGTAATTCATGTTTTTTTTTTCAGCCGGAAGGTGTACCAAAGGAATACAATACCCCAGTTCTGATCGACCTGAAACAGTCCAGCAGCTTTTCAAAAACTGTTCCGGTTTCACTTCCAGCCGGAGTTGTCGCAGGATCACAACATGTCAGAGTTTCTGCTATTGGTGAACATATTTTCTATAAATCCAAGTGTTATATTGTTAAATCACGAATAATAAACACTCTTGAGACGAACCGGTCTCATTTCCGTGTCGGGAGTTCACGTGTTTAAACTCTTAATTTACAAGTTTCAAAGCTTTCACTTTACTTTTTGAACATGAACTGGCATGTTTGTTTTATTTAGTAGTGGCTGTCGATTTGCTAGTTGTTGTAGACTTGATCTGAAAAAGACGTTTTATCTTTGCGAAAAACAATTCCTTAAGATTGGAATAGGGCTAAACGGTCTTTTTAATGATACCAACTAACGTTTGTGCAGAATATTTATTTCCATTAAATTTAGGATTGCATATGTTGACGGAATCGATAAGCCTTATTGGCATTAATAATAGAACATTTTCGTTATCTTTTTATTTTCATACTTATGAGATTGTCCTTTTTTGCCATGGCCTAGTTTCATGTAAAATGCCTTGTTGCCAAAGGGATAAAGTATAAGAAATATGTGACTCTCTTTTATTTTAAATGTTATTTTAGGCGACTTGATGGGCCCAACTGTAAATGGATTAGACAAGTTATTGCACATGCCAACAGGATGTGGAGAACAGACCATGTTAGGAATGGCACCAGATATATTTGTTACTAATTACCTGAAAGCAACGAACCAGTTGACCGGTGCAATAGAAGAAAAAGCCCTGGAATATATGGATAAAGGTAATCAGCCACTAAATCAATCCAGACTTGTAGTGAATGTTTAAACTTCTGATACATGTATATGTTTTTATTTGGAGACGGTTAAAGAGGTTTGTATGGACAGATGACATTGAGATGTCCGCTTGTTGTTATTTAACATTATGTGTATTTAACAATTTAATACCCAATATATATTTACCATAATGGTACAGAAACTAAAACATTTTTACCACAAAATACTATAATGAAGATTCTTTCAAATGTGAACAAATTGGCATGGGAATTTAACATGTTATACTTTATTTGCCAGTTTTGAAAGTTTTTAATTAATTTTCTTTTGGAATTGTGTTTTAGACTGGTATGTAGACTTTTGGATTGTTATTTTTTCACTATTAACTAGGTTATCAGAGAGAGCTTACCTTCCAGCATAAAGATGGTTCATTCAGCGCATTCGGTGATCGTGATAAATCCGGAAGTATGTGGTAAGTATGTACAGAACTCACCTTGTCGTATGTAGTGCTTCCAACAAGAATGGGGATATCACTGTTATACTTACCTGTGTATGACTAACGCGTCTTTGTCCTTGTTTGTGATGGCCAGTAAAGGATTCTCCCCACAGTTCACATCATCTCGTCAGTTTTACTATTGCCTTTATTTCTTTGCTTAAGTTACTGGTCACGAACTTGCAAAGCTAGGTTTTTTCGGAATGATCTTGGGTGTGTTGAAAATTTCATAAGAACAACCCTGATATCGTTATAAAACCTTGTTTTTAATGTTTTAGTTAGTAACAGAAAATTATATTTTATTTATTTTTTATTTGATGATGATACATATGGTAGTATTATGAATAAGATTATTATTACAGCTTTGTTTAACATCTCTAATTCTTTTTAATTCGCTCATTGTTTCGGAAATGACCTCAACGATAAAAATATAAAATACATATATCATCAAATGAATTTCTTCGTGTTTATTTTAGGCTGAGTGCTTTCGTTGTAAAATCATTCCATCAAGCCAAACAGCATATATTTGTCGATGACGAAACACTAACACGTGCTATTGATTGGATGATAAGCCGACAGAACAGTGATGGTTCATTCCCAGAGCCTGGCCGTGTTATCCACAAAGATATGCAGGTACATTTACACATGTCATTTAGAATTTCAAACGAAACATTAGTTGTAACTTAAGAAGTATTACTAATTTGTTGTTTTTGTCGCTTGTGTATTTTTGTCATCCCTGATACAAAAACACCCCAAAAACACTCACGAAATTTCATATTTTCTAAACACATATTTAATATTACCAGTCCATGGACTGCATAATGCTTATCCAGAAGAATGAAAAATCTAACAAGATACAATACCGCATAACAATGAAGAAGATAGGTAATAGAGTTATTATTTCGACAAACAGAATTGCATGACAAAAAATTTAATATAAATTGAATATATCTTTTTACAGGGAGGTTCAGCATCAGGACCAGCTTTAACTGCTTTTGTTTTGATAGCTTTACTAGAAAACAACGACCTACACGGTGTAAGTATTGAACATAACAAACTGTTTCATAGGTAGAGTAACACGAACAGCATCAAAACATACATATATCATGTTTTATCTAATTCCTGAAATTTGTTACTGAATCACTGCGTTATGTTTTGGTAAATACGTTTTATTTTTTGATATGTTTGTTTCACAATTTTGCATTTGCTAAATATAATTTATACTATTCACCAGAAATTCATCATTATTTCAAAATGACATTTCATTTGGAAAACGGTAGAGAAAGAAAGAGATCCGAAAATGAGCTTAGCACACAAACAGCAAGCGATATCAAACGAAACCATTATTAAATACGTTTGGATTTGAGATGTTATCCTGGTCGGACACGGTTACGTCTTTGATATGGCACAAAATGAATTTCTCCGTAGTGATAAGACGTATCTAGCATTGTAGTTTAAATGGTATTATAAATAATAGAATGGAATAAATGTCAAGTCTTTTATGAACACCATCGTGTAATTGAGTATACGAATTGGTACACAATGGATAATAAAACGAATACACCATGAACTTATTTTGATGTGAACATAATATTTTTGATAAAATTAATCATGAATTATTATCTAAATAACACACACACACACACACACACACACACACGCGCGCGCGCGCGCGCGCGAAATGTATTAGACAGGGAAACAATGATATATTAATATATTAATCCATTTGTACAATATAATTTCAGGGCGTTCAACAAAGAATACATTCAGCAACAGCCAAGGCTACCACTTATTTGGAATCTCAAATCAGCACACTGACTGACGATTACGCTCTGGCTATATCAAGTTATGCTCTTTCATTAGCCCAGAGCTCACATGCATCTGCAGTGTTCACTAAATTAGACAACGATGCAATTGTTAAAGGTAAGTGTAGATATGCAACCAGTATTAAGATGGTGGCAGCAAAATATGTTAGGGTCCATAACATTGATGGATTAAGTACTAGTATATTACTAATTAAGAAAATGATGATATGAAACATTATATCGTTTGGCATCGGGAACTTCAGAATAATTTATTACTGAGATATTTGATGGTTCTTACTTTGTATTTGTGTAGCGGGTAGCTGACTTGAAATGCTTATCCTCCAGGAGCACCCAACTTCCATTTCACGGTGAAGTTCTTGTGTTTAACTAAATTTGCCAGTTTGAATATTTTCCGGTTTGTTCGTTTTTCATTGATAATTCATTGCTAAAGTGACAATTGCCAATGTGATAGGACAGACACGATCAAAGTAGAAGTAATCATTTTAGATTTAAAGGTGAATTTGAAAAATACACATTTATAAAGCCTGCAACACAATTAATGATTAAATATACTTAAAACAGAGAAAATATGGACAGATTTACTACGCTAATGCATGTATAAATCTATAGAGTTTATTAATTAAGTTCCATGGTGAATTGAATTTGAACGCTTTTAACAAATTGTATCTTTACCTTTTCTTCCCGTCAATAGATGGTATGAAACACTGGCATAAACCCGAAACGGCAACAACAACAACACACCATCACTGGCAACCACCCCACCAACAATCTAAACCAATGGATATTGAAATGACATCATACGCACTTCTCGTGTATGCGCATGCCAACCAATTTACTTCCGGATTACCGGTCATGAAATGGATTACTACACAGAGAAACCCTAATGGTGGATTTGCGTCTACCCAGGTACACACATTATTTGAACGTATATGATTCAGTAGGTATTTACTACAAGTAATGCTTCTTCAAGTAAAGCAGTGACTCGGTTTCAAAAACTCTTTTTTCAGCTGGCAGATAAAATTGAGTTCAAAGCCTAGAACTGTATTGCTTTCCAATGAAATTAGATTACGAAAAGATAGAAAATTAGAACAAATTTGTAGTTAATAGGACAAACATTTATTATATATATTTTCAAAATGGAAGAAAGACAGGAATTTGTTACTGAAGCACACGAAGTTTATTAATTCAACCAAAAATAAGACTACTAAATGTCACAAGCAGCCAAAAGAAGACAAGTAAACATATATTGAGACCAGTATCTGTTTTTAATATTTTGGACAAGCATTGAAAGTTCATTAATTATAATACCATTAAAAGTCTCCTGACTATCATACTTATTTGATATACTCGTACAATAATAAAAATATAATAATTTTCATCTGATATTTATACTATTAGGATACTGTCCTGGCTTTACAAGCCTTGTCAGAATTTGCACGTATGGCATATTCCACCAACTTTGACATGCAAGTAACAGTCAGTGCCGGGACATACAACCACCAATTTAGTGTAAACCCAACGAATGCACTTCTCCTACAGACAGTAGAGGTATTTTTAAATATAAATTAATTGGAAAATTCACCTGAAATGCGTGTGTTGATCCATGGCATAAACATTATAAAAAACAAACATACTAATACATGCCCAAATCCAGAAGCAAAGTAAAAACTTTGAAACTGACAAGTCAGGTTAGACGCGTGAACGTCCACGAGGGAAGTTAGGCCGGGTGCTTCGGAGGAGTAAGCAATTCCTGCGTAGCTAGCTACACCCGTCACTTGTGTAATCAAAATTGTGTGAAAGGAAGATAAAACTATGAGACGTCAAATCTATTCAGGGCAATCCTGGACACAAAAACATCAAACTGATCAACAATACTATGATGCAACCAACTTTTTGAGGTCCTTGATAAGCCTCGGCTTGCGATATCCCTGTGTCAACAATTTATTTGCAAGTAGCATAAATAATTCAGAATTCAAAAATGCATATTATCTCTGGTTTGACATCTAGTCGATCATTATAACCATAACATATAACTGTATCCATTGAAAGCTACTAGACACCATTAGCAAAACAGATAAAAAATAGAATGTTTTAAAGCTCTTTTATTACGTTAGTTAAGGCAAGAAACGGATGCGTATATTTTTTTATCATATCATATCATACATTGCTATGTATAGGAATAAAGACAGTTTTTGGTTGGTTCGATCCCATAACTATTTAGGTATAAATATAGTGTAACTTTTAAATAGAAGAGAAGATCTTTTTTACTGAAAAGCATGTATTTGCCAAATGTCAATTCAAAATAGAAAACACGAAACAGTTCAACTAAATGATAGAAACAAAACATAAAGACCTAACATATTATATTTAGACCACCGTTTAGTTAAACTACCGACTTTGTATGACCACTGGAGTAAATGTCCAGACTTGCGGTGTGCTTATATTGCTGTCCAGTGTCCATCGTATTTTACAACCAGTGGTCCATAAATAAACATGCTTAAAATTAAAGACAAACCATATTTTACAAAAAATTGCAGCAACAATGTTGTATACCATAAAAAGTAAGGCCGCGATGGCCTAAGGGATAAGACGTCAGTCTACAAATCCAGGGTCTCTCACCGCTGTGAGTTCGAGTTGCGCTCAGACCACATGTGGGAAAGTGGATTTTCCTTGCCGTTGGACTTTACCGGTTCAACTGGTATCAGTATAATGTGACTGTGGAGTGGAATGCTTGTTTGCGGCGTACTGACTCTGAGTTAGCACGTTAAAGTCGCCCTGAGTGCGCGCTAGTACAAGGCAGACCATACAACACGCTCGCACTTCACATGCATTCACGAACTTGTTTATTAATTAATCCATAGAGATAAATAAAATAGTTCTCGTCGCGAATAGCTGAAAAATTGCTGATGCGACGTTTAGCAACATCCAACCAACCAACCAATTATCAAAAGTCACAACAATATAGCACTAATCTGTCTTATAAGTTATTAGTTACTTAAGATACGATACATTACTACATGTTTTTATACTTATTATTTTTTTAATCAAGCTGCCAAGTGTTCCAAGTAATGTGCAGATATCGGCAACCGGTCACGGAATGGGATTAGTAGAAGTAAGTGATAATGGATGCAAAAAGTTTAGTCCGTCAAACTCCATAGTTCAAAGTAGTGGTCTTTAAAGACATCAGTCATTAATTTTAATTTTTTGACTAATTTTGTTCGAATGGTTCTCGTGTAAAAATATTAAATTTGTTTTTCGTACGAATACAATTTATCAAAAACTGCAGTTCATTATATTACAAAATGGAATATTTCATCATTCAACATGAAGATAACATGATTTTTACTGGGAATCTAACAATAGAAAAGGAACAACGTTTTAAATAAAGCAAAAAGAAAATCTATTGATGCTAGTTATGATCCAACTGTAAAATGGTACAATCATAAAATATTTTGACTTTTTTATTTAAGGTGTCTGTGTTCTTTAATGTGGAACAAGAAATAGAGGAGCCATCATTTGACGTAAATGTAACCATGATTAAAGAGACTCTTGACGTGATTACAGTCAAGACATGTACAAGGTATATTCATTTATTTCAATCCATTGCTCTTATTGCACACGTGTCGGTTGAAGCTAGCTAAACAGGAGGTGCTTACATTTCCGGAGCACTCGGCCTTCTCTTCCCTGGTTGAAGTCCGCGTGTTTAACCTAATTTGTTTCTACTTTGCTTTTGGATTGTGATTTGGACATGGATTAGTATGTTTGTTTTCGATAGATGTTTTGTACTGATAACAGTTTCCAGTTTTAATATATTTTGTGTCTGAAACGTTCATTTCTTGCATGTCAATTGTAAAACCAGTATGGTTCGCAAAATTACAAATTAAAATGTTTGCAGCAATAAACATTTAACATGTAAAAACACCATGTCCACAATGATACTTTATGGAAAAAGATCATTTCCAGCATTACAAGTCATTATTCGTTTTATGTTGATAGATGGACCAAAACTGGTGCTAGCGGAATGACAGTGCAGGAATTCGGGGTACCAACAGGTTTTGAAGCTGATATAGAAAGTATTGGACAAATGGATATAATAAAGAAAATTGAAACTGAAAACAGAAAAGTTATTCTGTACTTTGACGAAGTAAGTATGAAAACCTGGTTCAAGTTGTCTTTCTTTCATCGTGATAATTATAGCATACAAATTACCATTCCTTTTTAACAACAAAATAACTCTTGATATGCAGACAAGCGAGTAGATAATGCATGAACAAATAGTTACAACGAAGCAAACTGTTTTGACTTGGGAATATTGCAAGCTTTGTTATATCAAGGGTCTCAAAAGTTTTATAGTAGTCATCACACCATTGTTGATAGTTTGAAATCCAAAATTAATCTGGCTGTATTTGCTTCCCATAGTTCTACATTTTTTCTCAATTGAATTTTACACGACTTAGTACGCGTAACTAGCAAGACGGGTGACACTTGCCATTCTAGAACAAACCGGTCTTGTTTCCCTAATGGAATGTCACGCGTTTTGCTTGAATTGTCAGTTTTCAATTTTTTGTGTTTTCTTTTAATTGTGGTTTACATATTATAACACTGTTAATTTTACAGCACCAGACGGCCAATTCGGAATACCTCATCAATAGAGCTTTGACCCAAATTTTGAAACCAAACTTTCTGAAGGGGTTAAAAAAATATTCAAAACATAATATAATAAAATATATTGATAATTCTGTTTCATGTGTAACTTAATGTTCTACTTTATAGATTACTACAATACCAGTCTGTATCACCATGGAAGCCATCAGGACAGGACTAGTCGCTAAATCACAACCAGCACCAATCCGAGTTTACGATTATTACGAGCCAAGTGAGTAGTATACCATTATATATTGATGTTGATGTAAAAACTGACAAATCATTTCAATTTCCAAGAAATATTTGAAAGCATTACGAGTGTGATAAACTTGGATAAACAACGATGTCCTATTTTGGAATCGGAATACAAAGTTCTGGAAAAAACAATTATATGATCCGGTTTTATATAACGCATAACTCATTATGTAATAGAATATACTTAACAACTTGGACTTAGTTTGGTAAAACGCAACAGCAAGTACTGTTTTAAAATATCAATCAAATGGGAAACCTTCTTACCTGTGCTCTATATTTAGAATTGCTCAATATTTTTAAAAAACACGAATAAATAGACATATACATACCGTGATGGAAAAACTCGAAATAAAGATCCGAAGAGCTAAAAATCCGAACCTCTAATATATGTACAATATCATGTTTTTGTATTTTAAAAATATTGCAGCAAACCAAGTAACAACGTTTTACCAGTCACATGTACTAAAGAATTCCTCCATTTGTGATGTTTGCCAGGACTGCGGATGTGCAAAGGTAAATGTTAAAACCCAGAAACTATCTAGAGAGGCTTCAAACAATCTTATCAGTTTTTATTTGCAATTGTTTTTAATTAGAAATTATGCAAAAGTAATTTATTAAATGATAAAAAATTTAATTTAAACGTACAGTATAAGCTGTTGGTTAGAAAAATATTGCAAAAATACCAAATTTTTAATACACGATCCTTCAGAGACAGTTAAATGATAATCTTGCCTTTTATTACAATGAATTTAGTAACTACCGATATTGTATGGCAAATGTCTAGTTTCCATGCAAAAATTGAGATCATTGCAAAATTTTACAGTAAAATATTCAATATAAACGTACTTGAACCGTAACAATGGAAAACATTTTGCCATAATATTCAAACACAGTTCCAGAAGTTTTATAATCAGTGTATATGTTTCAACGTGGGCTTTTTAAACTTAGTTTGTTGCATTTTGACATTTTCTTGTTTTTTGGTGTCTTGAACGTGCAGCTGCAACAGTGTGTATTTCATATATACAAGTGTTAATTTTACATCGTTAGATAATTGTCTCGAAATACAATTCCCCATATTAGTATTAAATACTAACATAATTGATTGTATCTTTGATTTGAATGGATTTGTAACACAAGTGTTTGTTGTTTATCTGTAGGCAGCAGGGAGGAAGTAGATGACAGCAATGTTACTTAAAATAGAAATGACAGAAATAGTTGTTACAAAATGGCAAAATTTGTGTTGAGTTACAAAAGATGACAAGACATTTTTGTTTAGTTAGATAAACCTGTATTTTTGTTTGTAATATTTTTTTCACAATTGTATGATTCAGTAAATAAATGCTTTGTATAAAAAGTGTTTAGTTTTTAAAAAGTTAAAAAAAAACATACTGATCTATGTCCAAAGCACACTCCCAAAGCAAAGTAAAATCTTTTAAAATGACAAATTAGGTTAAACACGTGAACTCCATCAGGAAAGTAAGGCCGGGTGCTACAGAAGGTTAAACACCTCCTGTTTAGTTATCCAGGTCCGCCACGTATGTTATCAAAATTGAGAGAGAAAGGGACGTGGAACTACGGGATGTAAAATATATCCTGGATAATCCTGGACACAGAGAGGTTATAGAAAGAAGTTATTATATCGATCGACTATATGAAAAAAATGAGTCGAATATAGGTAAAACATCGATTCATCGCCACCATTTGTCGGTTCAGTCAAAATTTGGCGTTATAAAGGGATTTGGCGATAAATCGAAAAAGCCTCATAAAGAAAAGCATTGAAAAAAAGGTTTTTGTACCTTTAAAAAGTTTTGCAATAAACGAGGTGGTACGTCTTATCTTGGTATCTTTTTTTATGTTACGGTCGGCTATTTGCATTGTAAGTCATGCTTATCAGTATGATAGCAATGTTTGAAAAATTCTGAAATAAATTTGGTGAATCCAATATAAAACATACCAATCCATGTCCAAAGCACAATCCTTAAGCAAGGCAAAACTTTCAAACTGACAAATTAAGTGAGGGAAGTGAGGTCGGAAGGGTAAATGTCTCCTGTTCAGTTAGCTACACGCGCCACATCTGTAATCAAAATTGAAAATAAAAGGGGAATGGAAATATGGGACGTCAAATATGTCGAGGGATACAGAGACGTCATGCTTATCAATTATTGAGGGTCTTCATAAGACTAAGCCTGCAATATCCCTGAGGCGACAATTTATTTTTAATAAGTTTGCTTTATTTTAAGAATACCATATATATATTTTAAAGAAACGAAAAATTGAAACTGAAAAACATGTACTTAGTAAAAGCCTAATAGAATCTGTCACCTGTTTGCGACCGATACCGGTTGATCTCAGTCGAGGGTGATGTGATGTAACATATATCCCAATCGAGTTACATCACAGCACCCGAGACTGAGATCAACCGGTATCGGTCACAAACAAGTGAGGTACGAGAATAATAGAATCTGTCACCTGTTTGCGACCGATACCGGTTGATCTCAGTCGAGGGTGATGTGATGTAACATATATCCCAATCGAGTTACATCACAGCACCCGAGACTGAGATCAACCGGTATCGGTCACAAACAAGTGATAGATTCTATTTCTCGTACCATTTAAGTGTTTATAACTGCGCATACAAAACAAAACACGTACCCTCATGGGGTCTCTTGCATTCCTTTGGGCACCTAATGCATTGTACAAATCCGCCCTTTGAAAATAATCCCATCGACAACTCTTCAAAATTTTAAAATATCAACGATTTGTATTCAATGCAAATATAAAAACTTTGACAATGAAATATTTGAATAAAAAGTAAAATAAAACACATATGTGAAAAATAAATAAAGAAACGCTTTGTTTTGATGACGTCAAGCGCAATGATCGGATACGTCATCCTGATTGTTCAATTGTCGCGTGAGGCAGTACCAGACAAACTGGACAAGACAGAAAAATCTAGCACTGGTGTGCTCGTGAGATTTTTCTGTCCGAGGTACGAGAATATGCAATCCAGAACATGAAGCAATACTAGTTAACAATAGACAAACAGGGCTAATTCTTAAATATATTGTTAACGAAAATTTAATTGTTTGATTACACACATGGCGGGTGTAGATAGCTAAACAGGAGGTGCTTACCCTTACGGAGCAACCGGCCTCACTTCCCTGATGGAACTTCACGTGTCTAACCTGACTTGTCAGTAAGTTTTTATTTTGCTTCTGAATTGTGATTCAGACATGGATAAGTATGTTTTTGTTTATCACTAAACTGCCTACAATAAAGACATCTGTTGTCGAGCGGCTTAAAGCAATGACAGCGCCTCTCATGGCCTAGGTTAACATCCCCACTAGGGACAGATTCTAGTGGTTTTCTCCAGGTATTGTTAATGCTATTTACAGCTATCCCATAACTAACTGATCATGACTCGATACAAAATGTAAGCGAAATAATCTTAACTACACTCCTTAAAGCGAACGCTAGTAGTCTGTGTTGTATTCTGTCACAGTTGTATTTTCTTTAATAATAAAAATAGTCTTTCTGAACGGATAAACATGCATCCAAGTCGCTGATATTTTTAGGTTTTCATTTGGTGAATTAATGCTTATTTCCAAATCGTTTATATCAAAAGACCATTGATTGTGAGATAAAGTGGCGACAAATTGGGCGAGTCTTATAAAGCATAAAAGAAATAGACACTGGACCACAAAATACTATGGCGATAAGCGTGGTGGTGCAGTAATATTGACATGCATTAAAACAAAATTTCAGTCTGCCATTTTGTCATTACATAATGTATATCCATCGCCATTACGAAGTTGGAAGTTGTATAATTATCATTTTCTTGAGTTCTTATTTCGTTTGTTGTTTTGTGTTATCTTGATTAACATGTACAGAAAGTTTGCAACTGAAATAATCTACTTGGCAACAATCTAGAACACAAAAACAAATATAATGTACTGATAAAGTAGCTTGACGTTGCTAAGAAACGTCAAACAACTATTGGGATGACGGCTTATAAAATAACCGACATGGACAGACACAGGTAAGTTTCAAGCTGCGGTGTGATTGCAGGGCCTTATAAACAGTCCACATAATTTCTAAACTATAAATTTAATTCCATTTCCAACATACATTGAATTGTTCCTTATGCAGGAACGTCTAGACGAAAAGAAATGATATACAATGTACTAGTATATTTACACTAAATAAAACTACATTGTATTTTAAATTTTGGTTTCTTTTTTATTTCGATAGATAGTTCTTAAATATTCTTCTAGTCGTTATAAACTGTTTCTATGGTTGACTGAACAGTTTTAACAATTCAGGTACAATGTTCTTTAAAACATAATATGTAGCAGGATGCTATTTACTAAACATTTGATTATAAACAAAGTTTGGAAAGATTTGACAATTATGGAAAATAAACCATAAGATCGCAATATGGAAAAACACATGGAAAATAAACTAAATAAATAAAATGGAAAACGGAAGTTGTTTATTATTTAGATTGGACAAAGGTTTTACACATAATTACGCGCGTTGTTTTTTTTTTTTTTTTTTTTTTTTTTTTTTTTTTTTTTTTTTTTTGCTACTAGCATGCATGTGTTCAATGTGTTTTCCGGTATGTTTGTTGTACATATGTGCCCATGTGTGTTCATGACAGAATTTCATATGCATTTTCCACATTACATTTAACTCATGCTCATTCGTGATATTTTTGAATTTAATATCGGTAGAACATATTACAGAATGGATTTCACAACAGGATTAATACCTCTTCACGTTTGTAAGGAAAATTTCGAAATGTTTATGCTTCGAATTCAAGGAATAGGAAGGCAGCGACTGGTGCTATTTAATATGGAATATAATTCTTCTGCACATTCATTAGAGGTTCTACGCGGTACACTGGTAAAACCAATTAATGTTGATGATTTTCATTTACACACGGTACTGTACTGTTACAGCATAAAATGGAACGATCCAGTTCCAGTTCTGATGCCATGTATATTTTTTTTAGAACAAAACACCTATCTACTCTAAATTAAATTAAATTTGAATTTTGTACAATTTTACAACAATATATAAAAGTATATCAAAGTTTAGAGAGCGCAGCAAGACAGTGAACTAGAAAAAATAAATAAAATAAATAGTTAAAAAATATAAATGATATTATCTAAAATAATGAAATTTAAAACGACTATTTATTTTTAAAAAATTAAGTTGGATTCACCATTACTAACTAGGTTCTCCTGCTTTGATGGGATATGACATAATCGGTTAAAATATAACACGCTACAAAAGTAATTTGTTTTACTTTATTTTAATCAGTTTCTACGATGTTTGATTTTGTTTTCGTTATTCCTCTCGTCTCCTTTATTTCTCCTGATTCATGTCACTTCAATTTTCCGGTGTATGTTACAGTTAATCAGTTGTACAATTTGTCAGATCAATCAATAAATAATAATTTATCATTATAATTGATTAAATATTCAATATTTTATAATCATGTATATTGTCTATATGCTGATGGGACGGAAATATATTAAAATATCAATATTGCTTTAAATGTTCATTTTATTTATGGTCATGTGATAATTTAAGCTTCCTCTTCCCCTTCCTCCTCATCGAATTCTCCTTCCTCTTCCGCTGTTGCATCCTGGTATTGCTGATATTCTGATACCAAATCGTTCATGTTGGATTCAGCTTCTGTGAATTCCATTTCATCCATACCTTCACCAGTGTACCAATGTAAGAAAGCCTTTCTACGGAACATGGCTGTAATAGAAAATATATGATAAGTATCACTGTATGTCGTGTAAATTATCTTAAATAAGACAATAGTTCTAATCCATAAACATGTAGGATGCTTAAATAATTATCTATGTTCAATCGATCAGTTTCTATATAAACAAATTGTTATTTTTACGACATATTGGCACCATGTTATAATTCTCGAAAATATAGGTAAACATGAACATTTATATGTACATTATGAAATTCATATATCCATAAGATTGTTTTTAAATAGTTTTAAAAGTTGCTAGTTCTGTTAAAAACTTTTTGAACTGTAACTTTTGTAAAGGCGTTTTGCTAAGGCGATACGGTAAAAATAGGGAAGTGGTGATGATAAATTATCTGTTCTATAGTTCCAAGTTCCATTCATTATCAATTTTAATACACACGTGGCGGATGTAGCTAGCTAAACAGGACGTGTATACCCTTCCAGTACCCAGCCCCATTTCCCTGGTGGATGTTTACATATTTAATTAAATTAGCCAGATTTTTAATTTTTACTTTGCTTTTGGATTGTGTTTTGGACATGGGTTGGTTGCTTCTCAGTTGTATATTTATTTCAGCTTACCAGTGAACTGTTCTGATACACGCTTGAAAAGTTCTTGGATTGCTGTGGTGTTACCAACAAAAGTGGCGGACATTTTGAGACCACGTGGTGGAATGTCGCAGACGGCTGTTTTGACGTTATTTGGGATCCATTCCACGAAGTAGCTACTGTTTTTGTTTTGTACGTTAAGCATCTGTTCGTCAACCTCTGTAATAAAAATATTTTAAAAAATTAATACAGAACATATCTTGTAAATTTACAATTCTTTTGTGAATTTTATAGTCCGGGAACAATTTGGAAAACCCCAAAAAGTAGTTCGAACAGTGTTTTTGTTGTTGATAATACTAGTATATGTGTGTGATGCACTTAATGTAAATCCGAGTGATACCAAACCATCCGTAATGGAACATTGAATTTGAAATCAAACATGAAATAATACATATTCTGGTAAAATAAAACAGGCAGTAGGCCAAGGAATTTTTCTGAGATTAGTATACATTGCACTTTTTACAAAAGTATGATGCATATCTGAATTTGGAAATTAAAAGTCACAACATGTTAGATACAAGTATATCTTTTTCTAATTCGATTCTTGTCTTCGTCATTTTACTTGCCTTTCATGGACATCCTTCCTCTGAATAGAGCACTAACTGTGAGGTAACGTCCATGTCGTGGATCACAAGCCGCCATCATGTTCTTGGCATCAAAGATCTGTTGTGTTAATTCGGGGACTGTAAGGGCTCTGTATTGCTGACTTCCACGAGATGTAAGTGGAGCGAATCCGGGCATGAAGAAATGGAGACGTGGGAATGGTACCATGTTTACAGCTATTTTTCTTAAGTCGGCGTTCAATTGACCTGAAGAAAACAAATGGTAAATAAATTACATTTCTTTTTTCTAATTATTGTTCTTATTATTATTTCATTTCCCCCATTACATATCCAGTCAAGTTAATAAAACCTCATTGGTCGTTTACAAGCTGATGGCAGATTGTTTATAAAAACGGTTGAGTCTAAACTATACCGACATCAAATGACATCGTGTAATCATGTGTAAATCCACGTATTCTCAAGCTTTTTTGCAACAAATTAGACAAGGAATTAATTGAAATAAACATGTTGTAAACATTGTCATTCAGATAGTAAACGACCGACCCATATCTAGGTACCTCGTATACCCCTTTATTGATAAAGATATTCAATGAACAGGCACCTAGGCTATTTCCTATTACTTCTTACTTTTGGATAAAATGAATAATCGAATGTTGATATCCCTTTTTCAATGTACTACTCCTAATTTAGGTGACAAGTTAACAAAAAGAAAACTCTAGCACGATTACTTCTCAATTTTAGTAGAAAATGTTCAGAAAAATAAAACAGAAAACTGACCTGGGAATCTGAGGCATGTGGTTACTCCTGACATAGTGGCTGAGATAAGATGGTTAAGGTCGCCGTATGTTGGGGTTGTAAGTTTCAATGTCCTGAAGCAAATGTCGTATAAAGCCTCGTTATCGATGCAGTATGTTTCGTCAGTGTTTTCAACCAGTTGATGTACGGAGAGTGTAGCGTTGTAAGGTTCCACCACGGTGTCGGATACCTTGGGGGAGGGTACTACGGAGAATGTGTTCATGATTCTGTCTGGGTACTCCTCACGGATTTTACTGATCAACAATGTTCCCATGCCAGCTCCGGTACCACCTCCGAGGGAATGTGTCAATTGGAAACCCTGAATGCAATCACAACTCTCAGCTTCCTTCCTTACCACATCTAAAGCGGAATCTATTAGTTCAGCACCTTCTGTGTAATGTCCCTTGGCCCAGTTATTTCCAGCACCGCTCTGGCCTGAAAGAAAGTTGTTCAGAGAATTATTACAAGGCTTATAATGGACAGAATCAAGTTAGATTTCGTTTTTATGAAAACAATTAAATGTCAATCTGTGGTACGGTATTTTTAAATTATTGATATTGATTTTTTTGTGAATATTCAAATTTATCTAACTGTTATCTGTTTTGACGTATTGACTATGTTTTATTTTGATAATACATAATGTTTATAACAATAAATACATTAAAAGTCGGTTGATGATAACGTGAATGACCTTATGTACATGTATATAACTGTTTCCCTGACAATGTTATGGTATCCGTTGTATTTTTTCAGCACTAGACGGCCGTTTTGGAATAAAATTCCCAATCAGTAGTGCTCGGACCAAAATTGTGGAAATGTAAGGTTTTTGTGGAAATTAAAAATGTTATAATGTGAAAACTAACAGGGCCTAACTTTATTTTGTCAAATCCATCTAAGGCAATACTTTTATTTCATTATTTTAGTAACGAAACCGCGATCATTACTAGTATATTAAGTATACTGTTCATAGTACATTTGTACTCGAAGATAAATACTTACCAAACACAAAGTTATCCGGTCTGAATATTTGTCCAAAAGGTCCTGATCTGACAGAATCCATAGTTCCGGGCTCCAAATCAATAAGAACACATCTTGGTACATATTTTCCACCTGTAAAATTGAATCAAATATTATGTATTACGATGAAATAAATCGCTTATTTAGATAAAATGTTATAAGACAAAAACAAATTTTATACATATAATTCTTCTGAAAAAATAAAATCTGGTTCATTTTTTGTTATAATTTTTTGTCTCGTCTATAAAATTAATATGCAAACCCTCTTTAAAACCGGTACTTCTGTCATATTTTAAAATACAGTCTCGTTAATTCTAGTTGAATGTTTAGCAATTTGTTCAAATTTCCCTTGTTTTTTGCGCAACGAACAACAAATTTACATGTCCAAAAAGTATAAATATTATATTACAAACTTCTTAAATTGTAGCCACAAAACAACGAATTAATCACCACTTGAATATTTAGCACCCCAAGAAATGGAATTTTCTACTATTCGGACACTACGGAAATAGACGAATCAATATTTTCGAGTATATATTTTGTTGTTCACTTACCCGTTGCTTCATTATAATAGACATTTATTCTTTCTAATTGTAAGTCTGAGTCTCCGTGATATGTGCCTGTAGGATCTATTCCATGTTCATCTGATATAACTTCCCAAAACTACAAAATACAAAAAAGAACGCCATTGGTTAAATGGTCGGTCGTTTTTCGTTTCATTTTCAATTGTGCTTGAATTCAAACAAACCATACTAGTCCATTTTCAAAACACAATCCTAAAAGCAAAGTTAAAAAATTGAAAACTGGCTCAAGTTTGACATGTTAACTTCCAATTGGAAAGTGAGGCTGAATGTTGGAAGAGTAAGCACCTCCTGTCAAACTTCGCTAAACCCAACGCGCGTGAAATCAAAATTGAAAATGAAAGGAACATGGAACTATGGGGCTTTATTTATTGATTTGATTATTTTACTAAGAATCATTTCAAATGAATGATTTTATCATAACTAACGGTTATGTGTTCCACAATAAAAAAGTACATACAATATTTAAATTTGAAGGTACACCTTAATCCAGTTCGTGTCTGAACATGAAAGATTTTACGCGGTAATCAATCACATATATATCAGTACATTTTAAGAGCTGTTAATTAGATTTATTGGTTAATTAGAATAATCGCTGTACTGATCTAAATATATGTTGATTAATATGAGATAGAAGATAGGGATTAATATTAACATGTAAAATATAACAACGCCCATCAAGTTCTTGCCAGAGATATGAACGGGTAATTTTTAAAAAAAAGTTTGAAGCCAGGTTGTCCTTGCTTACCCTTCCGAAGCATCCGTCCTTAGTTGTTAACTTGATTTGCGAGTTTGAAAGTTTTCTTTGCTTTGGAATTGTGACTTGGACATGGATTAGTTTTTGTTTTTTGTTTTTTGTTTTTTTTTGAAACAAAAATAACATAAAAATACAAATAATGGTAGAAATAATAGTCGACAAGCCTAAACTTATTAACAAATAGCATATAGTGAAATAAATACTTCTTGTGTTTTGTCATTAATAGCAGTAGTTAATTTTTTATCAGTGTTAAGGTCCAGGAGGTTGTTCTGTAATATATGATAACTGACGATTACAGTAACGACCACTTACAACAACAACAACAACAACACCACCAACGACAACTTCAACAACAAAAACATAGGCACTAACATATGTTAGTTGCTATGGCAAAAAGTCAGAATCATCGGTAATGGTAAAGAAATAAAAGAAACAAATCAAACGGTTGGCTTATAAAACATTCAATTTCAGACTATTTTATAATTTTATATTTTATGCTGAACTTCTTTTACTAAAAAGAATTTGATAAATAGTTTTATTCTTATTAATTTAAGCCCAGTTTCCAGCCTATTTTAGCCCAGTGCATTTGGATATCAAATTCTTTGTGTGTAGACTCAAAGTAAAAATGTGAATTTGTTTCAGCAAAAAGTCATGTTGTTTTTACCTCTGAATATTCTGATAATCAAATCGATAAATATGAAATTATATTGAAATATTCTCGTATGTTCCATACTGTCTTTGGCAGAACAACAGAGGGGTGTTTTTTCAAAATAAAAAGAAAAGAAAGAAAATACCCGGGAACTAATAGTTGAATTATTAAGACACCATGTAAATATTTTGATATTTATTTCTTATATCTATGAAGACTGACATATAGGTTTCATGTTTGTTTGATGAAATATAAATCAAACAAGATGGTTGCTATGCACACCCGTTGACAACAAAATGGCTTCTTTCTTTCAGCCGCATATACGTATCTTATTGCAAACAAAAGCTTATCAAGAATTGTAAGAAGTTATCAGTATGTGCACACATATAGGTGACGAATACCCATAACAAACGATAAGATACTGTCATTATCAAGGGACAATTGGTAATATATTAATTCTATTCAATATCTTTCAACGCCGACCAATCGAGCCATCTATATTCGACCCTTGTGTTTGCCATATCAATTAATCTTAAAGTGCTTCACTGATTCTTGATGGCAGATAATGAATATTATACTCATATTGGCACAAAGATGGTTCCATATTTCTGTTAGGATATTTTATACATTTAGTCTTGTCATTTTAGAAGCGTGCTTTAACTTGTAGTGATTTTGTTTGTCCGAGAACCAAAGAAAATTAAAGGAATTTTATATTGGTTGCTGAACGATTTTAAATAAAACAAAACAATTTTTAAAAGTATTCAAGATGCACAGCTATATACGCCCTAATGTTTTATAACTATTGATATTGTTCTAAAGTTATATTTGTCAAATAAAAACGAATTTGTACCTATGTTTCAACGAAGTCAAAGTGTCCTTAACTTTAATGGTCCACCCCAACCTGTAAGATCAACCATCAGTTGTTTAGAATTTAAAAACATTATATGATAGTGTCAATGGATCAAAATTTTCGTATAGAAATTTACAAAATGGCATGGGTTTGAGATAAATCACTTCATTTCAAGGAGTAACTAAGATATTTAAGCTATATGTTGGGTGGTGGGTAGGTAGGTAGGTTTTACGTAGCATCAGGAACTTTTCAGATATTCGCACAAAATAAAAATTAACTATCAGTTAATTTATGATTACATGTATTTCTTAACTATGTCGTAAAGGAAACAAATAATGAATTCGATTGACACCAAAATCACGATTTGTTTAAATTAGAAATAAACTGACAATGAATTCGGTTAGTTTGAACGTGTTGTTGGTAGACAAAACGTTTCCCAGGAACAGTCAACCCCGTCTTAAAGGCCAATCCTATATATAGATAATCTGCTTTTGAATGTAATTGTATCGCAATTGCTTTTGAACCTGTATATGAATTCCGCCTATTCATAAAGTCCACTTGTACCGTTTTCCTCAAGACTATTGACCTTTATATACAGGTTTGACTGTATATAGTTATGTATACACAATACAGTTACTAATGATTTAATGCACTCTAATAACAACAACAGTCGGAATTTGATTTGGTACCCGTCCAAAGTCGGAAGTTTCATAATCAGTGGTCTCAATTTTATGTGTCTTTTTTGTCTTGTATGGATGTTTTATTACGTGTATTTGATTGTGGTTTGTCGTGTTTGAGGTTGTCTTAGTTTCTTTAATTACCTTTGTTCATCTTTGTGTTTTGGCTGTTGTCTTGTTTTAGGTATTTCTCTATTTTGATTGATAATATGTCATGTTCTTTGTTACTGTGGCCTTTTATAATGAACTTGTAACAAGTAATGTTCTTGCTTGTTTTGGTTGTTTTATTATAAACGTTTCATGTGTCATAGGCTTGCCTGTGTTGATTGTTTCTGTTATTTAAAGGTACTTTCTCGCGTTCTTGATTGTGTTGGCTGTTTAACAATTTAACTATAATGTGCCATGCTCTTTGCTGTGATTAATATTGTTTTGTGTTGGTGTTTTATCATTAACTTGTAATGTCTCACGTTCCTGGTTGTGCTGGATGCTTTCATTAACTTGTAATGTGTTATATCCTTGGTTGTGTTGGATGTTGCCTTGTTTCGTTGTTCTATCGTAAATTTGTAATGTGTCATGTCCTTGGTTATGTTATCTGTTTTATTGATAACGTCTCCTGTGTCATGTTCTTGCTTGTGTTGTATGTTGCCAAGTACTAATGTACATGTTTTTCATTAAGTACATTTTGTGTTTCCATGTCACAAATCTGATTCATCATAGATTTATCTTGTTACGTCTATTCACGTTAAATCCTTAAATCTCCAAAATGACAATGATATATCATCTATGTAAATAACTGAATATTTACACATCTGTCACTTATAACTTTCCATTTCTTTCTTCATATTTACACTCTCAAAGATAACGAGGTTTTAATCCTTTACAAAATATAGATTAAATTTTTTTGTTTAATTTGACAAAATCGTCAAATATTATAAATCATCGATAGAGATTTATTTAGAATTTAAATTCTTAATATTGACACAACAAAAAAGATAAATTTAGACATTGAAAGGGGAATTATTGAGACATTTAAATTGGTTTATACGATTCAGGTGTCACGTTTGTCTCTCAATTACAAATATTTGTCAGGTGCAATTCAGTGAAATACGTTATCTTAACAGTAACGGTTTTAATAGACTAAGTACTCTCCTTAATAAAACACTTAATAATTATAAGTACCTAAAGTAACAAAATACCCCCTACATACATATATAGTACTGCCTTAGTAGAAAAAAGCTTACCAAAGAAAACTCTCACTAAAATAGCAACGTGTGTGAACTGGGATATCTGGTCCTGGTTTCACAATCATTCCTTAGCTAAGATTTTCCTTAATTTAAATTAAGCCAATTTTGGTAATCCCTTTTTGGAAATACTGATGAATATTTTTGTAAAAACTAAATGCTAATGTTTTAATCTAGCAGTGACCCTTTAAAATGACATCTTTATTTCCTGAATATCTTTAAAATTAACAAAATTATAAAGTTTTGAAATTTTGCAAGATTTAGGTTAAGGAAAATCTTAGCTAAGGAATGATTGCAAAACCGGTGCCTGCGTTTTGAAGCAGGTAAAAATTGCTCTCCATGTAATGGAGCGGAGTAATGGTGTTTTATGTCCCAGTCAAGATTTTTTACCTTATGTCGATGCTGTCAGATTAGTGATGGCGGAAGAAATCAGAATGCTCGGGAAAGGCTTTTTTCGGAAATAGGACAAACTTTTTGACGCTAAGATGTACCACAAGCGTACAACACTTCCACTGTTTAACCTTGCAAGGCTAGAAAATGTTTAGCCAATTGCTATAAAAAGCTTTTTAGTTTTATTTGAAGAGATAAACCAGAAATTGTAAGATGTCTGGTTTTCATTATTTTAAATGGTTCCTGTCCATCGATCGCTTTTCAAAACATTCACATATTAATGGATATTTATGTTTCTTTGGAAGTTGTGGTTGCTTATTGTTGTATATTTTCGAAGTACAATCACATTCTCAAAAAAAAAAAAAAAAATAATAAAAAAAGGATTGTGTCTAATAAGGTTGTAACAGCTGTTAAGGTTTTAATGATTTTAAACTTTATCTTTGATCTTCTGGTCTTTTCTTGAACATTTTTATTTCAGTGGAGAAGCCATAAAAAGGTTCTGAAAGCTGCGTTTAGCAGGTAGATATCGATTAAAACTTGATTGACGATTATATCTATACAGACATGGTGAAACCTTCAATATAGTACAAAGTGAAGTTTGGCATACGTGACTAGACGCACCCTAGGACTTCAAATGTCAAATGTTAATCTTTGAATACTTAACACAATTTTCAATTTGTAACCAAAAATTTAGATGCCAGGTTACTTTTCCCTTTGCTATCTGTATTCACAGTAATTGCATCACTAACAAAGTAATTAAAAAATGTTTAAATTATTTTAAAGACAAGAACCAAAGCTTCAACTGTAAACCAAATAGGTAAAGATCTCCCGTCTGATTGGAGATGTACATCTTGTTGGTTTCTGTGAAATCTGAAAGCAATTTTACTCTGTATATTTAGAATGACTTTAAACTTTAACCTGTTTATTTCTTCTTTGATTGAAATTAATTGAATTGCAACTTAGTATAAAAATACCGATGTTTTCATTTTTTGTATGAAAATATTTAGTTTTGCCGTCGATGTTGAAATCAAAATTAGGTTTTGCGCAATAAGATTTTTTTCAATAAGTCATTTACAGTTATAACTCCGGCATTCATACCATGTGTAAAGTAAATCTTGATGGAATTAAAATTAATAAAATTCTAAATCTGGACTGAATACCACGGCCAGTGACCTTTTACAAATGGCAAGATAAGGCCATGACTGCAGGACTTTTACAGAATTACTTGATAATGGAAATTCTTTATTTATTTTCATTTTAAAATATTAGGACTTTTGAACCTGTTCATTATAAAAGTCATGTGTAATCCCAAAGATTAGTTGAATTAAGTAGATAACCCTTTATTTGTGATTTTAACAGAGTCAGTGTGATTATAAGGACCATAATTCAATGTCCGCAAATCTTGGGTACACATTCCGTAAATCCTGGGCACACATCCACAGAGCCAGCGTACACATGTGTTAGGCTTTCCTATCTGAATTATATTTAATGCTCAGATAGTGTCAGAATGTTTTCACCTCTCAAACAAACCATGACATCATGGCATTTATTTTGAATTTTAACACGTAAACTGAATTTATGTGACATATTGCTTGTCATTGTTGTGATAAAGTCACTTATTCTGTACAAATGACAGGGCTGTGGTTGCTTTCACTTCTGGCCACAGGTTCACACGCCGCACTTCAGAGAGAGAGAGAGAGGAGAGAGAGAGAGAGAGAGAGGAGAGAGAGAGAGAGAGAGTTGGTCATCATTACGATGCACGCTATTAAGGTGCAATTTCTGATTTCTGTCCGTGAAACAAAAGTGTATGGTTGTTGTCATATACCATTTTTTTAAAATTTATTTGAATGTATTTTATGATTAAATTAAAAAAAAGGTATATGACAATGTCATTGATATACATTTTGTCTCTCTTAAACGTAGGAACGTCAATCAGCAAAACTTAGGCCCAAGAGTTTGGGTGTCATTAATATACTTCATACGTGACAAAACGTGCGAGGGGGAGGGGTATTTAGCACGACGCTTACACTGGTTTTAAGGGACTGTTCCGAAAAAGCCGAAATTGTCATTTCTCAATACTAAGAATACTAAGTGCTTGAAGAGAGAACGGGCCACTGCCAAATGTACATTGTATATATCTTGGTCAGACCCGGCCAGAGGTGGAACTCTGACCTCCAACATGCTGAACAAGCATTTTACCAACTGAGCGATAGTGATGATTAGGAACACAATTAAAAAAGGTGTATGGTACTGGTCAACGGCAAAACATAGACCATTCATTAAAACCATGATAAAATTATATTTGTATTAAATTTTTGCGCTGTGGGTATAATAGGTGCACAACAATAAATTTACAACCATAATAATAACATAGGTCTCTACAAGATAGTAACACTACATTACACACAGAGCAAAGACAACAATGATAATAAACAACCGTATAAACTACAGTACAGGCTGGTCGAATGTTTAACACTGAGGTAACGAAACTTGAGGAGTTGAAACTCGGCTGCTGAACGGTGGCTTAAAGATAGATAGCTGGTAATTGAAAAAGCTGTTGGGGGATATATACAAATGTAGCAATTGTCGAAAAGCTGTTAGATATAGCTGACGAGGGACTGAGATGAGCTGCCGATTCGCCTCTCATTTGTTAGCTTAGTGTTCAACTTTCGACAGGTCTGTGCTGTGTATATGTGGGATTTGAGCTAACAAATTATTGTTCAGCGGACCTCACATTTTTGTAAAGACAGAAATTAACTGCGATAAGATGTTAATTTCCATGTAGGTAAGAAAGGGAGTTCAATGAAATACAGATTAGAAAATCTAAAACAATTTCTTTAACCAATTCGCTATAAATTAGCGTTACATTTATTTCGCGAATCTGTCCGAAATCCTATTTCGCGACATTAAATTTTCGCGGTATTTCAAGGTTTTAGATAACAATATGTGGATATACAGATATTAAATATGCTCGTTTCGTTTTACTCATTATTTTCACACACAATATTTACGCAAATATTTGTCGCAATGTCACGAAAAGAAAGTGCTCGCGAAATTAAAACAGTGATCTACATTAATTTAATAAGTCGAGATTGGTGGAAGCATTACCCCCCCCCCCCCACTCCCCTTGTGTCTATAAAAAATACATGTACATGTATGCATGATTTGACTAGTTTTTGATGATGTTTAAACATTGTAACTTTATGTACACCGATAAACCACCCTATAGTTGTTAACACCAGTGATGCATTGAGATAACACCCAGATACCGGTAAGGATCGTCCATTACTGCTTTAACGATATTTCGTTATACCATTGTCAACTTAACAACGAAATAACAGGTTCTTGTTATTTAAAGTCTTCAAGTGTAGCAAAAATCGGCAACATTGTACAAGTCTTTTGTTTAGAAGTTTTGACTTTTTGACCAATAAATTTGTACCGGTATTTAATTGCAGTATCTTCATTATGGGTAGGTATGGATCTGATTGTTTGTTTATAATAAAAAACAAACAAGGGATAAAATAGATACGACTTAATTCACACATGAGGATATGACGGGATTCTTAAATATGTAAAATGTGTTTGGGTATAACTGGGAAAACTACAGACCTTATATGATTTTTTCATGTGTTAATTTCTATTTTATATTTATATAAAATAAGGTATTATAAAATTACCACCTAACAAATTTTAATTTTAGAATCCAAATGCATGTATTTTTTTATAAATTAAAAAAACCCTTAGCACATGAACCCTATTAACCATGTTAACAGCTTAACAATAATCTTGTTTTTGTCCATTTCATTTACTTGTCTCCAAGTTTGACAAAATTACAAGATAGTTGATTCTGATAACAATCACGAACTCCATGTATTAATGTCATTGTTGGCTGAGGCTTTTGTATAAAGCTGCTTTGTTTTAAGATTGCCTTCAGACCTTTTGCTTAGTGAGAATATTATCTAAGTGGCAGATGAGATGACGGTGTCTTCAGATCTTTAAGCAGATAGACGTGATGGGAAATAATAAATGAAATACTTCAGTAATATATATGCATGTGTGATTTAACTATTATAATTTCTGACTGGCATAGCATGTCTTCTCGGAGTGTATGACTTTGCCTTTCTTCTTCACTTAAAAAGTTTGAATTTAACAATAAATAAAAACTAATATAAAATCAGATATTCAAGATTAGTTGTCAAACAATTCTTTGCCTAAATTTCGGAAATAAAAAGGAAGAGAAAGAAAAGAAAAAGGGTAGAAAAATATATGACACTAAGAAGCGATAGAGATGACGAGATAAAATGTTGAGATAAATTACAGATAACAGCTAAAACAAAAGTACAGTAATTTTGGGTAAAAATTACATAAGTGATTGACTTACTTTGGCACCTATTTGGTTACCGCACTGACCAGCCTGCATATGAAGAATTTCCCTCATTTGTATGTGATAATGTGTAATGTCAATTAAACAAAAAATATTTAGGCCCTTAGCCCTTTCTTATGATCACTGATTCCAAGACAAGTCGTACTGTTGACTTGGAGAATATATAGTCTTTTATAGGACCAAAACACACCCCTCCGATTAAAAAAATAGTCCGGTATAAAATATTTATAATTCATGTATAAAATCGATTTAAAAGTATTTATCAATTTACTTTTATGAAAACAAAACAAATATGTTCAGTTTAAAGCAAATATTTTAACTTTTTGAGATTTATTTTAACATTTTAAAATTAGTTTCAGTATATTCATACGCGCGATGTTTTAAGTTGATAAAATTATTGACAAGAGAATTCTAACGCCTTAACTTAACAACTGTAAACAGTTAACCGGGGTGTACAAACTTGTAACATTACTATCCAGTTACCAAGGACCTGTCGATGACATGGAACAAAAACTCAAAATTTCGACACAACGCGACGATAATTTATTTTCCACCCGTCATCATTAATTTCATTTTAAGGACCAAAATTCTGTTTTAATTTGTTTGTTTCTTTAGATAAAAGAAGTTTAATTCGTTCTAATATCAAATTTATTTGATCAATTCGATATCAAATTTAATTGTCAAAATTTACGAACCATGTACTCATCCAAAACGACTTATCGTGGATTTTATCAGAATTAATATATTACAGATTTCTTAAATTGTTTATCGGGTTTTTGTGACCTTTGTCAAATTAATTACTACAAATCGACGTTTAATTCACATGGTCTCTATCTCTCTCTCTCTCTCTCTCTCTCCCTCTCTCTCTCTCTCTCTCTCTTGTTGTTATATTCAGTTGAACTTTGGAATAGTATAATTGGAACACGAAACAACTAATAAACGAACGAACAAAAACAACAAAGACAAACTATTTGAAACCTTTCAAAATATACATATGTTATCAAAATCCCGGACAACAACCAAGCATGTGTGAGGAGCAAGAGACCAATTTTTTTTTTGACATACTAGTATGATACCCAATGTTACTGACTCGATGAACGTCAAGAAGTGCCTTGAGCTCAATTTTGAGTTCGATATTTCGGATGTTCGAGTTCTCGAATTCGAACATTAGGGAATGTGAACCTATAGTACCAAACAACGACTTAGAAATGTTGGCTGTGAGCGTAAAAAAAAGCACACAATAGTTGTATTCGAGAAAGTTGTCGTCGAATAATAGAAGTTATAAGAAATTCGATTCTGATCGAAAGTTAGGAAGATTACTCTCCCCATTGGAGGTGTTTCCTCTTTTCCTTATGAACAGTGCTGGAAACTTTTTCACTTTCACTTTAATACTTTAATTTTAATTCTGTTTAGTGTATTGAGATGTGTGGTTGGGTCAGTTGGTGGTCTATCGGTTAAAGACTGGCTTTTTTTGTATTCGAGAATACAGTATGACCTGTGTGACTCTCATCTCCTTGGTTTGAATTCCAACTCAGATCCTTGCATGATGATAAGATTTGTAGGTTAACTTGCCGAAGTCCGGTAGTTTTCTCCAGCCACTCCTGTTTCCTCCACTAACCCATAGCTGACCAATTCTATAATTATAAGTGTAAGAATCTTGACTAGGGCGTAAATGCGACTACCCCACTCCACTATCCCAGAAATGACAATCTCGATATAAGTGAAAGGATCTTGACTTCTACTTCACTCCACCATTTCAGAACTGACCAACTCATTGTATGTAAACTTCAAAATCTTGACTGTGGCGTAGAACGCCATTACTGTACTGCACTCTTTTAAGTCTCTACACAATCAAATGATATACAGTCATAAGTGTATTGAGAAGTTTTAAGGATACATAAAAAATACAAAAATGTCGTAATTCCGAGTTTTAAATTTTATACAAATAGAAACAAACGAATGCCCGGATGATAAAACTTGACAAAAAATACTGATACAAAATATTTACTAATACCATGGATCAGAAATATTTGACTAAAACAATGCAAAAAACCCGAATCAACGTGTTGAAAAGGGGGCCACAATGGTATCTAAGGGGCATCAGAAGTGTTAGACCTGCCCATTCATCATATCAAGTTGATACAATATATCTTTTATAATGTCTCAATATAAAGTTGTTGACAGTTTTTTGTTAACGGTTCTATTGTGTTAGTTGATAATATCATTATTATAAAGACAATTATTCTGGCGTAGAAGTTTAAACAAACGGTTCATTTTGGATACATTTGTTTAACTTTGCTAACACCATTTATTTGTCTTCCAATTATTTCAGTTACAAATTGTTCAAGTTGTATGCAGTACAGACCTGTCAAAAGTTTAACACTTACTTACAAAAGGGGAATCAAAGATCGGCTTCCGAGTAGCTGAGCCTTGGAAAGCAAGTGACTTCCGAGAGATTAATTCGGATAGCAGCTGCCGAATAACTGCTGAGATATAGTTAACAAGGGACCTAGCTGATCTGCGGATTTGACACTTATTTGTTGGCTTAGTGTTAATCTTTCGACAGGTCTGTACTACATATATTGAACCGAGAGTGTACAATAGCAGGTGTCACATATCATGGCATCTTATTCAGATTTTTTTCTCTCTCAGATTTTAAATATACCGGTATAAATATTAGGCTAGATATAATTGAGTTTTTGTAGATTATTGTAACAATGGTATCAACATTGGGGGTTGTTATAATTGAGCTCTCGTGTTTTTTGTTACTATAAGAATGTGTCAGTAATTCCAACACGCGCTGATTTCAATTAAGACCAAAATATTTCAGAATGACACAATCAACGGTTCATCCTTACACGATTGTAACTAGAAATGGTATCATGAAAACCAACTAGATCCATACTACCTCATATTCCACACGTTTAACAACTCTCTCTCTCTCTCTCTCTCTCTCTCTCTCTCTCTCTCTCTCTCGTGTATTAAGTGGGGACAATGTGAGAAAAAATAAAATATACAGCAGCCCATACATGTCCATTATGTGCATCCACATATTGCAAATATAATAACCAAGGTAGATCTGGTACGCAGGTTTTGTCCCCGCATCGTTGGTGGTAACATATTTCAAAATTGATCAGCAAGAAATTTTTCAAGCACCATCGCTACTACCTACACAATATCAATGTACCAAAATTCTTTCTTCCCCTCTCTCTCTCTCTCTCTCTCTCTCTCTCTCTCTCTCTCTCTCTCTCTTCTCTCTCTCTCTCCTCTCTCTCTCTCTCTCTCTCTCTCTTTAAGATTTTTAAAGTTCGATTCCCGTGTATAAGGGCCATGTTAAACATTTGAAGAATAAAACCATATAAGATTATAACGATAATAGTTTGTATTTGTAATCTTTAGATATCTGATATCCTACAATATATTATAGATATCAATTATTGTTTTAACACCCCGAGTTAAATGTTCACGGGGACAAGTTACACCCAGGCCTTTCAACACCCTGATTTTCTCGAGGATAAAATCACATAGGTCTACCCGGGATGTTCTCTCAGCTGTAAAAAACAAGTGTGAACATAGCACCTAACTTTTGAAACTCACTAAACATTTTGGGGTAATAGATTTTGAATTTGAAAAAAACAATGGTTTTGTTCAAATATTCCACATCCCATTTGAGATACAAACTTCGTTATATCAAGTGGTTTTCGAATATGTGGAAAGTATGCAAGATGCGTTATAGGGATATCGCAACCTTTGTTTGATCTGTGCCACCTCAAACTGTCCATAGACCTCTCTTATCATCGCACTTGTACTGTACCGAGCCAACCATAAAAGGCCTACCACAAGGCGTGAAAACCCCTTTCTCACTTGAGGTCGACTGAGATTGAACCCACAGCAACAAGACGCTTTGTGGTTTGAAGGCTAACGACTTAATCCAGCAGCGACACGATTTAGGGACCATTAGTTGTGGAATACGTCGAATGTTTAAGGGATTCTAAAAGTACTTAAAGCACGCCTATGGGATTGACATTGTCGTGTCCGTCCTTCAAAAATGCTTAAACCATACTTATGGTTATAATTTTGCCTGTCCATAGTAGAAAACTAGAAAAACTGTGAGCCACAAGCTCACAAAAAATAACCCTCCGCCCCCGCCACATAAAAATCCATCGAATCAAATTTTTAAATAGGAGGTGCACATCTACATTATACCACAAAGATTGTGTGAAAGTTTCATGAAAATCCATTGAAGGGTTTAGGAGGAGTTGCGGATAAGAGATAGGTACCCTAAGGTGTAACGGAAGGACGGACACCCCTATCACTATATACCCCCCACTTTTTAAGCGGGGGGGGGGGGGGTATAATAAATAGTCAGAGGTCTCATTGCTTATCTCATAGTTACCAGTTAAAACAGACATAATGGTTTATGCCCATATTACAATTCCAAATGCTAGACACAAACTGGCAAATTAAGTTAAACGCGTGAACCTTCCACAAAGGAAATGAAGCTGGCTGGGTGCCCCGCTAGCTACATCCAGTACCTGTTACACTACCAACTAATGAACGTCTCCAATCAAACGAGAGATTGACAGCTGTTTGGATTACATTACTAGCTGCGGTTCTTATCAAATCATTTTATAGCCTTTTTTCAAGTGTTTTCAAGAAACAAAGGTATTACTATTCACTCATTATCATCTCCTCTAAATATCATATTCTAAATACAGTCAAACCTGTCTTTTAAGACCACCTAAGGGAACCAGTAAAAGTGACCTTTATGGGCAGATGGCCTTTATATACAAGTTGAAATAAAATGAATAAAGAATAAAGAACAATTGAAATTTAAATCTACTGGCCTTTATAAGCAGGTGTTCTTATTTAGAGGTGGCCTTTAAGGTAGGATGGACTGTATCATGTTCAGTATGGTTAGTGTTACTGTTGTGCTTACTGGCCTTTATAAGCAGGTGTTCTTATTTAGAGGTGGCCTTTAAGGTAGGATGGACTGTATCATGTTCAGTGTGGTTAGTGTTACTGTTGTGCTTACTGGCCTTTATAAGCAGGTGTTCTTATTTAGAGGTGGCCTTTAAGGTAGGATGGACTGTATCATGTTCAGTGTGGTTAGTGTTACTGTTGTGCTTACTGGCCTTTATAAGCAGGTGTTCTTATTTAGAGGTGGCCTTTAAGGTAGGATGGACTGTATCATGTTCAGTGTGGTTAGTGTTACTGTTGTGCTTACTGGCCTTTATAAGCATGTTCTTATTTAGAGGTGGCCTTTAAGGCAGGTTGGACTGTATCATGTTCAGTGTGGTTAGTGTTACTGTTGTGCTTACTGGCCTTTATAAGCAGGTGTTCTTATTTAGAGGTGGCCTTTAAGGCAGGTTGGACTGTATCATGTTCAGTGTGGTTAGTGTTACTGTTGTGCTTACTGGCCTTTATAAGCAGGTGTTCTTATTTAGAGGTGGCCTTTAAGGCAGGTTGGACTGTATCATGTTCAGTGTGGTTAGTGTTACTCTTGTGCTTACTGGCCTTTATAAGCAGGTGTTCTTATTTAGAGGTGGCCTTTAAGGCAGGTTGGACTGTATCATGTTCAGTGTGGTTAGTGTTACTGTTGTGCTTACTGGCCTTTATAAGCAGGTGTTCTTATTTAGAGGTGGCCTTTAAGGCAGGTTGGACTGTATCATGTTCAGTGTGGTTAGTGTTACTCTTGTGCTTACTGGCCTTTATAAGCAGGTGTTCTTATTTAGAGGTGGCCTTTAAGGCAGGTTGGACTGTATCATGTTCAGTGTGGTTAGTGTTACTCTTGTGCTTACTGGCCTTTATAAGCAGGTGTTCTTATTTAGAGGTGGCCTTTAAGGCAGGATGGACTGTATCATGTTCAGTGTGGTTAGTGTAACTGTTGTGCTTCCATCAAATTGATGTTCTTTGGCCTATCTGCCTTTACCATAAGAATATATCAAACTGGGCAGATCTTAGATGGTTATCACAGATCATATAAAATTGATTCCAACTCCATCTCCCCAATCCCCACCGTGAAACAAAGTGGAATTTTTCAGGTCTAGTGTGGCCTATAGAATTGTCTAAGTTACAGGAATGGAGTGGAGTAATATGAGGTTTTACGTCTAAGTTATCATTCTTTTACTTATTTCAAAGGTGGTCAGTTCTGAGATTGTGGAGGAAACCGGAATGTCCGGAAAACCTACCGACCGTCGGCAAGCAAGCAAACTTTCTCAAACTATGATCTGTCCCAAGTTAGTTACAGGGATATTTATGTTTATTTATCAACATAAAGTCCAAAATTACTTAAAATAAAATATTTTCTTTATCAAGGTATTACGGGTTACTATGTAACAACATAAAACGTACTCGAAATACAACTTCACACAATTATTTTTTGTTTGTAAATCATGCTCCTTTCCGACATCGTTAGTTTTTACGGCAATTTTTCATGTTGTTTTTATAATCGCCGGGATTTTTCGCCATGATTTGTGTAAGTGTTTCGTATTGACGCTACATAAATATGTTGCAGTATATTGAATTTTTCCACGTTTACGTTTACGCAATATTAGTTGTGGGACATAAACCGTTCTATATTTTACATAGAAGGAAACACAGTCTATGTATAAGATTAGACTGGGATTTATACAAGTAATCCAGGCCCCAGTTTCACAATCATTTCTTAACTAAAATTTTTTCTTAATCTAAATTAGGTAAAGTTTTGCATTTTTCTTTTTGGATATATGAACAAACATTTACGACAAAACTAAATGCATATGTACACTGTATTAATGTTGAAACGCTCTTCAAAAATGACAGCTTAAATTCTGAATATATAACAAAACTATTCAGATTTCAAATCTTATAGACTTAAATTAAGGAAAATTTTAGTTAGGAAATAAAATTGGGGCCAGAATTTTCAGCAGTCTAAATATTGGGAAAGTCTTTAATGTTGTAAAGTTGCATTGTACATAACTCCACAACAACTTACAAACTACTGAAAGTTAATTTTAAATGTCTCAAAAGTGGTATCTTCAACTGCCTTAGTCAAGTTTTGCTGTATAAGTCTAACATCTTCATGTTTAATGTGCGGCATTCTAAATGTTTAAGACCTGTCACATTTAGAATGCCGCGATGACGAATAATCACAACATGCTTTGACAAGGGGGGCGGGCAATAACAACCGCGTTATGTTAAATCTAAAACTTGGTTTGATATTCAAAATAAAGTACGTGATTTGCAACTGAAAATTGTGTGTCTGGATATTGTTGGTGTAACCATGACAACGGAACAACAAAAACACGTATCCAATGTAACCAACATCACGATACAACATAACATATTCCAGAAACTGTCAATGTAGTCAAGGCCATGAAAAACCACGAGAGCATACACTCGGAAATTACCATTGTAACCAAGACAACGAAACAACAAAAACATATACTCGGAATTGTCAATGTAACCAAGACCATGGCACGTCAAGAACATGTACCCTGAAATTGGTAATGTAACCAAGACAACGGAACAACAAAACATATACTCGGAATTGTCAATGTAACCAAGACCATGACACGTCAAGAACATGTACCTGGAAATTGGTAATGTAACCAAGACAACGGAACAACAAAAACATGTACATGTCAATGTAACCAAGACCATGACACGTCAAGAACATGTACCCTAAAAATGGTAATGTAACCAAGACAACGGAACAACAACACATGTACATGTCAATGTAACCAAGACCATGACACGTCAAGAACATGTACCCTGAAATTGGTAATGTAACCAAGACAACGGAACAACAAAACATGTACTCGGAATTGTCAATGTAACCAAGACCATGACACGTCAAGAACATGTACCTGGAAATTGTCAATGTCGGTGTAAACACGACAACGGAACAACAGAACATGTACATGGAGATTGTCAATGTAACCAAGACCATGAGACGTGAAGAACGTGTACACTGAAATTGGCAATGTAACCAAGATAACAAAACATCAGAACATGTACATGCAAATTGTCAATGTCGGTGTAAACACGACAACGAAACATCAGAACATATACATGGAAATTGTCAATGAAAACAAGTCAACGGAACAACAAAAACATGTACTTAGAAACTGTCAATGTAACCAAGACAACGAAACAATAAAACGTGTACATTGAAATTGTCAGTGTTACCAAGACAACGGAACAACAAAAGCATGTACCCGTAAAGTGTCAATGAAACCAAGTCAACGGAACAACAAAAGCATTTACCCGGAATTTGTCAGTGTAACCAAGACAACGGAACAACAAAAGCATTTACCCGGAATTTGTCAATGTAACCAAGACAACGGAACAATAAAACAAACACATTGCAATTGTCAATGTAACCAAAGTAATGAAACAACAAACCCATGTTCCCAAAAAATCTCAAGACAACGACATAATAAAACAAGAACCTGGAAATTGCAAATGCAACCAAGACCACAAGGAAAAACCTCTAAAATCAATACGAATCAGATAAAAAGAAATACAAAGTGAACCCAATTAAATCATGTCAAGTATTTGTGACAAGTTTATTTGTTCGTTCACAGTTTTTCTTTTTGTCAATATGCATGACTTTGCCAAAACACCAAAGGTACATTTTGTAGACGAACCAGTAAGGGGTTTTCAACTGAGATGCCATCCATTACAGTCAGCTACGGGAATCCAGGTTCAGAATAATGAAATCAAAATTAAATCATCATTATCCATTTCAGACTTATTACTATACAGAATAGAGAAACGGCATATTACACAAGTCAAGATGTTTTCACTTATATCAAGGAGTAATATCAGTAAGTTTTGGGATAACGAAGAAACCCCGAGAGTCCAGAGAAAACCACAGACCTTTGACAAGAAAACTGAAATTTTCCCCATATATTAATACAACAATTACATTACAGAACGAGTCAAACTATCGCTGGAATTTGTCAACGGCGATAATAAAAGTTATTGGTTTCAGTTCGTAACAGTTACACATTTTGAAATGGTATGAACATGTGTTGGCATGAGAAAGGTAAACACAACAACACGATGTTAGCCAATCGGAGAACTTATAAAAGAGATTTAATGTAAAGTATGAAAATCCATGTTGAGAACTTCAAATCCCCGACAGGTATATAAATTCTACCACGGGGTTACCCCCTAAGATTCGTGAAGGCTTAAATAAAATTTTTATCAAAATTGCAGATAAATATGATAAGATTATCGGCCCTGGATAACCAATAGATTATCCGGGATATTGTAAATAGTGAATTTCATTTTCTTTTTAGGAACTCATATAAATTACTCCGAGTGTTAACGGTCTCCCGGTGATATGGCTATCTCTGTAATTAGATCTAAGTCTTAAAATGTCCAATAAATATCCAACAAGATGGCAGTAATCTGAAAGATAATGATTTAGAAAAGAACAGAAAAAGGAAAAAACCTCAATCATACCTATACATTGACAGCTATCGACATGTACACGTCATGTATGGTCTTCAAATACTCAAACACGTGTTAGATCTCCTAGGATGCTTCATGCTAAGTTTGAATGCGTATACTTTGAATTTAATTGAATATGTTTGTTTTATGTTATACATTCATGTTTTGGTCCACATAAATAGTGTTTCAAACATGATATTTAATTGTTTTTTAAAATCCAAAGAAGGTGCTTTATCATTGTTCGTGCGAGTCGTGTGTCGAAAATCACTTATTTTTATATGTCTACAAGCGCTATTAAATAATTAGGCCTTTTTACAGTTTACTTTTAAATCTTGAAGTGAAATATTGTTTACATCTGGGTTAATAGTAAAGTCAGATTTTAAATTGAGTCCAACAACACTTTAGAAATGCCTTTACCTACATCAGACTTACTATAATAATAGTTTTATTGTCCCAGTTTGATGGTCATTTATTTTATAAACTGCAACCCGAAATATATATGGACATCGAATACAATTTCGGCAGCATATATCTGAACATTTCAAATCAAAGCAAAATGGAATATGCTTAGTTATGGTGTGTTATGGTCAAGTAAAAATCCCTACACATTCACCGAGAGGATCAAATTTGGAGGAGGAAACTAGAGTATTCTAAAAACAAAAACAACACAAATCACCCATTTTCGTCGGCAAACAAATTTTTTTCACACCCAGAGAGAGAGAGAGAGAGAGAGAGAGAGAGAGAGAGAGAGAGAGAGAGAGAGAGAGAGTTGTTTGATATAAAGACTTTATTTATTTGGATTAAGTTTTTACACCACACTTTATTTGAAGTGAATTATGGGTTATTACATTATGACAGGTTCTGTCGTACCGTAATCTTGTTAATTCAACATTCTTACACGACAGATAACCGCACTACTTTGTGTATGGAGATAACAAATACACAGGGTTGCGTAAAATATGTACCTCTGAAGTCTATACCTCAAAGAAACACACCTTACAAAGTTTAAACTTGTCAACATCAGATTTATATTACACATACAACACTCATTTTACTTGATATTGATTATATAACCCCCTCTTTATCATGAGATACACTGATCTGTAAGAGGGTGCTTTACACTACTCGGGCACCAATGGACTTTGAAAACCTTTGGAAATCAAAAAAACCAAAAACCCCAAACAGTCTAATCCATTTCCGAATCACAATCCAGAAGCAAAGCAAAAACTTTGAAACTGACAAGTTAGGTTAAACACGTGAACTTCCACCAGGGAAGTGAGACCGGGTGCTCCGGAAGGGTAAACACACCCTGTTTAGCTAGCTACGCCAGATAATGATAATAAAAAATTGAATGAAAGGAACGAACAAGTGAACTTCCACCAGGGAAGTAAGGCCGCGTTATCCGGAAGGGTTAGCTACATCCGCCACAGGCTAAATAAGAACAATAGATGTCAATGTTGTTCTTTGTGATACAAAATCGAGACATCGGTGACCAAAAGGTCTAATGCCCGCGGTTAAAATCTTTAAAGATAATGCTAACAGTGCCGAGTGAAAACTGTTTTGGTCATCCAATATACTAGTATGCCTGTAAGCATGGACATTAAGTAAAACTAGAACTGTCAAATACCCGTCCCTTGGCCTTTCTTGTATGACTTTGGTTCAAGGTCATAACACACCTTTGGACCATGGAGTCTATTCATGTCAAGTTTTGTAACAATCGTTTAAAGCATTTATTAGAATTGGCCCGGACACGATTTTAACGGATAGACAGACCGACGGACAGACATACGGACATGACGATTCCTATAAATCTCCTCAAACTAGTTTGCGGGGGTGTAATAAAACGTATGTAAGTAATTATAATGATTATATCACTGGGATCTAAGAACAGTAGATAGATAAATAAATAAATAAATAAATAAATAAATAAATGAATAAATAAATAATTTAAAAAAGAACAAAAGAGCATAGCAAATCTTTCTAGTATAGTTGTACCCAAAAGTTAAAATATAAAGTATCATAAAGCTGAGGTAATATTTATCTTTATAAAATCTATATTTATCGTGTGTCAGAAGCCATATTTAGTTTTCAGATAAAATACTCAAATAATTTTACCATTTTCAAAACGTCAAAATTACTTACATAAGTGACGCCACTGCACTTGTAAAAGTAAATCAAAATATAAGTATTTATTCTGTTTTTGTAAATTACCACCATTACGGACAAGTTGAGCTAATTAACGAAATTTGTGAAAAGAAATTGTAAGTGGTAAAATCAACATTTTTATATTTAATGATAAAAACAAACTCGTTATCGAATTAAACCGTTTTTATTTCTCACAATTCCGTGCCAAGTTTTTTCAGAAAGCTAATATTTTTGGACAATTAGTTTTTCGTTAAACTAACATTTTTCTATATAAAGGTGAATTTAAACTCGTTATAGTATTATCCATATATACATTAATTTTGTATGTTCATACATGGTTTGTTTTCTTATGGTCAAAGTGTGAAAGTTAAATAAAGGCCAGTGTATAAATTAAAATAAAGCGCCTTCCCCTCCCACTCACTGAGTCCAGCATTCCAAATTCCAATAAGGAATTTAATATGGCAATATTCAGAGCTCTCTCTCTCTCTCTCTCTCTCTCTCTCTCTCTCTCTCTCTCTCTCACACACACACAACACACACACACACACACACACACACACACACTATGACCTCTCACCACTGTGGGTTCAGCCCGGTCGAACGCAACTGAGAAAGGATTTTTTTCAGACATTGAGGAAGTGTGTACTAGAAGTGTAAGGTCGCCATAAGTATACACTAGTACAAAACAGACCATAAATACTTGAACAAAACAGGGGAAATGCCAAGAACAAATTGTGTTTCGGTTTGGATTTGTGAAATCTTCCGCGCTCGAAAAAAACTGGATTACTTTTTGTCATGTGTCCGAACCCGGAAAAATCAATCACATTCAGTGTCGTATTTTAACGGTAAAGTTTACATGAATGGGTGAAAACGCGATATAGCACATGTGTCATGAACTTAAAAATTTCGTATGTTCTTTCCATTCATATTAAAACATCTTTGGTGTATGAACAAATGATTGAAAGAGATCACATTGTGATCCCACATTCAATCGTTATTTATATGGTTAAATTACCATCAAATTTGATCAAATCTTCCTTTAATCAATTACAATTATCCACAAATATCAATAAAATGTCATGTCTTGTAGTAAAAACAATCAGTAAGACAAATATTTCATGATTTTATCGCATCGAATGTTTGCCCCTTTTTTGCTATGTTTTAACCACATCTGCGTGTAAAAATTTGTTTAATGAATCAGTACCTATTGATGGGCGTTTCCACTAAAAGTCTCGACGCGTATAGGTAAATTACTGATGCGGCATTAAACAGCTGATGATTCAACCAGCCAACAATCTGATGACCAAACTAGTTCAGCCAAATTAATGGGGTTCGTTGCTGTACCACGTGATCAATACCTCTTAACGTTTGTGCGGAACGTTTTGGAAAACGTCAACGTCACAGATTCCCGGAATGACGTCGTTTTCGCGGGAAAACGTCGTATCATGTTATTCCATGTCCATTGGAAATAAGTGTTCCGCACAAACGTTAGAGGGTATCACATGGTACAGCGGCGAACCCAATTTGAAATAAAACATTAGAACCACATTAGTTCAGTGCAATAGTGAACTTAGTATGAAATAAGTTCAGTCAAATCGAATCGATTTGGTTCCATCCGATCAAGAATTTGGTACCAACGTGGTTTAATCTGGTACCTTATTACCGTATGTGACACCGGGCGGGAAGATCAGTGAGTAGAATGATCACTCCGTATGTTGAAGTTCGGGGTTTGAATCCCTGCTAAGGTATAACCAATATTTGAAAAAATGGTAGTGGCTGCTTATTCGCTAAGCACTCGATACATTGCATTTAGAAAGTCCTTTAACAGAGATCTTTAAAACCATGCTCTGTGTCACGACAGTCGTGGCATATTAAAGAAGTCCCCCTGCACATTGCTCCGGGTGTCCTGCAAAGTCAAAATTTCTGCCACTTTACATATAGTTGGAGATGTCTCGGTATAATTGAACTATTCTTGAATGTGATTGTTGATTCATTTGATCAATCAATCAATCAATCAATCAATCTAGTTGTGCCTACTCGTCTTAGTTAATTCAGTAAACTCAAATTGATATAAGGGAGATAACCTCAGAAAATATTAATGGTCAAATCAAAGAATACCGTTGTTTATGTCATCTTGTTACTTAATGAAACCACTGCAGCATCTTAGTTGGTATAGTGCTCGCTCCGTAAGTGGGTGTCGTTGCACCTTCGTCTATAGCTGGCTACGTCTCGATATAAATGAAATGTTCTTGACTTGGACGTTATATACCATTACTCAACTCGACTCCTGTTACTTAATGTAATATTATAACACTGGGTAGGTTAAAGCTATTTATCTTCTTTTATTAAGTGTCTCCCTTATTGCTGAGTACATTTGCACTCTGTTTTAGTTTCAGGTTGTCAATAAACAGAAAAAAATCTAGATACCAAATCTAGAAATTTAAAGCAAAATGATGCAAGATATTTCTGAGCACCCGTCATCACTTCACTGGTGGAAGTTTACGTGTCTAACCTAGCTTGTCAGTTCCAAAGTTTTATACCAACGTCTCTGCTTCTGGATTGTGATTTGGAAATGGATTAGTTTGTTTGTTTTTTTATATTGTATCAACACACCTGTCTTCATTATAATACCATCTGTATCTAAAGGGTACGGGCTAAGAACACGATCCAATTGCTCCGTAAGTTGCTAACTAGTGGGAAAATTTGATCTTAGTAACGACTAGATATACATCTCCAATTAAACAGGAGATGGTTTACTTTTTAGTCAACATTATTTGGTGTGGTTCTGGTCCATCAAGGTGACAGGTAAAATGAACATTTCCAATCAAACCGGTGTTGGTATGTTATTTGGTTTACTGAATTGGTCCATCAAGGTGACAGATGAACATCTCCAATCAAACCAGACATGGTATGTACATTTGTAATTCATTGTAATTTATGTTTAAAAGCCTTGATTAAAGTTTGGAAAGACTTCTTTTTGTACCCCGAAAACAATTAAATTTAAGGTAATAATTTTGAAACGATAATTTTTGAAAGAAATGTTTTAAATCACTTTTTCCGTAATCTATATTTTTATATTTTCATTCAATATTAAAAATTTAGCATGGGGTACAAAATGAACTCCTGTCATCAGCTGTATATAAATTAAAAAGCTATAAAGAAGCATCAAATTTTATTCTATAATCTTGTTGACAACTAGTTAATCTAATGGAATCTTGAATCGAAATGTTATCAAAAAGTCTATCTATTCTACGTTTTCTGTGTACGACAGCTTTTTCATCATATCACGAGTGTCAATATATGTCCGTGATACACAGGTTTGACCGTACTCCGAATGACCTCTAACCTCCGAAACGTCGGAACGGAAATCTGTATAGAAATCGCATTTTTGGCTGATTCCTGGTCATTTTGACATCTCCTGATAACAATTGTCTCAGCGAGTTCGTATCCAGCGTGTTCTTGTTCATCAAGTCGGTCAACAGGACTAGAAGTTTCTTCATGTTCGGAGTTAACTGGATTTTTGAGCCTAAATAATTAGAAAAAAATATACACAGGTTACAATTTTTGGTTCAACGTGTAATGAAAATATAGTCTGAATAGAAAGGTGCCTCGGTGACCAAGTGGTTTAAAAGCTCGCTTATGGATCACAGCGGCTTTTGTCGCGGCTTAGGTTCGAATCTCGATGTTTTCGAAACGATCCTGGTGTGCGAACGTTTGTCAGTTCGCTTTCTGAAGGTGAGTGGTTTTCTCTTGGTACTCCGGTTTCCCCACCATCCAAAAACTTATTGTCTCGATATAAGTAAAAAAAAATCATGAAATGGTCGTAAAACGCCTTTACTTCACTCTAAAAAATAACTTTATTTATACATTACCATAAATACGATTGGTCCACCACTAGGGTCGATGATGTCAGTAACTGGATTAATCTGGGTTGTATCAGATTATTTTGGATAATGATCTTACATCAACCATCCTAACTTTTGTAACCCCTCCACCCCGCCTTTCGAAGAGTATATTAAACCCCGCTCTTTCCCTGTAGAAATTCTCCAAAACAATGAAACTCTATTTTACGAAACTTGGAGCAAAGCATCAATATTGATAGGAGAATCGCCTATCATTAACCCGAGTTGATTTGCTCATTTTCCTTTGAGGTATTATTGCAAAAACAAAGTAGCTATTGACGGGGGATCCTAATTCACTGACTTTGTTAGTTTATATTTAAAGGAGAAAGATTTCCTGTCACATGTATTTTCATAAAATATAGAAAAACATCTTTCAGAAAAGATTTTGTTAAAAGGATATAAAATAACTTTGTATACTTGAGAAATTTAGACATATGCTGGGGTAAAAATCACATGTTAACAGTTTTATGGATGCAAATGCTGAATTGTGCGGTTTGGCAACCTTATATACATTGTATGAGTTTATGAACCATTGGCTATAAAATAAGGACATGTTTCGGTTAAGTAGCCGAAGAAATCGAACTTTATATAAAACTTGAAATATTCAAATTGGTATTTATTTACCTGGAATTTTACCCATCATAGGATTTTGAAAATCTGATGATCTTTTTACGTCGATCTCGTTGTCTAGAACGCCATCGGTAAAGTCTGCATTTGATGCCAAATCATCTGAAATTTTAGATATATACAAATACATTTTATATTAAATTACAGATATACATTGATCCTAATGAACATTAATTATAAATACATTATCATATTTGATCTATCATTTTCAAGTAAAATTGGTCCTTCTTTCCTTTTCACCACAACGATTAACCCAGTTGGCAATGCTTGCTTGGTATTTGGAAGGGCGGGGTTATACCTTCGGCCGCCACCAAACTGCAGTGCCAAACCAAATTTGTGAACTTTGTAAGGATTTAAAAAAAAATCCCTAATGTTTTCCTTGTTTTTGTTTAGTTCTTCATTGTGTGGGCGTTTCTTGGTTGTTTTTATATTGTCCAAAACAATCAAGTATTTTCAGCTTCTAATTCTATACACTTGTAACTGTGATGCTTTTATTTGCACTTTAGAAATTCTAAAATTTCAGACTGTGGCTTACAAATACTTAAGAAAAATTAAAAACAATTCATATTAGACCACAATTTATCTGTACTTAAATAGCTGATTTTCTTTAAATAAAAAAATCTAAGAATGTGTGATGGATTGTAGATTTGTAAACAGAATTTAGATTAATAAAACTCCTAATATACAACAATCCCCGGTTTTATTGAAGATATTTACCAAAGTATTGTACAAAGAATCCTAGTATAGAACAACTGTGAGGTTTATTATCTTATTGTATCATGCAGGTATTAGAAAATGCATCAGTACTATTTTAATAATAATAATAAAAAAAAAACAAAATCAGCACATGGCAGTACTGTTGAAAATAATATATAATGCTTTAACTTAAAATAGATAATTTCATGCTTTATTGAAAATACATGTATATCATATAAGCTGTGCCATGCTCAGTCTGTTCATTACTGTAGTTATACCACCCCCCTCTCTTAAAAAGTGGGGGTATATAGTGATAGGGGTGTCCGTCCGTGTGTCCGTTACACTTTAGGGTACCTATCTCTTATCCGCAACTCCTCCCAAACCCTTCAATGGATTTTCATGAAACTTTCACACAATCTTTGTGATATAATGTAGATGTGCACCTCCTATTTAAAAATTTGATCCGATGGATTTTTATGTGGGGGAGCGCGGGGGGGGGGGGGGGGAGTGGGGGTATTTTTTGTGAGCCCAGTATGGCTCATAGTTTTTCTAGTTTGTCTATTAATTTCATGTTAGTTTTCTATACCGTACGTTGTATATCCTCATTATATTATATTATCACTTGATGTACCACATAATGATAAAATCATGTGACTCAGCGAATAAAGAATTGAATGAAATTGCTATCTCCATGGCAACGCCTTTATTTCCAAGGCTAAGGTATGGTTGTTCAAAGTTTTGTTCGTTTTACAAGTCCGTAAGTATTTTTAAACAATAATAACATATCTCACTTTAATTTGTAAAGATGGTGATCTTAAATTATTTCCATAATAAATAAATAAATAAATCAAGACCCTAAAAATGTTATATGGCCGTCATCACAGTATTGTTTATACGTTTGATGTCTCTGTGTCCAGGCTTGCCCTGGATATATTTGACGTCCCATAGTTCCATGTTCCTTTCACACAAGTTTGATTACACACGTGGCGGGTGGAGCTAGCTAATCAAGAGGTGCTTACCCTACCGGAGTACAAAGCCTCACTTCCCTGGGGGAGGTTCACGTGTCTAACCTAATTAGTCAGTTCCAAATTTTTACTTTGCTTCTGGATTGTAATTCGGTCATTGATTAGTATGTTTGTTTTTGAAAAGCTGTAGGACAATGAGTTTTAGACAATTTTTGAGATCAAAACGTCGGGGATTTAACAGCATTTTTAGTACTTTTTATATCTTTTTTTGTCAAATTGACAATGATAATATATTTTTTTGTTTTTTAATATAATATTGGGTAGATCATAAATATCCCCAATGAAAGACCAAACAGACAGTTCAATATGAATGTTGTTTACTCATAATTATCAACAACAAGATATTTCTCAGTTTGGTATTTAAACATGTATTTGACATTGAGCTAACACTTGAAAAATAGGTTTGGTAAACCTAAATGTGATAAAAACAAACTAACTAGTGGATGAGTCTTATTAAGGCAAAACCAAACATTTAGATGATTGGCATCACCTATACCCAATATCTCAAGTTCACAACCCATTGTTTTGAAAATTGATTTATCGCCGGCCACGCCTTTTATGTTCCGACACTATTCGCCATCACGGTACCAAAACTGCAAAACCACGGCAACTAATGACATTCTAGCGTCAGCGACGTCATTAAAGTGCACTATTCAGAGCGAATTTTTTATTTTTTGTGTGTAATTCAAGCATGCCGGGCCTGTGTCGGAATATTGTGGGCGTGACCGACGATCCGTCAATTAATAATTTGTTGTTTTCACAATTCAACAGTTACAAGTGAGAAAGCAAAACTAAAAGCAAATAATTTGTATCGAAAACATAATACCAGCCCAATGATAAAATCGCAATCCCAAAATCGAGATAAAATCCTTGAAAAGTGACAAATTAAACACATATACGTCAAAATTTCACCAGTGAAGTGAGACCGGGTGCTCAGGAAGGACAAGTAACCCCTAACGGTCTAGCTAGCCGTAACCTGCGCATGCCACACGTGAAATTGATACTGACAATAAGAAAGATGGAAATGTGGGACGTCATATATATATATATATATATCCTCAATGATATATATAAATAAACACGTGTATTCCCATTGGGAATTTCCCAATACCCTGGTCGGCGTTGGACATTTGAGCGAAAGCATAGGACAAAAGAGCGAGAAAAAACATGAACGTTTGAGCGACGAAGTAATGGACATTTTAGCGACAGAATTTTAACCCATTTGAGCGAAATTCCTAATATATGATAGAAATTTGAATTAAACTGTCGCTCAAATGTTCATCGTAAAATACAGACACTGTATAAATCTAGATCTGTCGCTCAAATGTTCATTAAATTCGTCGCTCAAATGTCCACTGTGAGTTTTTTTTTTATTTTTCGCTAAGATGTCCTGCGCCTATTCTGGTGCACAATTAATATCAACTTTAGGTCAAGCTGACAGGTCAATATTGTTTGCCTATTCAACTAAATGCAGATATCTTACCTGTGGGATCATAATCGCTTACGTCTACAACTGATGTAGAAAACACCATACCTGAAGATAATCCAAATCTGCTAGACAGAATACAGGTACAAAGTATTGGTATCACTGTGGTGAAACACCGCATCTAAATAAATAAATAAATAAATAAATAAATATAACGAAAGACATATACATAAAAAATAAACCAAAAGATAAATAAATAAATCAATCAAAATAAATAACTGAATGGAAACTATTTATACGCTTATAATAATTCGATACTACAAAAATAAATAAATAAATAAATAAATAATAAAGATAAATAAATAAATAAATAACCGAATGGAAACTATTTATACATATAAAATAATTCAATACTAAATAAATAAATAAATAAATAAATAAATAAATAAAAACTAGCTATATAAAAATTACCATTACCTTTCATTAGATTACTGATGGACCTTTTCCTGTAGTGTCCCTCCTTCCAAAGTGGGACTTAACACCAGAACAAAGTTTATTTTGCTGGAGCTGGTTTCATGTTAATTAGATCATTTTCTTAGAGATTATGCAGCGCAGGCGTGAACGTGACCAGATGTCCTGTTATTTCACGGCGTGATTTCCGGCGTATTACGGTAATTTGATGAACATATTTTCAACTTTGAAGGCTACATTAACAGAATTAATTATAATTTCCGTACAGAGTGACATCGATCTTAATTTTTGACGTATTGGTGTATAATTTAATTAGTCATCGCGTTCAAAAACAATATATGAGTACAGATCAGGTTCCATGTGAATTCAATCGTTGTGTTCGTTGATGTCGATGTAAATTTGTTTAAGCTGCTATAGCTGTCTTCGTTTACGTCGCTGTATTCGTTTACGTAGCTGTCTTTGTTTACGTAGCTGTATTTGTTTACGTAGCTGTATTTGTTTACGTAGGTGTCTTCGTTTACGTAGCTGTATTTGTTTACGTAGCTGTCTTTGTTTGCGTAGCTGTCTTCGTTTACGTAGCTGTATTCGTTCACGTAGCTGTATTCGTTTACGTAGCTGTATTTGTTTACGTAGCTGTCTTCGTTTTCGTAGCTGTATTTGTTTACGTAGCTGTCTTTGTTTACGTAGCTGTCTTTGTTTACGTAGCTGTATTCGTTCACGTAGCTGTATTCGTTTTCGTAGCTGTATTCGTTTACGTAGCTGTCTTCGTTTACGTAGCTGTATTCGTTTACGAAGCTGTCTCTGTCTACGTAGCTGTCTTCGTTTACGTAGCTGTATTCGTTCACGTAGCTGTCTTCGTTTACGTAGCTGTATTTGTTTACGTAGCTGTCTTTGTTTGCGTAGCTGTATTCGTTTACGAAGCTGTCTTCGTTTACGTAGCTGTATTTGTTTACATAACTATTTTACGTTTACGGCGATTTGTTCGTTCATGTTGTTTTTGTTTACGCTGTGCACATTTACGTCATTATGTACGTTTACGTCGATATGCTCGTTTGCAACATTTTGCTTGTTTTACGTCACTAATAGGCGGTTTGTTTACATTGCTGTGTCCGTACACGTCGCTGTGTTGGTTGACATCACTGTATTCGTTCACACATCGACGTACCTTCGTTTACGCCGTTATGTTCTTTTCGTTCACATCGTTGTATTAATTTAAGTTATTGTGTTTGTTTAATCGTTGTGCTAGTTTACGTCGTTGTGTTTGTTTACGTCGCTTTCTTTACATTGCTGTGTTTGTTTACATCGTTGTGCTAGTTTACATCGTTGTGCTAGTTTACATCGTTTTGCTAGTTAACGTCGTTGTGCTAGTTTACGTCGTTGTGTTTGTTTACATCGCTGTGTTTGTTTACATCGTTGTGCTAGTTTACGTCGTTGTGCTAGTTTACGACGTTGTGCTAGTTTACGTCGTTGTGTTTGTTTACATCGTTGTGCTAGTTTACGACGTTGTGCTAGTTTACGTCGTTGTGTTTGTTTACATCGTTGTGCTAGTTTACGTCGTTGTGCTAGTTTACGTCGTTGTGTTTGTTTACATCGTTGTGCTAGTTTACGACGTTGTGCTAGTTTACGTCGTTGTGCTAGTTTACATCGTTGTGCTAGTTTACGTTGTTGTGTTTGTTTACATCGTTGTGCTAGTTTACATCGTTGTGCTAGTTTACGTCGTTGTGCTAGTTTACGTCGTTGTGTTTGTTTACATCGTTGTGCTAGTTTACGTCGTTGTGCTAATTTACGTCGTTGTGTTTGTTTACATCGTTGTGCTAGTTTACGTCGTTGTGCTAGTTTACGTCGTTGTGCTAGTTTACGTCGTTGTGCTAGTTTACGTCGTTGTTTTGTTACATCGTTGTGCTAGTTTACGACGTTGTGCTAGTTTACGTCGTTGTGTAGTTTACATCGTTGTGCTAGTTTACGTCGTTGTGCTAGTTTACGTCGTGTGTGTTTGTTTACATCGTTGTGCTAGTTTACATCGTTGTGCTAGTTTACGTCGTTGTGCTAGTTTACGTCGTTGTGTTTGTTTACATCGTTGTGCTAGTTTACGACGTTGTGCTAGTTTACGTCGTTGTGCTAGTTTACGTTGTTGTGTTTGTTTACATCGTTGTGCTAGTTTACATCGTTGTGCTAGTTTACGTCGTTGTGCTAGTTTACGTCGTTGTGTTTGTTTACATCGTTGTGGTAGTTTACGTCGTTGTGTTTGTTTACATCCTTGTGCTAGTTTACGACGTTGTGCTAGTTTACGTCGTTGTGCTAGTTTACGTCGTTGTGTTTGTTTACATCGTTGTGCTAGTTTACGACGTTGTGCTAGTTTACATCGTTGTGCTAGTTTACATCGTTGTGCTAGTTTACGTTGTTGTGTTTGTTTATATCGTTGTGCTAGTTTACGACGTTGTGCTAGTTTACGTCGTTGTGCTAGTTTACATCGTTGTGCTAGTTTACGTCGTTGTGCTAGTTTACGTCGTTGTGCTAGTTTACGTCGTTGTGCTAGTTTACATCGTTGTGCTAGTTTACGTCGTTGTGCTAGTTTACATCGTTGTGCTAGTTTACGTCGTTGAGCTAGTTTACGTCGTTGTGCTAGTTTACGTCGTTGTGTTTGTTTACATCGTTGTGCTAGTTTACGTCGTTGTGTTTGTTTACATCGTTGTGCTAGTTTACGACGTTGTGCTAGTTTAAGTCGTTGTGCTAGTTTACATCGTTGTGCTAGTTTACGTCGTTGTGCTAGTTTACGTTGTTGTGCTAGTTTACGTCTATGTGTTCTTTCACTCTTTCACGTCGTTGTGTTCTTTCACTCTTTCACGTCTCTGTGTTTCTTAACGTCGATGTGTTTGTGAGTTTACACCGCTGTTATACCTTCAAGCGAGCTCGAATTATAACTTACCGTCACTAGTAAATCAACCGCTGTAGAATTATTTCTTTAAAAACCCTTGTTGGTCCAAAACTACAAAACTTCTTTAATATAACAGACAGCTTTATATATCTTCAAATTTATTGGAGATGGCTGTCGGTCACTATGGAAACTTCCATGCACTTTACAGTTCCTTTAATCATAGTAAGTTACTAGACTCCTCAAAGCTAGACTTGTAAGTTGAGCAAGCTTGATGTCTTTCAGTTTTCTGAATCGACATTGGGATGATAAAAACACCGAGTGGAGTGAAATTTACAATTTGACTCAAGAAATATAAAATGGCAGAGTTTGGATTTTTGTGTCAGAAATCACGTGACTCAGAACAGAGAATTATTTCAATTTTTTTTTTTACTTGTAACCAAATCAATGAAAGAAGGTAGAACCTACCAGGGTAATAGTGGCATATTGTTCAAATCATACAACTGTTACGTCCGAATTTTAAGTGCTGGATATTAAAAGAAATCCGTCAAAATGGGAAAAAAATCAGTTTAATTGGACTTTTTATTTTATCCGTCCGTTTATCTGTTCCGACAAAAACGGATAAACACCTTGAATTGGTCAGCCTGGTGGTATAAACAAAGCACATACTACACGGATTTCAAAATAATGTATATAAACCGGCTTCAAATGACCACATGGTGTCTTGTTTCAATCAACGTAATTATAATTATTATTCTCATATACAGATAATTATTACTCATAAGGATATTACATCGAGAAATTACCGTACCGCACTGCAGGGTCAAAATTTTCTGCCACTTCACCTACAGCTACGTGTTTCAATATAACACTGAGACGTAAAACCCAGTTCATTCAATAAATAAATTTTTCATAAAATATGAGTTTTTTTATGTAGCGGGGCTAAGCTAGTCGTGGTAATGTTCACAAATACTGTGTACTTTTGTAATATATATTTGGTATCATATCAACAACAACAACAACAACAACAACAATAACAACAACAACAACAACAACAACAATAAAAAAATAATAATAATGACACATTCCTTGAAGTTGTTTGAATTTTATCGACAAAATATAAATCAAAGATGTACATGTACTTTTATTTAGTGTCTCATAGGACATCCATAATAGAGAGATACATGTATATAAATGTAAAAAAAAGCTCTGACATAGGTATATAATTATTGAGGTTTTTATATGTGACACTGAAAAAATAACAAACAGTTACTGTTAATTTCTGCTATTTTTATTATTATACATGGTATTATTCTTATTTATTCTTCTTCTTATTATTTTTATTATTATTATTAACTAATTAATTAATTAATTATTAATCAATTTATTTAGTTATATATTCACTTGTTTGCATATATATATATATATATATATATATATATATATATATATAATTAATAATCAACATTTACCCGTGGTATATCGTCGAATAGTACACGGGCCGGAGTTCACATGCGGAGCTATTCGCCGCATGTGAACTCCGGCCCGTGTACTATTCGACGATATACCACAAGTAAATGTTGATCATTTCAATTCTAACATGACTTAGATAAAAAGGAATGAAATAAACATTCCGAACTCGTTCTTTGGAAGTACATTTTACAATCTATTTGCAAAAAGGTCCTTTGAAACAATTCGGCTGCTGAGATTACCTCCATTGAAATAAATGATTTTATGAATGAAAATTACGTCACAGCCATTGTTGGCGACACCTAGCATGACACCATAAGATATGCAAGCGCGTACGGCATTAAAACGGAACAGTGATGGGTATATCGTTTGTTATACCACGGCTGGCTTCTTCATGTTTCATATGAAGGAAAACGCAGGTCATGTTAGAATTATTGTTAATCTGCTGTTTTTATATTATAAAGAAAAATAATAATAATAAATCGAAGGTTTTATGGTGTGATTATTGTCCATAATTTCATGTCCGATATTGTCTGTTGCCCCTATGAGTGTGTGGTTTATGGCTTAATAAAGAATGCCATCATCCACAATACAAAACTAATACACTACATGTAGGATATAAATATGACAATGTATATACATATGAGATAAAACATGTTACGTGTGTGATTTGTAAATATTTTTATGACTCGTTCTGTTAAGCTTTTTTTAAGAATCTTCTTTCTCTTTTATTTTGATATTTCAACAAAAGAAATAGTAAAACTCAAAACATATACAACAATAATATTTAATTAAATTCTTTTGCTCAAATAAATATTTTACACTCCATATTCAATCTGGATTTTATTTTTTGATTTATAAAGAGGCACAAATAAAATGAAATCAACGTTATCATTACTTATACGATCAAAAAAGGGAGGGGTTGGGAGAAAGTATTAGTCTAAGTGTAGGGGTTGTCTCACTTTTAAAACACGAGCTTTGATAATTTCTTTAAACTGTCATTAAATATAAGAATAACGTATTACACAGTGCTAAATATTTTGAGTAGAAGAAATTATTATAATGTTTATTTTAGTTTGCTCCTAACACTCTTGAGGCTAGAATATTGGAAAATTGAATAAATATAAAAAATCAAAAGAAATAAAATAAAATAAATAAATAAATAAATAAAATAAATAAATAAATAAATAAATAAATATAATAAATAAATAAATAAATAAATAAAGTTTTGATTTGTTTTGGAAAAAATAAAATAATAATAAATTTTAATAAATAAATAAATAAATAAATAAAATAAATAAATAATAATAGATAAATAAATAAATAAATAAATAAATAAAAAGTGAAAATTTAAGTGCATACATATAACGCATTCTTAACGAGTCGATAATCCGTTAAATCCGTCAATTCAATAATTAATAAGGAGTAGACTTTGAATTAAGATCGGATTTTAATCCCCTAAAAACATGTACAAACCATTTCTAGCTTGTTTGTATGTCTATATAAAAAGTAGATCAAGAATTTTCAAAATGTATTCTCTACAAATTGCGATTTTGACATTATCTGTGGTTTCCATTGGATACATTATTAGTATATCGTTAAATGGGAAGTAATATATTCTACACCATGATAAGTTTTATGGTATATTTCGGATTTTGTTTCCTAATTGGTGAGTATGTAATATACATATAATAATATAAGTCCGCGGATTTACGCATTTAATTTGCGGTTATATCTCGAGCGACTGACCGAGTGGTATAAAACGGTCGCTTACAGACCACACCACACCTCACCACACCGCACCACACCACATACAACACACACACACACACCGCACCACACCACACCACACCACACCACAACCTTTAATCGCCTATATCCAAACCCACTCGGGAAGCTATAAGTGGGAGAAAATATGTCATTTCGATTTCTGAAGGTTGGTGGTTTTCTTCTGACACCTGGTTTTCCCCACCACCCACGAACGGAAGTGAAAGAATCTTGACTGGGATGTAAAACACCATTAATAATGCATTAATTATTTTTCATGATTGTATTCATCCTTCCCAAATGGCTGGATATATAAAACGTCACACTATATCTTTGTAAAACCACTGCGGTAGCCCAGTTGGTAGAGTGCTCGCTCCGTAAGTGGGGGGTTGTGGGTTCGAACCCCGACCGGATCTGACCCAAGACTTCAAAGTGGGTGGTGACCGTTCTTTCGCCAACGCTCGGCATTCCGAAATGAAAGTGATGCTTCTTTCGGATGGGAACTTAAAATAAACGAGGTCCCGTGTCATGGTAGGCTTGGCACGATAAAAAACCCTACTGTATAATGCCATCAGCGCAACACACAGGCAAAAATATCTGCACTTTCGCATACAGCTGGTGACGTCTGGATATCGTAAAATATTCTTGACTGGGACGTTAAACACCATTACTCAACTCAACTCAGCTCAACTTATTTATGTAAATACAATGCATAAAAATAACAATTTTAACATGAAACCATTTGTTTAACCTATTAATTTTCAGTTAACTGGGCCTTTTTTTGTAAGCATGAGACCCACTGCTTGTGTTAATATAATGCTTAAATTTTACAATCGATCAATGTTGTCTCTGGCGTTCTAAAAGCCTTGAATCGTAGGCGACATGACTGTTCAAAATTACTGCATACTTCACATTCTGCCAAATACATTGCAAATACATTTGGACAAATTTTCGGTTTATTGCCAACGATGGAATATCACCGTGAACACTTCCTAATTATAAACTATAATTGTTGTATTTTGTAACGGATGGAAACATACATCAGACACATTTTACTTCAATAACCAAGAAATAGAACAATAAACTGCAGGTTCTAGCCCATCCAGTCTTTTACTTAGCAGTTAATTAACAATATATAATTCTATTTGAACGAATTATTTGTTGCATAAACATAATTGATGTGAAAGTACAACAAAACATACAAATTAGGCAAATCACGACAATATGACAGAGAAACAATAATATTGACGCAAATCCGTATAACTAAACCGGTCTTTATTTTAGGCTAAATCAGTAATTTAAAAGAAACACACACACACACACACACACACACACACACACAATTTGTTACTAATTATAGTTAAACGGCCTTTATTCACAAAATGTAAGTAGGCAGTATATATATATAATATATAGATATATATATATAGATATTATATCGTAACAGAAACCATGATCTATATTTTTTTTTGTAGATGGGATTTTTACCCAAAGTGTAAACAATTTGATTGCTAACTCGACAAAACAAATTATAACATCGCCAAATTATCCTGACTATTATCAAAGGTAAGAAATAATTATCATAACCGTAATGAAAGGTAAGAAATATTGAGCTTGACAATAATTAACCGGACATGAAAAAATTACAGGTACGCTAATTAGAATGTGAACGGTCAGCTTTTCACGCGAAACGATTATAGGTAAACGTTCACAATCACTTCTTAACTAAGATTTTAGTGAACTAAAATTTCTCAAATTTGAAATTTGAAATTTGAAATTTTCCGAATTGTGGAAAATTATTAAGTTAAAATATTTAAGAATTTCAGGTTTCATTTTAAAGATCACTTCAAGCTTACAACATCTTATTTAGTTTCGTCAAAAATGTATATTTTATTTTGTAAATAGTGGTGTGGTTGACGTTATTTTGTAAAACAGTGGTGTAGTCGACATAATTTTTTATACTGTGGTGTGGTTGACGTTATTTTGCATCTAGTGATGTGGTTGACATTATTTTGTAAATAGTGGTGTGGTTTACGTTATTTTGTATACGTGGTGTGGCTGACGTAATTTTGTATAGTGGTGTGGTTGACATTATTCATTATCCGGCGGTGTATTTGATGTAATTTTGTATAGAGTGGTGTGGTTGGCGTAATTTTTATTAAAACTTTATTTATTTATTTATTTAGTTATTTATATTTATTTATTATTTTATTAATTTCTGTTTCAGTTCAATGAGTGTGAAATGGACAATTGTAGCCGATGATTCGTATACTAATGGTGTAGTACAGATTACAAGTATTAGACAGCTACTTAGAACCTTCTGTGGCATGTTACTTCGATAGCGTTTCCTTAATCAATGGTACGTATGGATATCGTGTTCCGAAAAACAAACGACCCTTCGGGGGTCGATGCCGAGTGGTCTAACTAAAGTGAGCGCGTACGGCTCACATTGCCTCTCAAAGCCTAGGTTCGAATCCCATCAGGGAAAGATCGTATTTCGGGTAAGTATGTTAATTCGCTTGCCGAAAATGGTTAGTTATCTAAAAGTACCCCGTCTTTATCACCGGCAGCCTCCATGTAAGTGAAATAACCTTGGACTGGGCCGTAAATCATTATACTCAACTCCAAATCTCTGTGTTATATGTCATTGTGCTTCTCATTGTATCTAAGCGGTAAAACCCACGAAAATCATTTTTTTGTGGTTGAGTAAATGGTCTAAAATCTCATTAAGTCAATAGCACATATGCATAACCAGTTCTAATTGAAAATGTATGTTGTATGTTTGTCCAGTACATTAAAACCATACTTTAATGCCCCTCCATTACTTGCAAACTCATTTATTGCCACGCTTTTTGACATTCTAAAACAAATCAATGTTTATAATCTTACCACTTTAATCAAATCACCAAAACCTCATTATAATGCCAAAAAAGTCAAATGGTGGTCATAAAATATGGATCAAACGTAAACTGTACAGCAGTTGCATTCCTTTTCTTCATTGCTCTATGCTGGTACAGTCGATAGAGAAACTTTTTTTTTGGCTTCTTTTGGCGTTCCGGATCCGCTTACCCTGACCGTACCAGAAACAGTCTAAATAATAATTCGATTTGAAGTGCGGAATTAAATATTTGTTGAAAAAATATGATAATTGGTTAAGTAATTAAAAATTTGTAACAGTCCCGAGTAGACATTCCATCTACGGAAAACAAATTAATATTTTTTTTAATTTAATAAAACTTGATAACAAAGGCACTAGATTAAAATTTAATTTTAAACTCGGATTTTCTTTGCCTGAATCTGGCATTCAGATGTCTTCAGTGAACGGTGCTTGATGCGACGTCATCATGACGTAAGTTTATTGTCTTGATTTACTTAGTCAGTTTGTATTTTATAGGGGTTTGGGAACAGACAAATTTTTTGTATCGCTCGAGGATGAGGGATGTCCTCTGGAGCTATTTACCCTAGGTCTTCTGACCTTAGGATACAGTTAAAAAAGGCATCCATGATACTTTGGGGCAAATGACTTTGTCTGTAACCAAAAACCCCCATGGAATACATGGAATAACTATAACTGTATACCTTTTTTTTAATTACAGGACCGAAGTCCTACAGCCCAAACATGTACACTTGGTGCGGGGCGAGTTATCCGACATCCGTCATTACATCAGAGACCAACACGGTGCAGCTACTGTTTGAAAGTAATGCCTACGTTAATAACTACAGAGGGTTTAAATTAGAGTACTGGGCCATAGCCAGGCGTAAGTATAATAAAAACGAACATAACAATCCATGGTCAAATTACAATCCCAAAGCAAAGTAAAAACAAATTTACCAATGTATGTCTAAATCACACTGCAATGGCAAAGTAAAAACGAAGTCGCTAATCCATGTCCAAATCACAACCCTGAAGCAAAGTAAAAACAAACATACCAATCCATGTCCAAATCACACTCTCAAAGCAAAGTAAAAACAAATTTACCCATCCATGTCCAAATCACAATCCAAAAGCAAAGTAAAACAAATTTACCCATCCATGTCCAAATCACAATCCAAAAGCAAAGTAAAAACTAACACCAATCCATGCCCAAATCACACACTCAAAGTAAAGTAAAAACAAATTTACCCATCCATGTTCAAATCACAATCTCAAAGCAAAGTAAAAACAAATATACCAAAATTCGTCCAAATCACAACCCAAAGCAAAGTAAAAACAAACATACCAATCCGTGTCTAAATCACAATCTCAAAGCAAAGTAAAAACACATTTATCAATCCATGTTCAAATCACACTGCAATGGCAAAGTAAAAACTAAGTTACTAATCCATGCCCAAATCACAATCCCGAAGCAAAGTAAAAACAAATTTACCAATCTTTGTCCAAATCACAATCCAAAAGCAGGGTAAAAACAAACACCAATCCATGTCCAAATCACAATTCCAAAGCAAAGAAAAAGCTTTAAAACTGAAAATATTAGGTTACAAAGGTGAACTTTCAGCAGGAAAGTGAGGTAGCTGGGCGCTCCGGAGGGGTAAGCTACCGCTACATGTAAAATCGAAATTGAAAATGAAAGAAACACGGAACTATGGTGCGTCAAATATATCCAGGGTAATTTTGGATACAGAGACATCATGCTAGTGTATCTCAACAATATTTTGCTGATTAATAAATTTATTCATAAAACATTTCTTTTTGTTAAGTTGTGTTTTGCTAAAGGTTCAATATTGACCAATATATTAATTGCTGTCTGCAAATAAATTGTTGACTCGAGGATATTGAAAGCCTAGGCTTATCAAGGCCCTTAAAAAGTTTATGGCCCTAATCACAGTCGATAAGTTTGATGTCTCTGTGTCCAGAATTGCCCTGGATATATTTGACGTCCCATAGTTCCATGTTCCTTTCACACGTGACAGATGTAGCTAGCTAATCAAGAGGTGCTTACCCTTCAGGAGCACCCGACCTCACTTCCCTGGTGAAAATTTACGTGTCTAACCTAACTTGTCAGTTCCAAAGTTTTTATTTTGCTTCTGGATTGTGATTCGGACATGGATAAATACGTTTGTTTTTCATTAGCAAGAAAATCTGGAAAGAAGTGACATACATTTTATTTTATATCGCTAGTAGAATTCAATTTTTCTTGTCATTGCACTAAACTGTTTTTGTCAGTGGAGAACTTTGTATCACAATTCCAGAAATAACATTATTTTTCAAAAAAAAAAAAAAAAAAAAAAAAAAAAAAAAAACATGTCAGATTATGCGATCCCATGTCAAGTGGTAATAATTGGATGCGCAAATAGAAATTGGGTATCACGTGGTGTATTAATTAACCCCACTGAAAAAAGGCTTAGTTCCAACTTATAGTACTTTTGATATTTAATCGAATCTATCCAATGGGTAGAATTTTCATTGGTTGCCGACGGATACGTAATGAGAATACTGCCTTAATGACCTTAGATTTAAGAGCTGGTCCCGGTTTCACAATTATTCCTTAGCTAAGATTTTCCTTAATTTAAATCTTGCAAAATTTCAAATCTTTATAAGTTTGTTTATTTTCAAGATATTTAGAAATTTAGGAGTGTCATTTTTAAGATCACTTCTAGGTTAAAACAGTTGCATTTAGTTTTGACTACAATATTCTATAGTAGTTTCAAAAAGAGATAACCAAAATTTGCTACTTATGGAAAATCTTAGCCAAGGAATGAGTGTGAAACCGGGACCTGAGCTACTAGGCTTATTGCAAGCATACTAGCATCCTACCTACCTATCCTCTTCGTCCCTGGTGGGACATAAGGCCACAGCAATTCATTGTGTTGTACATTAATCAATTCAATTCAACATAATTAAATTAGATTTAATTTATTGAATTTGGTTTTTAATCTTTTGATATTATGCAATTTTAATTTTCTATTTTTATTATATTTTTCATTTATATATTGTTTCAGCTTATTCGTGGGTCGGCACTGTGGAATTCACTTGGTTACATTACACATTGTTTGGTATAAGTGGCTGTATTTTATTCGTGTTTGCGGTAATTTTAATATTCATTGCTTGTGCAAGAAAAAGGAAACAAATAATTCATTCAAAATTGTAGCTGAGAAATGCTTGAAATAAAGTTATTTTATTCAACCGGATAAAACAGCAGCGGAAGTAGCAGCCACATGTATGATATGTATGACCGGAACCAATTTTCTGTACCTTTTGGAATTCACCAAGTTCAAAATTGTAGTCGAGGAAACACTTGAAAAAAACTGCTTTATTCAACCGGATGTGACGGCAACGGAAGTAACAGCCGTATTTTTGATATAACACCGAACCTTTCGGAATACTCCATATTTGGAAACCAAATAAGTCTATTTTTTCTTGGAGGCATTAAATTATGACTACAGATACTAGAATATTCTCTCTAAAATATAGATATATACATATATGTTTTACACCTGTGACATGAAAATCCCTTGTTTTTACCCATGTAGGATCTCCTTGTCTCACCCTAGGGTTGAGACAGGCTACACGCTAAATTTCCCGACTATGTCATTTTCAGTAGGCACGGATGGTGACATGAAAACTAAACGTTTGATGCAATTTTTGTTTACAAATCATGTTTTATGTTGCAAATGTGTGAGAAAAAGAATCCTACACCAGTAATAGGGTTAGACAGAGATATCTCAAACGAGGATGATGTCCAGAACTTGCTAAAGCTTGTTCTGGACAGGAAAATATTCATACTCTATCTTACCCTGCTACTAGTGTAAGATTCTTTTAGTATTTGTTTTATTCTGAAGACATTGCTGACCAGTCGTTCATGGGCTCCTGGAATTGTGTATAATGTTGCTGCTTGGTAAAAAAAATAAAACCATATTCCAGGAAAATTCTTTTTAATCATAAATGGTTGCCATCAGTACACACGTAGTGCATGGATTTGAAAGAGACTACAATTCATAGAACAAAAATTAATAAGAAAGGACAGCTCTGCTTTGTTAAACGAAGCCTGTTGTTTGGGTGCTTTTGGACAGCTATGAGATCCGTGATACCTGTTAACGTTCGTGTCTACTAGATTGGTATACAAAATATTATATGACATTTTTACGGGGGTATTGGGGGTAAACGCGTTAACAAGGGGATAGTTATCACTTTGTACGCCGGTAACACTCATTATACAATACATTAGTGTTATTATATTTAGAAATGCATTGTATATTGTTGTCTTTGGGGTTTTTGTTCCTGATACAATTATAAGCCAGGTTTTTGTCACTTTACTGTAACGACAAAGTACATTATATACATGAACATTTACTGCATAAAAATTATCTATCGATGGACATGGGTTTTTTTGACGATAAGATTTTTATGACAAAAACGGCACATTGATTTGAGTTTAAATTAATTTTTTATTTATAAAATTAGTTTAAATGCGGTGGAAATGAACTCCTTAGAGATAGATTTCTCGACAAGGATTTATGCGTTTGAATGAACCTTCCGAAGTATCATATACATGTTTCATGTTGTCGAATTTTATTATTCAATACATTAAAATGGTATTGTCATATAAAATGTGATTAAATTAAAAATAGAATAGTATGGCGTGTTTAATGTTGAATGTTGAAACTGTTAGATGCCAAAGTTTGGTCAGACATTTCGTATATGTGAATGTTGTAATATGAATGTAACAGAGGATGAATATAATTTTTGTTCTTTTTTGTCCTGTCTATAGAAAATAAAGACTAAAGTATTTGCCGTTATATTATAACCACTGGCCTAATATACATAAACTTTATACTAAGTTCTATCTCACCATCATTGCTAAATTATCCAAATATGTTTTCCATGCATATAAATTAAGATACCAAATAGTTGGCAATATATGTGATGTGTTATATAATGTTTTTGTACATCTGTACCTGTATATGTTATTTATTCTGCCGCTATCTTTACCATTGTATTTTATGTTTGTGCTATAAGCTTTATGTAGTTTGATGCAAATAAAATGACATGTAACAAATGCGATATTTCTCTTAAAATTACTGTCAGCGTGTGACAACCTCTCGACTCTCAGCAGAGCCATGTGATAATACTATAATCACCAGGTGATAACCCGGTACAAGGGAGATAACTCATACAACAAGACCGTGTTGTCATTAAGTAAACAATAACAATGGCGACCAGTCGTTTTTTGCAGCTCGTCGGAAGCGGATTTGGAATTTATTATGCATGAAAAGATGCAGAAACGTACAGAACAACAAAAAGGTCACCTAAGATTCAGTGAAAATATGAAAATGTATTTGATGGAAACGGGAAGAAAGATAAAACAAAAATTCTTACTCCTACCAGACCCATGTACAGCTACTGTGGAATCTTTGTATGTAGACGAACGTAAAAGGATTGTCGAAAGTGTAAACTGGCAGCATATAATTTAATTCAAAATTTACATACTAGTATTGTTTACATGATAAACTTTGTTTCGGTATCATAAAATAATACTAGTAATTGCCCTCGGGCGATGCCCTTAAGTGACAATTCTGGATTCACATGCCTAGAAGACAATTATTGTATTTATCATTATCCTAACTTTAATCCTCTGTCTAACGCCTGTAATCAAGATATCTGATGGATTCTTTTCAATACAGATTTGCTTTTATAAGAAATAGAAGTCATTAAAAACAACTTGATATCCATACGTTATTTATAATCCCAGCTCTTTGTCGTCATTTGCATTAAAAGGATGAGGTTTCCATGGACAAAATATTTTCATATTAGGTAATTTGTTAGAAATAATCTTATTAATCAATAGAATAATTTTCTTTTAACAAAATTCTTCACATGGTAAAGATTTAAAGTTTATAGAGCTAAAAAATTAATGAATTTTTATTTTTCAATATTTAAAGAGGATTGCTTCCAAGTCAAGTGTTCATTGTCTGGTTTTTCATGTAATAGTATACGGGCTTTTATTTTTAAATGCATTTTATTTAGCACTTAATATGCAAATCTACCAAACTCTCGACAGACAAGAAAAAGAGAAGAGTGTTTTTGTGGCAACGATTGCAGGTTGAACAAAAAGTGGAGACTTATGGACTTGATTCTTTCCGTTACTGTGGCAACGATAATAGGCAAAACGCCATAAAATAACCGTAGTTGCGTAGTAGTTGCAACATAACGGAAAACTTGTTTTTTATTTCTATGGCAACGCTCGTTTCTAAAACATATCAGAAAACTTGCAGTGTTCAATTTATGTGTCAACGATCGAAATTTAAACAAAACAGAGCAGTTGTTTTCTATTTTTATGACAAGGACTGTGGTAATTGCAACAAAACAAAACACGCATTTTTCATTTCTGTAACAACGGCCGTAGTTTTGTTTGAAGATAATAGAAAAATTGCTGTTTCACATATCTGTATCAGCGATTGAAATTGTAACCTAATAGAATACTTGTTTTCTTTTTCTATGACAACGACCGTAGCAGTTGGAACTTAACAGAAACGTTTTAATTGCATTGATAACCGCCGCCGTGATAGTTGGAAAATGGCAGAATAATTGGTGCTTTTTATCTAAAATCCGTTGTATTAGTGACATTGGGAAATGTTTTTGATGATCGGATTTGTGTTTCTTGCAATTCGATTTCCGAATCACTATACTATAGCATATTGCCATTATTCTAATTGTCCGCAGTTGTTATTTAAAAATACATTGCATTTAAACTGAACATTTACAGTTTTTTAAAGACTTGCAAATAGCGAAATATTATTGTAATCTTAAACTTGGTTACCATGTCTGTATATAACAACAGATTGATAACTTTATACAAAATATAAAGACATTTCAATTAGAAGAATTTGGACAAACCCTATATATATTACATTACAAAAGTTTATCTGTGCTGGTTTGGCTGTTTGTTATACTCATCGACAGTCAGATCATTTCCGGGCTATTTATAAAACGGAACCACTACAAACTCCCGCCAATATATTTTGTGTGATTATTTGATAACGGATATTATACTGGTAACTTTGTATATTATAGTTTTATAATCGCTATAGCTGGGTTCCGAAGAGATTCCTCTTTATGCGAGTTTCAAGCGTCTGTTTTGAACGGCATTCTTCTGAATTGTGTCTGTTTATTGTCAATTCTATCATTAGAAAAAAATGACTTATATTATTTTCCCCTTTAAACACATTCGGGTTTTTACAAAACCAAGACAGTTCTAATAATGTTTTTTGCATCCTGTTAAGCGTTTACGAGTCTGGTACTGTTTGTTTCATTTGGCAGCCATTTTGATAGTTCGGCGTTGATGTGCTTATTTCGGATGCAGAACACCTATACCGGAAATTCAGCTGCTTTTGGTAAATTTGGGAAGCTTTTTGACCTCATTTATTTTGTATGGAAGTCTCATATGTATTGCTCTATGTCACATTGTCATTTTTGTGAGTGCGATGAAACACAGAATAGAGATAAAGAGACATATCCCTTCGGACAACGACATGATTGTTAGAGAAATGTTTAAAAAGGCGCTGATGTTGTTTCTCATTGTTATTTTATTTTGGACGACATGGACATTCTATCTTGTGGTTTATTTTAGAAGAACTGCAATCTTGCGCCGAATAAGTGTTTTAGGACTAGATACAGTGCCAGCGATATTCAACCCATTTATCATTCTGAAAGGTAATAGACCGTTAAGAGAAGGGTTGAAAAAATCTATCCGAATTTATCCAGGAAACGTACCAGCGCCAACTAACACCAACATACAATAATTTATCATCAAATGAATCAAGTTGATCAAAGGCGTCAACAAATAACAATTCATAATGAAATGAAACTTATATTTCAAAGGACAACAATATAAACAAACATAACTCCTGGTGAAATGGACTGTGAAAAATTTACTGCACCATTTTGAATGGTTTGGTCATTCTGTTCATGTGTACGTAAATTACATTTTTTGAAATAACAAATACGGTTTGTAATACTGACTTAAATAGTCACGTTCGAACTAGTCTCACATCGTTTTATGTTATAAACGAACTGTATTTATAATAAACCTCTATAGCTGATTAATAAAAAGATTTACAAAGGTAATACATGTATTCTGTATAAAACGTTAAATATCAATAAAATTTACACAAGCTGTTAATGCTATTTCTGAAGGAATGAAATTTAACGTTTTCTACCATGATGTTATGACAAGAGAAATGTAATGAAAAGCGACGCATTACAATCTTTTAATACACAAAAACTTGAGCATTTTTGTAATGATGATATTTATATTGCTTGCGGATCTACTACTAGTGGTTAGAGAAAAAATTCCTTGGAACAGCTAAAGCTTTGACAGACATGAAGCTCCGCCTACTCAACCAATAATCTTCGAAATGACAGATGTGAACCCCGCCTTCTCAACCAATAATCTTAGAAATGACAGACTTGAAGCCCCGCCTTCTCAACCAATAATATTAGAAATGACAGACGTGAACCCCGCCTTCTCAACAGATAATCTTAGAAATGACAGACTTGAAGCCCCGCCTTCTTAAATAATCTTCCAAATGATAGACGCAAAGCTGCTTCCACATCCTTCGAAAGTTATGTTTGAGGCGTCAAACTAGGCTAGGACATGTGACTATCTCCATGAGGTTTTGGGGACTGTTTTGATAAGTTGTTTAATAAAAGGGAAAATGAAGATTGTAAATTGCTTGTTACTATATAAAAATTTCTTCTGCTCATGGTGTATTTGTTCACAATCCATACGGTATGGTAGAGTTTATTCAACTACGAAACTTTAAAAACGAAGCAAGGTCTTACAAAAATTGTTGACCCAAAGATATTGCAAGCCTAGGCCATATCAGCGCCCTAAAATTATTGATATCATCACAATATTGTTAAAAGTATGATGTCTCTGTGTCAGGATTTCCCTAGATAAATTTGACGTCCCATAGTTCCATATCTTTTCACTTTAAATTTTGATTATACACAAGGCGGATGTAGATAGCTACACAGGTAATACTTACAATTTTAGAGCACTCGGTCTCATTTCCAAAATTCACGTGTTAACCTTATATGTCAGATTTAAAGTTTTGACTTTGCTTTTGGATTGTGATTTGGACAAGAATCGGTATGTTTGTGTTCGGTATCACAGCCAATGCACTGTGTATTGATATAAAGTTCTTCTGAAGCTGATTATTTAAAATGTTTACAATTGCAATTATTTTTTTACATAACCAATTGTAGTTATATAAGCTATACAAGATTTTGATCACTTTATTTGTTTATCAATATAATTGTGATATATCTGGCTGTTCCAATGATTGGAGATGTCGTAAGCTACAGTTTCAAATTCCGTTAAGAATTCAAACAGCAAAATGAAAATATAAAATATACTTTGTATAATCATTGATTTGTCTATACATAACGTTTAAAATGCTATACCATTCACTGTTATACGTATTATTTAGATTGCTTTGTATGACATTGAAGGTTATAACACAATACACGGCATATCCAGACAGTTAAGGGTGTATACTGCTGTGGAGTCAAACATTTATTGCATGAAATATTCATACTTAAGTTTTGTAAGGATATGACTATAACACCAGGTTTATGAAAGAAAAAACATGAAAGAAGTGTACTACTTTTGTCGCTAGGGCCATACCCCATATTTTGGCAATTTACTCATTTGTCGCTCAATTTCACCCATTTAGGGCATTTTATTGAATTAAAATTACAGTTCCTACATTCAACTTTTTAATACTACCCACCTAAATAGATATCATGAATCTTACTAAATATAAAACAAAAATATATATGTCAGTGTCAATACATATCAAAGAAAATTTTGATAAATTTTGATAAATTTTCTTGTTTTTCTTGGCCAAGCAATGTTCAAGAAGTTAAAATGTCTTTTCGATGTTTTTAGAACAAGAAAATTAAGTTCAATTAAAAATCAACTTTTTTAACAAGATAATTGATTGTAAAAATCCATACCAAAGAATTAAAAAAACTAAAACAGATATGGGTAGTGTATTAATTTTGTAAAGCCAATTTTTAAAACCTCTATCCCGTTTTCTTCATTTTTGTCCTTTTTCAGGTATAACACTCAAAAACTAAAACATCATAAAAATATTTTTTCGTACAACATAACGGGTTTATAAGAATTGCTAAATTAATTAACAATTTGCAACATATTTACATGCTTTGGAAATTGTTCTCAAACGAGATTTCAACGAGAGTGGAACATCAGAATCATACATCTTTAAATTGTTATTAACACAATGACAGGCTTCAGTTTCACAATTTTAACTTTTAAGATATTCAGGAATTTAAGGTGTCATTTTGAAAATCATTGAAAGCTAAAAATCTAATTTTGTTAAAACCTTTTATTAACACATGTGTGCAGGCCTCAGTAAGATAATAATTTGATACTGTAAGAAATTTTGTGAAATGTTGAGATATTCAAAGCTAATAAAAGTTATAATCTATTTTGTTAAAAACCTTTTATTTGTAATACCGCGAGGAGAGTCGATTAATTTTCTCGTCAATAGGTAACCCGTATGACGTCATACTAAAATTGCATAGACCATATGCCCAATATATTTGACGCATCGCGTGCGCCACTTTTTTCAAGGTCATTGATGCGGTCAAATCGACAGGAAGTGAACTTCCTATAGGGGAAATCTCGGACGTATCGTGCAACAGAAACGGAAGCAAAAAACGAATATAGTGAAAATAATTCATTGAAACAAATTATAATTTTATAAATGTTTTTCAAATATTTACGTTTCTATTTCGACATTCTTCTTTTGATTGGGTCAAAATTCAATTCAGATCGAGAACCACTGTTAGCCAATCAGCGATCGACATTTTCATTCGCCTCCTACATGGTCACACACAGTATACAATGCGGGAATATTCGAAATTTCAAATTTCACGTTATTAAATGGACGAACAGGTTACCCGTAACAATACTATTACGAGTTGAGTGTAACCCCAGTATATGACCTCTAAGATAATTGTTTTCAACATATTATTAACATATTATTATGATTATTATTGAACAAAACGTTTGAAAAGTTAAAATTGAAGTTTCAATTTTTTAGGAATCAAATGTAATCGGCAAAAAAACCTTTTATTTAAACTGGTCTTTTCGTAATTTAATGGGTAAAACTGTAGTAAAGTCTCTAGCATTACCAATTCTAATTCAAGTATTTTCGACGCTTCCAGATCCTCCTGATAAAATAACGAATGAAATTAAGAATTCGATTTTTATTTTTTTATGGAATGGAAGTTGCGATAAAACTAAAAGAAAAATTATGTATTCTAACCGAGAAGAAGGAGGACTTTCTGTACCTCACATAGTCTTTTTTATAGAGCTTTAAAAACATCATGGGTTAAAAAACTAGCTGACCCATTAAACAAACCCACCTGGAAATTGCTGTTATCAGATAAGATAGAAACATTAGGTGGCTACAAAATGATTTTTCTGAGTGAACAAGGCTTAATAAAATGTGCATCCAAGTTAAATACTTTCTGGGTAGATGTGTTTCGGAACTGGTCAAAATTAAATAGGAATGCTACCACAACGCCTGCTGACATTCTTTCCCAAACCATTTGGGGTAACCTTTATATTAAAATAGCAAAAAAGATGATTTTTAATAATGATATGGCAAGGAAAGATATTTTCTTTATAAATGACCTTGTTAAAGATGATGGTTCATTTTTAATTGCCAGGAGTGCAATACATTGTATAATTCAAGTGTAAATGAACTATATTATAACAGTTTAATAAGAATGGAAACGTATGATAAATCCTTCAAAAAATTAGATGTGATATCAAGCGATAATTTAAAACTTTTAAAGAAAAGAAAAAATAACTAAAAGTTTTAACATCAAATATTTGAAAACTGTTAAGGAATAACCAGAAAGAGTTCAAACCATGTTTATTGATAAGCTTCATTGCCACAACTGCAAGATGAAGACTGGAAAAAATTTACATCTCCCCTTTAAAAATCACCGATGATACGAAGTTGCAATCCTTGCAATTTAAACTAAACCATAATATTGTTTTTACAAACGATAAACTATTTAAATGTAAATTGTCTGATACAAAACTGTGTATATTTTGTTTTGAAACAAAGGAGTCTGTAATGCACCTGTTTTTCCAATGTATGCACGTTAGATCAGTTGGGTTTCAATTATTAGATGATATCAAACAAAAATGTGGAGTTAAATTGAAAAGGAAAAAGAATTGTTTTTTTTTGGAGTCATCTATCATGCTCAAAAAGGTATCAACCTCTGTGCTTTCTAGTTTTTAAATATTAAATTCATTTGTGAAGATTTAGAAAAATACTGTCCAACTACACAGGTGCATTGCAACTTTTGCAATATTACTATGAAATAGAAATATATTCTTTGTTTTTGTGTATCCCTAAAAAGACTAATTATATTAAAAAAAATGGAGTTTGTTGAAAAATATTATAGACGATGTAAATTAATTATTGAAATGTTTATGTGTCATGTAATTATTGTTGTCTATGCACATTGTAATTATATATGGAAGGTTGAATAAAAGTATGAATGCCAAAAAATTATTATTGAACGAAAACTTGCATATGTGACCGCCGCTGAATGCAGTGTAAACAAAAATGGCGTTCTCCCGGACGTGAAAGGCGTTGTTCACAAAGTCAATTTTTAAAACAGTAGTCAAACACGTTTATCAATAAAATTAACGGACAAAGTGTCCCAATAGACAATTTCATTAAAGAACAGATAATGTTTATTAGCATTTATTAAAATTGAATTTAAAAATTGACAAAATATAGCAGTGCCCGTTTGTTACATGTGTCATGTGCTACTTTTGAATTTTTATGAAATAATACAATTCAAAAGTAGCACATGAATTGTCATGTGCTACTTTTGAATTGTATTATTTCATAAAAATTCAAAACTTTTAATTTGACATTTTTAATTAAATAAGGAATATTCAAAAGTAGCACATGACACATGTAATGCTCGGCAGATGGATCAGGTGATCTGTCTGGGACAGTGTTACTTACATGCTAATTAAAACTGACCACCTCAATATAAGAATTTTAAGTTTAACTGGGGTATAAAACACCAATATTTCTCCTCAATATCCTGGAATGACCTTTTGAAAAAGAGATTATATAATTGACTAATATCTTGGGTGTAAAACAATTTCCACCCCATCTCCAGAAGTGACCATCTCAATATCGACCATTCAATGAAATAATCTTGACCGGGCACAAGAGGCCATAATTCTAGTGGATTGGTATGTTTGTTTTTGATTGATAATTAAAATATGATCTATACCATTTAGTTTAAGTTAAAGATTTTGTAATTTAAAATCATTGGTCGTATAATAAAGCAATTATGTAAACACGCATTGACGTCGGAATCGATAGCTATAAGGATCAACCTCAAATACATGATATTTACTACGGCTTTGGTGAATGTAATATTTTTTAGGGTTGATAAATAATCTTGTCTACCTCGTCAAAAGTCAATAATTGTATAATCTTCCAGCAGCGGAGGTCCTAAAATGTAAATTAAAAATTTCATAATATGTATAAATTTCAAATATTTCTCAAAAATGATTTCAGATATTAATAAAAAACCAAACATACTAATCCATATTCGAATCATAATACAGAAGCAAAGTAAAAATTTGGAACAGATAAGTCAGAATAGACACGTAAGGCTGGGTTCTCTGGAAGGGTAAGCACTAACTGTTTAGCTAGCTACACCCGCCACGTGTGTAATCAAAATTGTGTAAAAAGAACATGTAACTATGGGACGTCAAATATATCCAGGGCAATCCTGAACACAGAGACATCAAGCTTATCAACAATACTGCGATGACGACCATAAAACATTTTAAAGACCTTAATAAGCCTTGGCTTGCAATATCCTTAGGTCAACAATTTATTTGCAAGCAGTGTGCTTTGTTGTACAAAGTCCCAATGGTGGAAACAGGCTCTACCATAGCGCATTAATTGTGGAAACAAATACACCATTAGCAGGTATAATGATGCATAGAAAAGGAAAGTTGACAATAGAAAATTAAAGTCATCACGTTTTGTCATAAAGTTTCAAATATAGCTTTTCGTGGGGGTCATAATTGAGATTTAAGTCTAAATATGAAGCATAACTTTAGTTGTATCTTTTATTTTTTATTTTATATTTGGAATGAAAAGAACACATATCACAATATGAATCAATACGTTACATATGAATATAGATACACAATATATTGGTGTGGCGTCAATTATCGATGGTCTTCATCTGTTCGTGGTACCTAATATTTTTCCGTACTGTTACATCTACTAGTATTATTTCCACAAAAACCATACAGTGCATTTTGTAAGACGTGTTCCGTTACAAAGACTATATATATAAAGATAGCGACTTCGCACAAACTGTAATCGAAAATTTTTCCTACCAGGAGAAAAATGATGTCTCAGCATAAATCGTGAGTCAAAGGTTGTACAGTCATAACCGGACATTACATCACGTGATATACAGAAGAAAAAAATAATTGAGGTTAATGATGATTATAGCTCTCATTTTGAAAAACCACATTCACATTCTTAAAAATGGGTGAATGTTTTTGTCTACTGTTTAGTTCATGATCGAAGTCTTGACTACTTCTTTGCATTCGTAGTAACACATTACACTTCTATTTTGGTTAATTGTTTCTACCTTACGATTATTATTTTGAAAGAAGTCTGCTCGACAATCGCCACTTTTAATTGGATCAAATTATATTCAGTTTTGGGAACAATTTAGTCGCAATTTACCAGGAGGTAGTAATTCTAAATTAAGGCCAAGTGGTACAAATGGGCACTATCCTACAAGTTTCTGTTTTTCCATACTTGTAAAACTTTTGAGGCGTATCTGAAAATGTTTAAAATATAAGGGTCTCCTTTTTACTTTTTTAGCTATAAAGCGTCAAAAATGTAAAAATTGTCGGGATTTTAACATAGGATTAATAGGAAATCGAATTTTTTCAGGCTCTGAAAAATAGGGAAAGGTGTAGAAAAATAACAGTTTGTCCTACAAGTTTTTGAAAAACTAACATAATGTAGTTCTAAATTAAAATTTTTTGAACATATAAAGAAATACATATGTCCCCTTGCTTGATTTTTCGGTATAAAACTTCAAAGACGTAATCTGATGCAAAAATATTATCAAAATTAACAATAAAATCCCGATTTTTGACGATATTGCTCAAGGATCGGCAAACTTGCACTTAACGTCATCGTGCCGTACACTAGGAGTGTTGTGTTTGTGCTTCTCGATGTTATAGTGAATATATTAATTTTATGATTTTTATACAAATTACTTCATAAATTTGATTATTTTATATTCCTAGTCACTATGGAATAATGATTATGATATAAAATAATAATATTCAGAAACATTATTACTTCGAATAGCAGAAGAACAAGGCCTTATTATCCGAAATAAGAGTCAATGATGGTACTTCGAAAATGTAAGATTACGGGCCGATCAGAGTCAGGGAAATATTATCAATGTTTACATTTGAAACATGAAAAAGATAATGAACTATTGAGACCAAAATCTTGACTGGAGTGAAAAAAATCAATATAATTCAAAACATTTTAATTGGTCAAAAAAAGTGACTGAAAACCACCAAGCTCGAAAATACGTCACTCAGAAATCCTGTGCGCAATTTTGCAGATACACCCCTTATTTCAGTATAAATTTCATGACGTCATTGCAAATAAATTTTAAAGGCATAGTGAATGAAAAATATGATAATTTAAAATTTTTAAAATCTGAAAGAATTTTAAAAATCGAAACAATATTAAAAAAGAAATAATCAATTAAAGTTTGTGAAAAAAACCATCATTATCAGTTGAAGGTATAAAAAGACAACTCGTTAGTGAATCACTGGTGTCTGAATTTATCCGTGAATGGTATTTATTATACTTTTCTTGTATATTTCCATTAATATTTTTAATTGATAGATATTATGTATTTTATTCCTTGCAAGTTATTTATGAAATTATTACAGTTACCTAAAGTTAGGACTTGAAATAATACCATTAAAGTACATAGTTTTGTACACACCGTGGGTAACGTCAGAGTCTATTTGTACCACTTGGCCTTAAGTTGGTAATTACATATTCTACCAGTGTTAATTCAAATAATAGGAAAATTTGACATGTAAATACGTCATTTTAGAATCGGCCATCGTCATTTTTAAAAAACTGTGGTTATTTGTTGATGGTCATGTGGCTGAATGCCAATAGATTTCTTAAATCTTTTTCTTAGCGGCCTATTTCCTTTCAGTATGATCAACGGATTTAATACCGCAGGAAAAGTTACCAAAGTAAAAGCACTTATTCGACGCAAAATGGCTATCCGTATATAATAAACCACAACATGGAATGCCCACGTCGTCCAAAATAAAATCACTATAAAAAACAACATAATTGCCTTTTTGAACATTTCTGTAACCATCCAATTATTGGCAGTAGGCAGGTGTTTGTTCATATCGATCTTATGTTTTACAGCACTCACAAAAATGGCTATGTGGCACAGGGCAATACATACGAGACCACCATACAACATAACACCTGATGTAACATTAGCAGCTCTTTCAACAGTAGAACTGTTTACCGAGTACGTACCCGTTCTTGCAAATAAACACATCATTACTGAACTATCAAACTTACTATCAAATAATAAAAGTGGCATAGGCTTACAAAAAACGCTAAAGAAAGGCAAATACCATTAACAGAATTGTTTTTTTTTTTGTGTGAACAACCGGGCGTGCTTAAATGGGAAAATAATGTAAAACATCTTTTCAACGGAAATAATTGACAATATACAGACATAGTATAGCATGATTAGAGTAAAAGAAAATGCTTGAAATTTGCATAAATACCAATTATTTCTTAGACCAGCTAAAGCAGTGACGACATTGATAAGATAAGAAATTACAAGTACAATATCCGTTATCAAATAATCACACAAAAATATATTGGCGGGAGTTTGTAGTGGTTCCGTTTTAAAAATAACTCGGATGATCTGATTGTCAATTAACAGAACAAACAGGAAAACAACACACAGATAAACTATTTGTAATGTTATATATATAGGGTTTCTGTCAAATTCCTCTAATTGATAAATGTCTGTTATATTTTGTATAAAGTCATCAGTCGTGTTGTTATATACAGACATGGTAAATTTGTTTTGACCTACAATAATATTTCGCTGATTGCAATGTCTTTAATAAAATTGTACGTAATATTTTTAGGATTATCAGCGCGATATAAAACTTTCAGTTTTTAACTCTGAATTAATCTACACATATGGAGTTGCAGCTTGTAACTATCCGTTATAATATCAAACTTTGATGAAATCCATGAAATATTTAAATTAATTCTATATTACAGTCCAGCCTCCTTAAAGGTCGCTTATATATAAGACTCACCTGCTTATAAAATCAAGTAGAATTGTATCACATGTATTGTTCTTTATTCATATTATTTGAACTTGTATATAACGGCCACTTGCCCACTTTTACTGGTTTCCTTAGATGACCTCTGTAGACAGGTTTGACTGTATTTTAACAATGCGTTAACTCTTACGTTACTGACAAATCTATACATTCCTCCAATGTTTTCAATGCGTTAAAATACGATGGTTTAACATGGTATCTTCCAAATTCAAAATAATCACTCACGGATTTCGTATCGTATTTAATTGTTGTTATTTCGTCTTTAACCAGAATTAATTTGAGGCTGTTCTATGTTGCTTGTTTCTGGCAGAGATAACTAAATCACATCAATTTGTTATCATCTACAAAGCATGCCGTTATACTCATACGCCATATGTAACAGAAAAAAAACATACAAATGAAACGATTTGAAAGTAGACAACAACCGCCGCACAGTCAAGATCATAGAATAATGGGCGTAAATAAAGATTTTAGAGGAAAATGACCGTGTGTTCTGTATCACAAAACATCGAGGTAAATAATAACCTAATAGCAACCAAGAAATTATATACAGTTCAAACGAAGGCTTTTAATTTTTTCTCTGCCGACCTACCATATTGGAAGTGTATTGTCCAGAAATGAATGAAATAAGAAATATGAATCCTAGTGACTTCTTATTCTGTAGTTAATTAAAGAATATTGATAATGGAGAGGAACAAAAGCAAGCTAGAAGTTATATGTTCTATGGCTCAGGATATAATTGATTTTAACATTTATTCTAACATTTTTAATTATTTTTTACCCTAAGCTAGGCTATTTTTAAACTTCTAATTTGCTTGAACTTTCCTATGCATACATGTAAATAGTGAAAAAATTTAGAACACTGTAAATATTTTTCCAAAACCAAAAATTTCCAATTTTCCCAAATTGCTTAATCTTATTTTGTTAATGCTATAATATAGTTTAATTTTGTTCATAAACTGTTAAAATTTTATTTACTATGATTTGATCTGGCGTTATATAGATAATTTTAACTAGGATAAATATAAAGTTAAAAGGTTTTAACTTTTCCGAAATGTTTGGATTACCAAAGTTTGCCGTTTTAAGATTTATTTCAAAATTCATTTCCTTATTTTCAAATAAACTTTCTAATTTCTCCCAAAAATTATAAACATGTTGACAATCTGAATCCAACGCTCCATACAGAAATATGACTTAATACAAAAATTTCATAAAAATCCATGCCGAAATAAGAGAGATATCGGCGAATTTCTAATGCACCTCCCGTTAATCCAAATCAAAAAGGCCGGTTTTGGGCACCCCGTGCAGTGACGTCACTTAAGTAAACAGCCCCCACAGAATACTATTTATTTACATTATACTGGACTAGCTGAAAATTCTTTTTGTGTTTCACGATAAATTCATTTGATGTAGTGGAATTTACAACCGAATGACACCTACTATTAATCAAAGAATAATTATTAGTCCACCTTAATAAAAAGTTTGTTTATTAGACATTCCTTAGATAGAGACCCTTACCTTTAACCAACAGGATGTGTTCTTACAATTAACAAAATTAATTGACAGGTGTTCTGATAGCGTGATTTATTGACACCTGGAAATATACTACTCCAATCATTTGATGTGTTTGAATTTAAAGTTTCACATGTGAAAAATAATTATGTATAAAAAACTAGAGTAACCAAGTAACGGGAGTACAAATAAAATGATAACTGACGATGGGAGCATACAGGAATAATATAATTTTGGAAAAAAAAAACATTTTACGTAAAATTGTTATCACCTGTCATTTAATTTTAAACCACTATTTCTTCATTTATCCTATGATTTTCGTGTCAAATATAAATAAATAAATAAATAAATAATGATGCATCATAAGCTGATACAGGATGGTAGAAACTTGATAGGTATTGATGTTTGATTGATTAATATTAAATTTGAACGCAGACAGACAGACGGGTATTTTTAAAATTATGTGAATTTAATTACAGCATTTACTTGTTTTCGTTTGTTTCTTAGTCACATATTGAATCCAAAATGCATTTATACATTTGCTTCATGATCAGTAAAATTGTCCTTTGAAATACATTGTAAAAAATCTAAGCTCTTGTCGGACTAAGAATGGTCAAAATCACATTTATTTATTTATTTATTTATTTATTTATTTACTTATTTATTTATTTATTTATTTATTAACATTAAATACTAAGTATTTGGCAATAAATTAACTTAGTAAAAATCTTCAATTGCGTGAACAACTGCCTGTGTTGTACTTGACGGTGCCACGTTTCGATGTTAGGTTGAAAATTTTGCAGGATGTGCTGTCTGTAGCAGGTTCAGTATGATTTGATTTTAAAATTCATTTTAAAATTTTAACAAGTAACAATTAATTTTTGTATATTTGATAAAATAGCTCGTGCAAATGAAGATAGGTAAAGTTAGCTACTAGTAACTGGCTACTAGTAGCTGGCTACTTGTAGAAGAAAAGTTAGCTACTAGTAGCCAGTTACTTGTGGAAGAAAAGTTAGCTACTAGTAGCCAGTTACTTGTTAGAAAAATAGTTGATTATTTTGAAAAAATATCAACTATTTACTACGCATAACTACCTACTAACGAATTAGATTTTATGGATCAAAACTTCCGCAAAACTACGAACAATTTCTTGTACCACGAATGTAGTCCCGATATTTTTGAATGTAAATAACATTCCAGACGAGTAGCTGGGTATTTATATTTAAGATATTCAAAATTCAAGCATATCATGATGAAGTATATTCAATTCTGCATCCATTGATACCAAATATTCAAACATTCAAGCTTCAATATGCTCAAATACGCTTCCACAAAGGAGGGGGGGGGAGTGTATGAGTAGGTTCTAATGCAATTTACATGGTTTTTCACATTCAGGACGAGTAGCTGGGTATTTATTTTTAAGATATTTAAAATTCAAGCATATCATGATGAAGTATATTCAATTCTGCATCCATTGATACCAAATAATCAAACATTCAAGCTTCAATACGCACAGATACGCTTCCACAAACGGGACGAGGGGATGCAAAAACGGGTAGGTTCAAGTGTAATTTCCATGATTTTTCACATTCAGGACGAGTAGCTGGGTATTTATATTTAAGATATTCAAAATTCAAGCATATCATGATGAAGTATATTCAATTCTGCATCCATTGATACCAAATATTCAAACATTCAAGCTTCAATATGCTCAAATACGCTTCCACAAAGGAGGGGGGGGGAGTGTATGGGTAGGTTCTAATGCAATTTACATGGTTTTTCACATTCAGGACGAGTAGCTGGGTATTTATTTTTAAGATATTTAAAATTCAAGCATATCATGATGAAGTATATTCAATTCTGCATCCATTGATACCAAATAATCAAACATTCAAGCTTCAATACGCACAGATACGCTTCCACAAACGGGACGAGGGGATGCAAAAACGGGTAGGTTCAAGTGTAATTTCCATGATTTTTCACATTCAGGACGAGTAGCTGGGTATTTATATTTAAGATATTCAAAATTCAAGCATATCATGATGAAGTATATTCAATTCTGCATCCATTGATACCAAATATTCAAACATTCAAGCTTCAATATGCTCAAATACGCTTCCACAAAGGAGGGGGGGGGAGTGTATGGGTAGGTTCTAATGCAATTTACATGGTTTTTCACATTCAGGACGAGTAGCTGGGTATTTATTTTAAGATATTTAAAATTCAAGCATATCATGATGAAGTATATTCAATTCTGCATCCATTGATACCAAATAATCAAACATTCAAGCTTCAATACGCACAGATACGCTTCCACAAACGGGACGAGGGGATGCAAAAACGGGTAGGTTCAAGTGTAATTTCCATGATTTTTCACATTCAGGACGAGTAGCTGGGTATTATATTTAAGATATTCAAAATTCAAGCATATCATGATGAAGTATATTCAATTCTGCATCCATTGATACCAAATATTCAAACATTCAAGCTTCAATATGCTCAAATACGCTTCCACAAAGGAGGGGGGGGGAGTGTATGGGTAGGTTCTAATGCAATTTACATGGTTTTTCACATTCAGGACGAGTAGCTGGGTATTTATTTTTAAGATATATAAAATTCAAGCATATCATGATGAAGTATATTCAATTCTGCATCCATTGATACCAAATAATCAAACATTCAAGCTTCAATACGCACAGATACGCTTCCACAAACGGGACGAGGGGATGCAAAAACGGGTAGGTTCAAGTGTAATTTCCATGATTTTTCACATTCAGGACGAGTAGCTGGGTATTTATATTTAAGATATTCAAAATTCAAGCATATCATGATGAAGTATATTCAATTCTGCATCCATTGATACCAAATATTCAAACATTCAAGCTTCAATATGCTCAAATACGCTTCCACAAAGGAGGGGGGGGGGAGTGTATGGGTAGGTTCTAATGCAATTTACATGGTTTTTCACATTCAGGACGAGTAGCTGGGTATTTATTTTTAAGATATTTAAAATTCAAGCATATCATGATGAAGTATATTCAATTCTGCATCCATTGATACCAAATAATCAAACATTCAAGCTTCAATACGCACAGATACGCTTCCACAAACGGGACGAGGGGATGCAAAAACGGGTAGGTTCAAGTGTAATTTCCATGATTTTTCACATTCAGGACGAGTAGGGTATTTATATTTAAGATATTCAAAATTCAAGCATATCATGATGAAGTATATTCAATTCTGCATCCATTGATACCAAATATTCAAACATTCAAGCTTCAATATGCTCAAATACGCTTCCACAAAGGAGGGGGGGGGGAGTGTATGGGTAGGTTCTAATGCAATTTACATGGTTTTTCACATTCAGGACGAGTAGCTGGGTATTTTTTTAAGATATTTAAAATTCAAGCATATCATGATGAAGTATATTCAATTCTGCATCCATTGATACCAAATAATCAAACATTCAAGCTTCAATACGCACAGATACGCTTCCACAAACGGGACGAGGGATGCAAAAACGGGTAGGTTCAAGTGTAATTTCCATGATTTTTCACATTCAGGACGAGTAGCTGGGTATTTATATTTAAGATATTCAAAATTCAAGCATATCATGATGAAGTATATTCAATTCTGCATCCATTGATACCAAATATTCAAACATTCAAGCTTCAATATGCTCAAATACGCTTCCACAAAGGAGGGGGGGGGAGTGTATGGGTAGGTTCTAATGCAATTTACATGGTTTTTCACATTCAGGACGAGTAGCTGGGTATTTATTTTTAAGATATTTAAAATTCAAGCATATCATGATGAAGTATATTCAATTCTGCATCCATTGATACCAAATAATCAAACATTCAAGCTTCAATACGCACAGATACGCTTCCACAAACGGGACGAGGGGATGCAAAAACGGGTAGGTTCAAGTGTAATTTCCATGATTTTTCACATTCAGGACGAGTAGCTGGGTATTTATATTTAAGATATTCAAAATTCAAGCATATCATGATGAAGTATATTCAATTCTGCATCCATTGATACCAAATATTCAAACATTCAAGCTTCAATATGTCAAATACGCTTCCACAAAGGAGGGGGGGAGTGTATGGGTAGGTTCAATGCAATTTACATGGTTTTTCACATTCAGGACGAGTAGCTGGGTATTTATTTTAAGATATTAAAATTCAAGCATATCATGATGAAGTATATTCAATTCTGCATCCATTGATACCAAATAATCAAACATTCAAGCTTCATACGCCAACAGTACGCTTCCACAAACGGACGAGGGGATGCAAAAACGGGTAGGTTCAAGTGTAATTTCCATGTTTTTTCATTCAGGACGAGTAGCTGGGTATTTATATTAAGATATTCAAATTCAAGCATATCATGATGAAGTATATTCAATTCTGCATCCATTGATACCAAATATTCAAACATTCAAGCTTCAATATGCAAATACGCTTCCACAAAGGAGGGGGGGGGAGTGTATGGGTAGGTTCTATGCAATTTACATGGTTTTTCACATTCAGGACGACGTAGCGGGTATTTATTTTTAAGATATTAAAATTCAAGCATATCATGATGAAGTATATTCAATTCTGCATCCATTGATACCAAATAATCAAACATTCAAGCTTCAATACGCACAGATACGCTTCCACAAACGGGACGAGGGGATGCAAAAAACGGGTAGGTTCAAGTGTAATTTCCATGATTTTTCACATTCAGGACGAGTAGCTGGGTATTTATATTTAAGATATTCAAAATTCAAGCATATCATGATGAAGTATATTCAATTCTGCATCCATTGATACCAAATATTCAAACATTCAAGCTTCAATATGCTCAAATACGCTTCCACAAAGGAGGGGGGGAGTGTATGGGTAGGTTCTAATGCAATTTACATGGTTTTTCACATTCAGGACGAGTAGCTGGGTTTATTTATTTTAAGATATTTAAAATTCAAGCATATCATGATGAAGTATATTCAATTCTGCATCCATTGATACCAAATAATTCAACATTCAAGCTTCAATACGCACAGATACGCTTCCACAAACGGGACGAGGGGATGCAAAAACGGGTAGGTTCAAGTGTAATTTCCATGATTTTTCACATTCAGGACGAGTAGTGGGTATTATATTTAAGATATTCAAAATCAAGCATATCATGATGAAGTATATTCAATTCTGCATCCATTGATACCAAATATTCAAACATTCAAGCTTCAATATGCTCAAATACGCTTCCACAAAGGAGGGGGGGGGAGTGTATGGTAGGTTCTAATGCAATTTACATGGTTTTCACATTCAGGACGAGTAGCGGGTATTTATTTTTAAGATATTTAAAATTCAAGCATATCATGATGAAGTATATTCAATTCTGCATCCATGATACCAAAATAAACATTCAAGCTTCAATACGCACAGATACGCTTCCACAAACGGGCGAGGGGATGTACGGGTAGGTTCTAATGTAATTTACATGATTTTTCACATTCAGGACGAGTAGCTGGGTATTTATTTTAAGATATTAAAATTCAAGCATATCATGATGAAGTATATTCAATTCTGCATCCATTGATACCAAATATCAAACATTCAAGCTTCAATATGCGCAAATACGCTTCCACAAGGACGGGGGATGTATGGGTAGGTTCTAATGCAATTTCCATGATTTTTCACATTCAGGACGAGTAGCTGGGTATTTATATTTAAGATATTAAATTCAAGCATATCATGATGAAGTATATTCAATTCTGCATCCATTGATACCAAATAATCAAACATTCAAGCTTCAATATGCTCAAATACGCTTCCACAAAGGAGGGGGGATGTATGGGTAGGTTCTAATGCAATTTACATGGTTTTTCACATTCAGGACGAGTAGCTGGGTATTTATTTTAAGATATTAAAATTCAAGCATATCATGATGAAGTATATTCAATTCTGCATCCATTGATACCAAATAATCAAACATTCAAGCTTCAATACGCAAGATACGCTTCCACAAAGGGGGGGGATGCAAAAACGGGTAGGTTCAAGTGAATTTCCATGATTTTTCACATTCAGGGACGAGTAGCTGGGTATTATTATTTAAGATATTAAAATTCAAGCCATATCATGATGAAGTATATTCAATTCTGCATCCATTGATACCAAATATTCAAACATTCAAGCTTCAATATGCTCAAATACGCTTCCACAAACGGGACGGGGGAGTGTATGGGTAGGTTCTAATGCAATTTACATGTTTTTCACATTCAGGACGAGTAGCTGGGTTTTATTTTTAAGATATTAAAATTCAAGCATATCATGATGAAGTAATTCAATTCTGCATCCATTGATACCAAATAATCAAACATTCAAGCTTCAATACGCCAAGATACGCTTCCAAAAGGGGGAGGGGAGTGTACGGGTAGGTTCAAGTGTAATTTTCCATGGTTTTTCACATTCAGGACGAGTAGCTGGGTATTTATTTAAGATATATTCAAAATTCAAGCATATCATGATGAAGTATATTCAATTCTGCATCCATTGATACCAAATAATTCAAACATTCAAGCTTCAATAGCTCAAATACGCTTCCACAACGGGACGGGGGAGTGTAGGGTAGGTTAATGCAATTTACATGGTTTTTCACATTCAGGACGAGTAGCTGGGTATTTATTTTAAGATATTAAAATTCAAGCATATCATGATGAAGTATATTCAATTCTGCATCCATTGATACCAAATATCAAACATTCAAGCTTCAATATGCCACAGATACGCTTCCACAAACGGGGGGGAATGTACGGGTAGGTTCAAGTTACAATTTCCATGATTTTTCACATTCAGGACGAGTAGCTGGGTATTTATTATTTAAGATATTCAAAATTCAAGCATATCATGATGAAGTATATTCAATTCTGCATCCATTGATACAAATATTCAAACATTCAAGCTTCAATATGCAAAATACGCTTCCACAAAGGAGGGAGTGTATGGGTAGGTTCTAATGCAATTTACATGATTTTTCACATTCAGGACGAGTAGCTGGGTATTTATTTTAAGATATTAAAATTCAAGCATATCATGATGAAGTATATTCAATTCTGCATCCATTGATACCAAATATTCAAACATTCAAGCTTCAATATGCTCAAATACGCTTCCACAAAGGAGGGGGGAGTGCAAAAATGGGTAGGTTCTAATGTAATTTCCATGGTTTTCACATTCAGGACGAGTAGCTGGGTATGTATTTTTTAAGATATTTAAAATCAAGCATATCATGATGAAGTATATTCAATTCTGCATCCATTGATACCAATAATCAAACATTCAAGCTCAATACGCACAAGATACGCTTCCACAAAACGGGACGGGGGATGCAAAAACGGGTAGGTTCAAGTGTAATTTCCATGATTTTTCACATTCAGGACGAGTAGCTGGGTATTTATATTTAAGATATTAAAATTCAAGCATATCATGATGAAGTATATTCAATTCTGCATCCATGATACCAAATATTCAAACATTCAAGCTTCAATACGCAAGATACGCTTCCACAAAGGAGGGAGGGGGGATGTATGGGTAGGTTCTAATGCAATTTACAGGTTTTTCACATTCAGGACGAGTAGCTGGGTATTTATTTTTAAGATATTTAAAATTCAAGCAATCATGATGAAGTATATTCAATTCTGCATCCATTGATACCAAATATCAAACATTCAAGCTCAATACGCACAGATACGCTTCCACAAACGGGACGGGGATGAAGGGTAGGTTCAAGTGTAATTTCCATGATTTTTCACATTCAGGACGAGTAGCTGGGTATTTATTTTAAGATATTCAAAATCAAGCATATCATGATGAAGTATATTCAATTCTGCATCCATGATACCAAATATCAAACATTCAAGCTTCAATATCTCAAATACGCTTCCACAAAGGAGGGGGGGAGTGTATGGTAGGTTCTAATGTAATTTACATGGTTTTTCACATTCAGGACGAGTAGCTGGGTATTTATTTTTAAGATATTTAAAATTCAAGCATATCATGATGAAGTATATTCAATTCTGCATCCATTGATACCAAATAATCAAACATTCAAGCTTCAATACGCACAGATACGCTTCCACAAACGGGACGAGGGATGCAAAAAAACGGGTAGGTTCAAGTGTCAATTTCCATGATTTTTCACATTCAGGACGAGTAGCTGGGTATTTATATTTAAGATATTCAAAATTCAAGCATATCATGATGAAGTATATTCAATTCTGCATCCATTGATACCAAATATCAAACATTCAGCTTCAATATGCTCAAATACGCTTCCACAAAGGAGGGGGGGGATGCAGTGTATGGTAGGTTCTATGCAATTACATGGATTTTTCACATTCAGGACGAGTAGCTGGGTATTTATTTTAGATATTTAAAATTCAAGCATATCATGATGAAGTATATTCAATTCTGCATCATTGATACCAAATAATCAAACATTCAAGCTTCAATACGCACAGATACGCTTCCACAAACGGGACGAGGGGATGAACGGGTAGGTTCAAGTGTAATTTCCATGGATTTTTCACATTCAGGACGAGTAGCTGGGTATTTATATTTAAGATATTTCAAAATTCAAGCATATCATGATGAAGTATATCAATTCTGCATCCATTGATACCAAATAATTCAAACATTCAAGCTTCAATATGCTCAAATACGCTTCCACAAAGGAGGGGGGGAGTGTATGGTAGGTTCTAATGCAATTTCCATGTTTTTTTCACATTCAGGACGAGTAGCTGGGTATTTATTTAAGATATTCAAAATTCAAGCATATCATGATGAAGTATATTCAATTCTGCATCCATTGATACAAATATTCAAAACATTCAAGCTTCAATATGCAAATACGCTTCCACAAAGGGGGGGGAGTGTATGGGTAGGTTCAATGCAATTTCATGGATTTTTCACATTCAGGACGAGTAGCTGGGTATTTTATTTAAGATATTAAAATTCAAGCATATCATGATGAAGTATATTCAATTTCTGCATCCATTGATACCAAATATCAAACATTCAAGCTTCAATACTCAAATACGCTTCCACAAGGAGGGGGGGGTGTATGGGTAGGTTCTAATGTCATTTCATGTTTTTCACATTCAGGACGAGTAGCTGGGTATTTATATTTTAAGATATTAAAATTCAAGCATATCATGATGAAGTATATTCAATTCTGCATCCATTGATACCAAATAATCAAACATTCAAGCTTCAATAGCCACAGATACGCTTCCACAAACGGGACGAGGGGATGCAAAAACGGGTAGGTTCAAGTGTAATTTCCATGATTTTTCACATTCAGGACGAGTAGCTGGGTATTTATATTTAAGATATTCAAAATTCAAGCATATCATGATGAGTATATTCAATTCTGCATCCATTGATACCAAATATTCAAACATTCAAGCTTCAATATGCTCAAATACGCTTCCACAAAGGAGGGGGGGAGTGTATGGGTAGGTTCTAATGCAATTTCCATGATTTTTCACATTCAGGACGAGTAGCTGGGTATTTTTATTTTTAAGATATTCAAAATTCAAGCATATCATGATGAAGTATATTCAATTCTGCATCCATTGATACCAAATATTCAAACATTCAAGCTTCAATATGCTTCAATACGCTTCCACAAAGGACGGGGGGGAGTGTATGGGTAGGTTCTAATGCAATTTACATGGTTTTTACATTCAGGACGAGTAGCTGGGTATTTATTTTAAGATATTTAAAATTCAAGCATATCATGATGAAGTATATTCAATTCTGCATCCATTGATACCAAATAATCAAACATTCAAGCTTCAATACGCTCAGATACGCTTCCACAAACGGGACGAGGGGATGCAAACGGGTAGGTTCAAGTGCAATTTACATGATTTTTCACATCAGGACGAGTAGCTGGGTATTTATATTTAAGATATTCAAAATTCAAGCATATCATGATGAAGTATATTCAATTCTGCATCCATTGATACCAAATATTCAAACATTCAAGCTTCAATATGCTCAAATACGCTTCCACAAAGGAGGGGTGGGAGTGTATGGGTAGGTTCTAATGCAATTTACATGTTTTTCACATTCAGGACGAGTAGCTGGGTATTTATTTTTAAGATATTTAAAATTCAAGCATATCATGATGAAGTATATTCAATTCTGCATCCATTGATACCAAATAATCAAACATTCAAGCTTCAATACGCACAGATACGCTTCCACAAACGGGACGAGGGGATGCAAAACGGGTAGGTTCAAGTGTAATTTCAGATTTTCACATTCGGACGAGTAGCTGGGTATTTATATTTAAGATATTCAAAATCAAGCATATCATGATGAAGTATATTCAATTCTGCATCCATTGATACAAATATCAAACTTCAAGCTTCATATGCTCAAATACGCTTCCACAAAGGAGGGGGGGAGTGTATGGGTAGGTTCTAATGCAATTTACATGGTTTTTCACATTCAGGACGAGTAGCTGGGTATTTATTTTTAAGATATTTAAAATTCAAGCATATCATGATGAAGTATATTCAATTCTGCATCCATTGATACCAATAATCAAAATTCAAGCTTCAATACGCCACAGATACGCTTCCACAAACGGGACGAGGGATGCAAAAACGGGTAGGTTCAAGTGTAATTTCCATGATTTTTTCACATTCAGGACGAGTAGTGGGTATTTATATTAAGATATTCAAAATTCAAGCATATCATGATGAAGTATATTCAATTCTGCATCCATTGATACCAAATATCAAACATTCAGCTTCAATATGCTCAAATACGCTTCCACAAAGGAGGGGGGGGGGAGTGTATGGGTAGGTTCTAATGCAATTTACATGGTTTTTCACATTCAGGACGAGTAGCTGGGTATTTATTTTTAAGAATTTAAAATTCAAGCATATCATGATGAAGATATTCAATTCTGCATCCATTGATACCAAATATCAAACATTCAAGCTTCAATACGCACGATACGCTTCCACAAACGGGACGAGGGGATGCAAAAACGGGTAGGTTAAGTGTAATTTCCATGATTTTTCACATTCAGGACGAGTAGCTGGGTATTTATATTTAAGATATTCAAAATTCAAGCATATCATGATGAAGTATATTCAATTCTGCATCCATTGATACCAAATATTCAAACATTCAAGCTTCAATATGCTACAAATACGCTTCCACAAAGGAGGGGGGGGGGAGTGTATGGGTAGGTTCTAATGCAATTTACATGGTTTTTTCACATTCAGGACGAGTAGCTGGGTATTTATTTTTAAGATATTTAAATTCAAGCATATCATGATGAAGTATATTCAATTCTGCATCCATTGATACCAAATAATCAAACATTCAAGCTTCAATACGCACAGATACGCTTCCACAAACGGGACGAGGGGATGCAAAAAAACGGGTAGGTTCAAGTGTAATTTCCATGATTTTTCACATTCAGGACGAGTAGCTGGGTATTTATATTTAAGATATTCAAAATTCAAGCATATGATGAAGTATATTCAATTCTGATCCATTGATACCAAATATTCAAACATTCAAGCTTCAATATGCTCAAATACGCTTCCACAAAGGAGGGGGGGGGAGTGTATGGTAGGTTCTAATGCAATTTACATGGTTTTCACATCAGGACGAGTAGCTGGGTATTTATTTTAAGATATTTAAAATTCAAGCATATCATGATGAAGTATATTCAATTCTGCATCCATTGATACCAAATAATCAAACATTCAAGCTTCAATACGCACAGATACGCTTCCACAAACGGGACGAGGGGATGCAAAAACGGGTAGGTTCAAGTGTAATTCCATGATTTTCACATTCAGGACGAGTAGCTGGGTATTTATATTTAAGATATTCAAAATTCAAGCATATCATGATGAAGTATATTCAATTCTGCATCCATTGATACCAAATATTCAAACATTCAAGCTTCAATATGCTCAAATACGCTTCCACAAAGGAGGGGGGAGTGTATGGTAGGTTCTAATGCAATTTACATGGTTTTTCACATTCAGGACGAGTAGCTGGGTATTATTTTTAAGATATTTAAAATTCAAGCATATCATGATGAAGTATATTCAATTCTGCATCCATTGATACCAAATAATCAAACATTCAAGCTTCAATACGCACAGATACGCTTCCACAAACGGGACGAGGGGATGCAAAAACGGGTAGGTTCAAGTGTAATTTCCATGATTTTTCACATTCAGGACGAGTAGCTGGGTATTTATATTTAAGATATTCAAAATTCAAGCATATCATGATGAAGTATATTCAATTCTGCATCCATTGATACCAAATATTCAAACATTCAAGCTTCAATATGCTCAAATACGCTTCCACAAAGGAGGGGGGGGAGTGTATGGGTAGGTTCTAATGCAATTTACATGGTTTTTCACATTCAGGACGAGTAGCTGGGTATTTATTTTTAAGATATTTAAAATTCAAGCATATCATGATGAAGTATATTCAATTCTGCATCCATTGATACCAAATAATCAAACATTCAAGCTTCAATACGCACAGATACGCTTCCACAAACGGGACGAGGGGATGCAAAAACGGGTAGGTTCAAGTGTAATTTCCATGATTTTTCACATTCAGGACGAGTAGCTGGGTATTTATATTTAAGATATTCAAAATTCAAGCATATCATGATGAAGTATATTCAATTCTGCATCCATTGATACCAAATATTCAAACATTCAAGCTTCAATATGCTCAAATACGCTTCCACAAAGGAGGGGGGGGGAGTGTATGGGTAGGTTCTAATGCAATTTACATGGTTTTTCACATTCAGACGAGTAGCTGGGTATTTATTTTTAAGATATTTAAAATTCAAGCATATCATGATGAAGTATATTCAATCTGCATCCATTGATACCAAATAATCAAACATTCAAGCTTCAATACGCACAGATACGCTTCCACAAACGGGACGAGGGGATGCAAAAACGGGTAGGTTCAAGTGTAATTTCCATGATTTTTCACATTCAGGACGAGTAGCTGGGTATTTATATTTAAGATATTCAAAATTCAAGCATATCATGATGAAGTATATTCAATTCTGCATCCATTGATACCAAATATTCAAACATTCCAGCTTCAATATGCTCAAATACGCTTCCACAAAGGAGGGGGGGGGAGTGTATGGGTAGGTTCTAATGCAATTTACATGGTTTTTCACATTCAGGACGAGTAGCTGGGTATTTATTTTAAGATATTTAAAATTCAAGCATATCATGATGAAGTATATTCAATTCTGCATCCATTGATACCAAATAATCAAACATTCAAGCTTCAATACGCACAGATACGCTTCCACAAACGGGACGAGGGGATGCAAAAAACGGGTAGTTCAAGTGTAATTTCCATGATTTTTCACATTCAGGACGAGTAGCTGGGTATTTATATTTAAGATATTCAAAATTCAAGCATATCATGATGAAGTATATTCAATTCTGCATCCATTGATACCAAATATTCAAACATTCAAGCTTCAATATGCTCAAATACGCTTCCACAAAGGAGGGGGGGGAGTGTATGGGTAGGTTCTAATGCAATTTCCATGATTTTTCACATTCAGGACGAGTAGCTGGGTATTTATATTTAAGATATTCAAAATTCAAGCATATCATGATGAAGTATATTCAATTCTGCATCCATTGATACCAAATATTCAAACATTCAAGCTTCAATATGCTCAAATACGCTTCCACAAAGGAGGGGGGGGAGTGTATGGGTAGGTTCTAATGCAATTTACATGGTTTTTCACATTCAGGACGAGTAGCTGGGTATTTATTTTTAAGATATTTAAAATTCAAGCATATCATGATGAAGTATATTCAATTCTGCATCCATTGATACCAAATAATCAAACATTCAAGCTTCAATACGCACAGATACGCTTCCACAAACGGGACGAGGGATGCAAAAACGGGTAGGTTCAAGTGTAATTTCCATGATTTTTCACATTCAGGACGAGTAGCTGGGTATTTATATTTAAGATATTCAAAATTCAAGCATATCATGATGAAGTATATTCAATTCTGCATCCATTGATACCAAATATTCAAACATTCAAGCTTCAATATGCTCAAATACGCTTCCACAAAGGAGGGGTGGGAGTGTATGGGTAGGTTCTAATGCAATTTACATGGTTTTTCACATTCAGGACGAGTAGCTGGGTATTTATTTTTAAGATATTTAAAATTCAAGCATATCATGATGAAGTATATTCAATTCTGCATCCATTGATACCAAATAATCAAACATTCAAGCTTCAATACGCACAGATACGCTTCCACAAACGGGACGAGGGGATGCAAAAACGGGTAGGTTCAAGTGTAATTTCCATGATTTTTCACATTCAGGACGAGTAGCTGGGTATTTATATTTAAGATATTCAAAATTCAAGCATATCATGATGAAGTATTCAATTCTGCATCCATTGATACCAAATATTCAAACATTCAAGCTTCAATATGCTCAAATACGCTTCCACAAAGGAGGGGGGGGGAGTGTATGGGTAGGTTCTAATGCAATTTACATGGTTTTTCACATTCAGGACGAGTAGCTGGGTATTTATTTTAAGATATTTAAAATTCAAGCATATCATGATGAAGTATATTCAATTCTGCATCCATTGATACCAAATAATCAACATTCAAGCTTCAATACGCACAGATACGCTTCCACAAACGGGACGAGGGGATGCAAAAACGGGTAGGTTCAAGTGTAATTTCCATGATTTTTCACATTCAGGACGAGTAGCTGGGTATTTATATTTAAGATATTCAAAATTCAAGCATATCATGATGAAGTATATTCAATTCTGCATCCATTGATACCAAATATTCAAACATTCAAGCTCAATATGCTCAAATACGCTTCCACAAAGGAGGGGGGAGTGTATGGGTAGGTTCTAATGCAATTTACATGGTTTTTCACATTCAGGACGAGTAGCTGGGTATTTATTTTTAAGATATTTAAAATTCAAGCGTATCATGATGAAGTATATTCAATTCTGCATCCATTGATACCAATAATCAAACATTCAAGCTTCAATACGCACAGATACGCTTCCACAAACGGACGAGGGGATGCAAAAACGGGTAGGTTCAAGTGTAATTTCCATGATTTTTCACATTCAGGACGAGTAGCTGGGTATTTATATTTAAGATATTCAAAATTCAAGCATATCATGATGAAGTATATTCAATTCTGCATCCATTGATACCAAATATTCAAACATTCAAGCTTCAATATGCTCAAATACGCTTCCACAAAGGAGGGGGGGGAGTGTATGGGTAGGTTCTAATGCAATTTACATGGTTTTTCACATTCAGGACGAGTAGCTGGGTATTTATTTTTAAGATATTTAAAATTCAAGCATATCATGATGAAGTATATTCAATTCTGCATCCATTGATACCAAATAATCAAACATTCAAGCTTCAATACGCACAGATACGCTTCCACAAACGGGACGAGGGGATGCAAAAACGGGTAGGTTCAAGTGTAATTTCCATGATTTTTCACATTCAGGACGAGTAGCTGGGTATTTATATTTAAGATATTCAAAATTCAAGCATAACATGATGAAGTATATTCAATTCTGCATCCATTGATACCAAATATTCAAACATTCAAGCTTCAATATGCTCAAATACGCTTCCACAAAGGAGGGGGGGAGTGTATGGGTAGGTTCTAATGCAATTTACATGGTTTTTCACATTCAGGACGAGTAGCTGGGTATTTATTTTTAAGATATTTAAAATTCAAGCGTATCATGATGAAGTATATTCAATTCTGCATCCATTAATACCAAATAATCAAACATTCAAGCTTCAATACGCACAGATACGCTTCCACAAACGGGATGAAGGGATGCAAAAACGGGTAGGTTCAAGTGTAATTTCCATGATTTTTCACATTCAGGACGAGTAGCTGGGTATTTATATTTAAGATATTCAAAATTCAAGCATATCATGACGAAGTATATTCAATTCTGCATCCATTGATACCAAATATTCTAACATTCAAGCTTCAATATGCTTAGATACGCTTTCACAAACGGGACGAGGGCATGCAATGATAGATATTGCATTAAAATCTACCCATACACTCCCCCTGCTTTGTGGAAGTGTATTTGAGCGTATTGAAGCTTAAATATTAGAATATTTGGTATCAATGGATGCAGAATTGAATAAACTTCATCATGATATGCTTGAATTTTGAATATCTTAAAAATAAATACCCAGCTACTCGTCCTGAATGTGAAAAATCATGGAAATTACACTTGAACCTACCCGTTTTTGCATCCCCCCGTCCCCGTTTGTGGAAGCGTATCTGTGCGTATTAAAGCTTGAATGTTAGAATATTTGGTATCAATGGATGCAGAATTGAATAAACTTCGCCATGATATGCTTGAATTTTGAATATCTTAAAAATAAATACCCAGCTACTCGTCCTGAATGTGAAAAATAATAGAAATTGCATTAAAACCTACCCATACACTCCCCCCCCTCCTTTGTGGAAGCGTATTTGAGCGTATTGAAGCTTGAATGTTAGAATATTTGGTATCAATGGATGCAGAATTGAATATACTTCGTCATGATATGCTTGAATTTTGAATATCTTAAAAATAAATACCCAGCTACTCGTCCTGAATGTGAAAAATCATGGAAATTACACTTGAACCTACCCGTTTTTGCATCCCCTCGTCCCGTTTGTGGAAGCGTTTTTGAGCGTATTAAAGCTTGAATGTTTGAATATTTGGTATCAATGGATGCAGAAGTGAATATCCTTCATCATGATATATTTGAATTTTGAATATCTTAAAAATAAATACCCAGCTACTCGTCCTGAATGTGAAAAATCATGGAAATTACACTTGAACCTACCCGTTTTTGCATCCCCCCGTCCCGTTTGTGGAAGCGTATCTGTGCGTATTGAAGCTTGAATGTTTGAATATTTGGTATCAATGGATGCAAAATTGAATATACTTCGTCATGATATGCTTGAATTTTGAATATCTTAAAAATAAATACTCAGCTACTCGTCCTGAATGTGAAAAATAACAGAAATTGCATTAAAACCTACCCATACACTACCCCCCTCCTTTGTGGAAGCGTATTTGAGCGTATTGAAGCTTGAATGTTTGAATATTTGGTATCAATGAATGCAGAATTGAATATACTTCATCATGATATATTTGAATTTTGAATATCTTAAAAATAAATACCCAGCTACTCGTCCTGAATGTGAAAAATAATAGAAATTGCATTAAAACCTACCCATACACTACCCCCCTCCTTTGTGGAAGCGTAGTTGAGCGTATTGAAGCTTGAATGTTTGAATATTTGGTATCAATGAATGCAGAATTGAATATACTTCATCATGATATATTTGAATTTTGAATATCTTAAATATAAATACCCAGCTACTCGTCTGGAATGTTATTTACATTCAAAAATATCGGGACTACATTCGTGGTACAAGAAATTGTTCGTAGTTTTGCGGAAGTTTTGATCCATAAAATTTAATTCGTTAGTAGTTTGCTATGTGTAGTAAATAGATGATATTTTTTCAAAGTAATCAACTGCTTTTCTAACAAGTAACTGGCTACTAGTAGCTAACTTTTCTTCCACAAGTAACTGGCTACTAGTAGCTAACTTTTCTTCTACAAGTAGCCAGCTACTAGTAGCCAGTTACTAGTAGCTAACTTTACCTATCTGTGCAAATGTCGAGTCAATTCGGAACAATATTTCACAATATCAGTTCAATAACCCCTTTATTATTATTTTATGTATATTATTATCGACAATATTGTGATGACGGAAATAACACGTTTGAGGGGTGTGATATGCTTGGGCTTGTAATATCCTTGTGTCAACAATTTTTTAAACACCTTGCTTCGTTGTATAAAGTTCCTGAAGTTTGAACAAGCTCTATCATAGCGTATTAATTTTGAAACAAATGCACCATAAGCAGGGGAAACAGGTATGTTGCTGCATAGAAAAGGAAAGTTAAAACTAATAGAATTAACGTCATCACATTTGTAATACACTTCAAATTTAGCATTCCTGGATTTGGTAATTGAAATCTGTTATTAAATATGAAGCAGAATTTGAAGAATCAGTTATACCGGATACCTGGAAGGTATGAAATCCACATACTTATCCATGTCCGAATCACAATCCATAAGCAAAGTAAAAACTTTGAAACTGCCAAGTTTGGTCAAACTTTGATCATGAATGTGAGGCCGGGTGCTCCGGAAGGGTAAGCACCTCCTATTGAGCTAGCTACACCCACCACGTGTGTAATCATTGAGTGAAAGGAACATGGAACTAAGGGACGTCAAATATAAATGATAAAAGTAGCGTACATCGACATGATGTCGTCATCGACCACAAGTCTTCAGCACCAAATATTGCCAAATTATCTATAGTGATCACTCGAAAGAGAGTAGAATAATGGAAACTTTGACAGATTACAAATGGATCACGTGACAAACATAGGTATCAAGGGTACACAATTCAAAGAACACAATCACCCTTATACATTTGTTAGTACTGTGCAAAGAGTTGTCTGTCTTTGGCCAGAATATCATTTAAAAGGTATAAAATTCGTTTTAAAACGATTGACAAGCCTCGTCTCCGACTGAAATGTTCAGCCCCTCGGGTGAGATTTCCCTATCCTACATGGATACTCATGATAGATTCTAGTAGTCTTACCCTGTTATCGATGTAAGATTCTATTACCATTTCGGTAGCGAATACCGACCAAAAAGATATTGTTATAACTTTTTTAAAAAATCACTTATATCACTGACAAAATGTGTTTGAAGAAAACAATTTGGGGAAAAATATTAGTCCTAAAGTCGTCAGTACGTGGATACTCATAATAGATTCTATTAATCTCAAACGAGAATGAATATTTTAGCGAGTTTTGGACATTGAAACTTTTCATCCAAGTTTGAGATATATATGTCTTACACTGTTACTGCTGTAATATTCTTTTACTCCTGTAAGATTCTTTTTCTCACACATTTGCAAGGTAAAAACATAATTTGTGTAGTATCTCACATGGCGAAAACCCCTACCTCACATAAGCAGATATGGAAGAACTTTATATCCTCTATGAGTCGCGCGTGCAATGCAAATAAGCGCTGGATTACCTTTGGTGACGTCATAATCAAAAGACAATGCAATCGCGTGACGTCGTCATGTGGGGAACATGGAGTCATTTTGCGGGGAAATGACACCCAGATCTTTAAAATTCAGAAATTTTCAATGCGTTTAACTTTTTCAATCTTGGATTTAAGAATAATTCATCATGTTTTTCTAGTTTATACTTTTATATAAACCAAAATTAGGTACATTCTACCCGATGGTCATATTTATATTTATGTGCAACGTTGAATAACAAAGTTGGATTTTATCAACATGGCGTCGATGTCTATGTAAATCACATTTGAATCCATAATGTGACATGAAAAGGAAGAAAAATAATTCATTATGAGTATATCCATGTAGGATAGGGAAATCTCACCCTCGGGGTTGAACATTTCAGTCAGAGACGAGGTTTGCTACGGGTGAGATTTCCCTATCCTACATGGATACTCATGACGGATTCTTATATTCTCCCATGACAAGTCATGTAATACAGAAATGTTACATTGAAGATATTCATGGGTATAATATGAATCCATTATTAGTATCCATGTAGGATAGGGAAATCTAACTTGATGGTTTGAACGTTTTATCAAGAGACGAGGCTTGTCAAGCAAGTTGTCCAGAACGAGCTTTAGCGAGAAATATTCATCCGAGTTTGAGATATCTCTGTCTTACACTGTTACTGGTGTAGGATACTTTTTTCACATATTTACAGTATAAAACATGATTTGTAAACAAAACAATTGCATCAAAATATCAGTTTTTATGCCACCACCGGTGTCTTCTGAGGATGACGTCATCAAGTTTTGTTGACGTCCTCGCGTAAAAGGATAATAACGTCATCAATTAAGCGCGTGTGAGTGATTGTGACGTTGAGAAATTGTTGGTTGAGACAAATGATCTCATCCCTGGGGTGAGACAAAAAAATCTAACATGGGTAAAAATGCTGGGCTGTATTGACCTAACTTGGGTATATTTTGACATGGAGCGTTTTTCGCACATGTACGTCGTTTACGTTTGTTCGGAACTTTTTGAACTTTTCCTTAGTAGACCACATGCAATAATGACCACTTATTTTGGAAATTGGCAGGCTGAAATAAACAGAATTTGGAATTCTTTGACTGGAAAAATGAAACAAGAATTTCAGAATTTAACTACGCTAAATGACAGAGTCGCTTTTATTACGGAGAAGAAGTTTATACAGTAAGACACTAAATTATTGTAGTCGTCTTGACTTCTTTGTATTTCCCTCCGGTTGGCTGGATTAAATTTTTGTGAAAATTGAAAGGCTAATTCAGAAGTTTGTAAAGTAAATTTGTGAACTTCTGGGCTAAATTGTTCACTGTCCATAATTAAGTACACAGAAACAAACAATACAACTAGTGGTTTAATATTTTAAGTACAATGTGCAAATTGAAAGCAGTGGAACGTATCCTTGTTATAGTATGTCCAATAAAAACTTCCCAACATTGGTCAAAATATATTATTATACCTCATTAGAAAAATACGATACTATCTGTAATTTGATTGGAGCATTGAATCATGTGATCAGGGTGGAGAAAACATCGTGTATCCCTCTGAAAACATCATATCCCACATCTTCGGAATATCATGACGTCACAATGGAGAATTGGTCACGACGTTCTAGCGTTTGCCTCCCATGAGTTCCGATAGGAGGAAAGCAATGAATCGGAGAAGAAATTATGTTTTCAGGTTGTCTTTTAAAAAAATATTTTTCTTTCTTTCAGTCTTTCTTATTACAATGGTCATCTTTCGGTATTATAAACAATTTATTGCCTTTGTTTGAGGGAGATATGAACATTTGTTCACCCGCAACAAGTCACATTTCCCTCGGGCTTCGCCCTCGGGAAATATGACTTGTTGCGGGTGAACAAATGTTCATATCTCCCTCACTCAAAGGCAATAAATGTATATACAAAGCACAGGGAGTATGGAAATAGAGCCATAACAAAATGTATATAACATTTAAAATACACAATAAAAAAACATTCAAAAATATAGGTTAAATTGTAAATTTGATTAATCTCCCTTAGTGTTTAGATCCTTGTCTACAATATATTTAAGAAAATTTGAATTATCTCCCTTCTTGCTGTGACACTTGACTAAAATATCATTAGAAAGAGGTATAATGCCAACATGAATGTGTCCACTACTCCCTTACAATGAGATTTACAGAGACTTACAAATCTAATACTCTTAACTGTAATGAAAACAATAAGTTTTACCTGACGTTTTGGGACTCAAGAATCCATTTTTATACCACATTTTGCCAGAGAAAGTGCAAATATAAAATTAAAAAAAAACCTAGGTGTATATTGAAAATGTTTGAGTCCTAGATGGTCTGTATAATATTACTTTAAGTTGTATTACATGAATGAACATATACGACTACTGTAGGAACCACTGTGACTGTGACAGTGAAATTCTCTTTATATCCATAGAAAATCAAATAAATTTGAATAAAGTTTGATATTTTCACTTACTTGTACCTAGTCGTAACAGGAAATCTGTATGTGCATCCGCAATTGTCATAAAGTATGTCTGTAAAAAGGAAAATGTTTGCGGTATGGGGATTTTACACAAGCGAAAATGACGATGTTTACACCAGAAGTGATGTCCTTGGTGACGTTTTACGTCATGGGCAACAGAGGCCGCCATTTGCATGGTTTTTCAACATGTTAAATCCCCATAGCACCAACGTTTTTCCCTATGCAGATATATTTTGGGCTAATCACGGATGCGCATACAGATTTCCTGTTACGACTAGGTACAAGTAAGTGAAAAATATCGATCTTTATTCAAATTTATTCGATTTTCTATCAATATAAAGAAAATTTCACTGTCACAGTGGTTCCTACAGTACTTTTATCATATTCCTTTACATAATTCAGGGATATTTCCTGGATTAAGTTGTACTTTGATGGTTGTTCGGAGTATCACCGGAAATCTAAAGAGAAATCCTGTGATAACAGAAAAAGAGGAAATGTACAATTCCAGAAGAAGAATTACTTATTAGCTGTTGATGAATATACACAGGTACAAGATATTGGCAAAAATAGTAAATAAATACACCTGAAAAAGATAGTGGCAAAAATAGTAAATAAATACGCTGGAAAAAGATATTGGCAAAAATAGTTATTAAATATACACAGTTAAAATTATAGAACAGGTATTTTTCATGCAACTTACATGGTCCAGTAAAAGGACTCATTCCCAATGCAAAAAATTGCACACTGTCTCCAATTTTGAAGGTAAAAAACCCAAATTAGCTTTTTTATATCTTTGAAATGTCCTGCATCTTCACACACATTGATGTCCATTCAGTGTACATCAGGTACAAGGGATTCAAATTATATGATATTCATTAAAGAAAAAACATGTGTACATTGTTTCAAGATTTGAATGGTTGCTCCACCATTTGTTTTCCCTATAAATAACTGTTTTGCGTTTTTTCTCATATTTTCCATATGATGCACTTAACAGGTTTTCCATTTGGTGCTCCAAACATATGTTTAATTTGGTTTTTTTTTAAATGTTGCCCAGAACATATTTTTCAATATGGTGACCTAATGATGGTACTGTATTTTAGTTTAAGAAGGTATTAAAACTAAATCCAACTGTATGTACTTTGTAAAATTACGGTTAAAATAAGGAAATGATATTTTTGCATATAAAATTCAGGAGTCTCACTGAAGCAAATTTGGGTCTGAAATGAGGCCCCATTCCCAATGCAATTAAGTATGTTTTTTCCCAATTGATAGTGGTAATGTTCTCTATTTATTTGTATGTTGTGGTTATATAAAAATGGTATGTTTTCCAAATCAATTTCTAAACCTTCATCTCTCACAGACACAGTTAGAAAATACTGTAAATAAATTCAGAAGCATAAAAGATGGACAAATAGAATTCTAATTTGCATTTTATTATATTTTATGACCAGTAAAACTTTGAAAGTAATATTTTTGCCTCTTGTTGAATTTTCCCAAAATGAGTCAAAAGGCCACTTAAATTCCCAATTCTAAGGGCTCCAGCCCCATTCCCAAAAAGTTGTGCAAAACCCCTGAAAGTTAAAACAGTGGTTGATCTATAATTTCATAAAATGTTATTTTAGGCAATTATGTGTGCCCCTTACCAAAACACTGAGCTGGCATTGGCTTATGCTAATAGGTCTGCAGCACTGATCTACTTGGACAGGTATGAGGTAAGTCACATTGGCTTATACTAATAGGTCTGCGGCACTGATCTACCTGGACAGGTATGAGGTAAGTCACATTGGCTTATGCTAATAGGTCTGTGGCACTGATCTACCTGGACAGGTATGAGGTAAGTCACATTGGCTTATGCTAATAGGTCTGCGGCACTGATCTACCTGGACAGGTATGAGGTAAGTCACATTGGCTTATGCTAATAGGTCTGTGGCACTGATCTACCTGGACAGGTATGAGGTAAGTCAGACTTACTTATATATTTTTCTTTTTATACTACCAATAGATTTAATATAGCATTTATTTCTTGTATATACATTTACCTAAAATGAATACTGAAAATTACAGATTTTGAATTGATATTAATAAGATGTTTTGTGTGGATTTACTCATGGACAATAGTTTTCTGTGTCATCCTTGTTGACTTTCTGATTTGGGATTTAAATCCTAGGATGGGATCACTTGTCCCATATTTAATGTAACAATCCCTTGCACCAACTAATTGATTATATCATAGCCATTTTATGTTAGAAAGTCAACAAAAACAATTACTGTACATAGTTGTAAAGTGCCCGACATCTGAAAAATTAATTTTAAGTATCCTTGGCTACAACTTGGCCATAATAATTACTATTAAGTATAAAACTTTATCAAATTTGCAATTCAGAGATATTAAATCAAATTGAAAATGAAGATTAAAAAATGTGCATACTTGTATTTAAATTTGCAATGATTTTGCTCTATATAACATGTGTTCTTTAAACATGTATTCTTAAAGGACACATTCTATGAAGCATGTATTCTGTAAAGCATATGTGTTCTATAAAACATGTACTCTATAAAGCATGTGTTCTATAAAACATCCCTTCTGTAATAAGTGTTCTATAAAATATGTGTTCAATAAAAGTTAATTTGGATGATGACTTGTTTTACACTTCAGTGTTTAAGTAAGTAGAATTGGTTGATGACATGTTTCACTTACTGATATTGTAGGAGTGTGTATTGGACATAGAACATGCTGTAGAATGTGGATATCCAGAAGAAAGCTTATATAAACTATATATGAGGAAAGGACAGGCACTTTTTAATATGGACAAGTTACAAAAAGCAGAAACAGGTAAATATGATGTACCGGTAGTCATGACAATTCAACACAGAATTATAACTGTAATCAGTTAATCACAGACTAATTTTAATCTTTGTCACAAAATTTGAGGAAATCAAGGCGATATTGGAATTTTGTGTCAATGAGGCTATGATTAATGTTTATTGGGGCTGATTAATGTGGTGTTAGTAGATAGCAAAGAAAGAGAGATTTATATAATTATTTTCCGGATATTTTAACCTTGTGCATGGTTGAGAGGTTGCTTGTCATCTGTTAGGGCCAGGTTTGATCCTTAACAAAAAAGTTGATTTTATGGTGACTCCTTCCTGAGTTTCTTGTTTTACTGTTCCCTGGGTATATCACATTGAAGTACAAATTCTTTGTATTTGCATCTGTGACACCAGGACATGTAAACAGAAAAACAAAACAGCATGCATTGTGCTTGAATAACATGTATCTTCTTTTTTTTTTTTAAAGTTGAGTTGAGTTGAGTAATGGTGTTTTACATTCCAGTCAAGAATATTTCACTTATATCGAGATGTCCCCAGCTATAGGCAAAGGTGCAGAAATTTTGTCTGTGTGTTGCGCTGATGGCATTATAAAGCAGGGTTCTTAAGTGTGCCTAGTCCATCATGACACGGGACCTTGTTTATTTTAAGTTTCCATCCCAAGTAACGTGACTTTCATTTCGTAATGCCAAGTGCTTGGCAAAAGAACAGTAACTACCCACTTTTAAGTCCTGGGTCAGACCCGGTCAGGGTTAGAAACCCAAGACCTCCCACTTACTTTTTTAAAAAGTTATTCATGATGAAACAGCACTAGCTAATACCCATCATTAAGTATTAAATATAAAAAACACAACAACAAAGATCTATTAAATCAAGTATTTAAAACTACACAATAACTGTTGCATATTCATGAGTTTTTGACATGTCTGTCTAAATTATCATTTAGTACTAAAGCAAAATCAATCACACAGGCTAAATGATTGTGTCTTTTTTCATTTTTAGTTCTAAAAGAAGCTAAAGAACACATTGAACATAGTAAATCTTTGGACGCAAAGAAAAAAGGTATTTCCTATTCAATATTTTGGATCTTAATGCACTATGCAGATATTAATCTATCTTTAAGTCCTTTTTAATAAGGACATTTAACAGCTAGTCCATCCGGCGGTCTTCCTTTCCTTCTCTATCGTTCTGCTCCATGTAGGCGTAGGTCTTCCCCTTTTTCTTTTTCCCTCTGGTTGCCACCCTAGTTTTGTCTTGCAGTCATTTGTTTTCTCTTTCCTCAGTATGTGTCCAAGCCAGTTCCATTTGCTCTCCTGATCTCACTGCTTATTTTGTTAAGTCTAGCTGTTTCCAATATTTTTCCATATGAGACTTTTTCTTGCTATCTTATTCTTAATATCCGTCTGAGTTATACAGTGTGCAAAATGTCTCAATTCTTTCATTTTCCAATAACAGAAATAAAAATCAAGTTTATTTCCATAATAAATGCATCCATGTATATTTCCAAACCAGTTTTATTTTACTTCATTAGTTATTCTGTGTTTCATGATATTTGTAGAACAACTTTTGAGGGATGTCACTGGAACTCTAAGTAAGATAGATGAGAACAGGTAAATAAAAATTCTGTAGTCTTCAAAATGCATCTGTCTGTACTTGAATTGTTCATCATACCCAAGGCTGAGGGATTGGATAGGAGTAATGGTATTACATACCCCAGTCAAGACTTATTCACGTACATGTAGATCAAGACAGTCCGTTCTGGGATGGGGGATTGGATTGGAGGTTTTGGTATTTCATACCCCAGTCAAGAAGTTTTATCAGTTTTATCAAGTGGTCAGTTCATGGATGGTATATTTGAGTAATAGTATTTTATGCCCCAGTCAAGATTCTATAGATCTTCTATACATATTGAGATGGTTATATTGTGATGGTGGAGGAAACTGGAGTGTCTGGTGAGAACCACTGACTTTTGGCAAATGAACTGACAAACTCTTTCACACTAGATCTACCCTACTGAAGTTCGGATCTACATTGAGGTAGTGAGTTGAGTAATGGATTTTATTAGGTCTCAGTCAAGAATATTTCACTTATATTGAGATGTTGCCAGCTATAAGCTAAGGTGCAGAAATTTTGCCTGTGCATTGTGTTGGTGGCATTAAACAGCAAGGTTCTTTATCGTGCCACACCTACCGTGACACAGAACCTTGTTTGTTTTAAGTTCCCATTAAAAAGATCTGTGACTTTTATTTTCTAATGCCAAGTGCTTGCCGAAAGAAGAGTCACTACCCACTTTAAAGTCTTGGTCAGACCCGGGTCAGTGTTCGAACCCATGACCTCCCACTGAAGAACTGAAATATCACAATGATGTCATGTTTAGTTAAGAAATAACATTCTATTTGAGTGTATTCATTCGGTATTATGAATGAGAGTCAGGAATAGCATATTTAACATGAACTGCTTCGCAGTTCATTGAATATGCTATTCCTGACTCTCATTCATAATACCGAATGAATACACTCAAATAGAATGTTATTTCTTATATTTACAATCATAAAAAAACATTGATAGCATGTCCGAAATGTAAAATTATCGCTACAATAATTTATTTTATTAAAGATTCCGACAAACATACGGGATTGATGGAACAGCCTTGCTCCAAATAAGGAAAGTTACGTCGCGAGTACGGTAGACTTGGATGCTGACCAATCAAACAATGCGTGACGTAATAGATGCCATTCTGTGACGTAATCGAATAGTTAAACATTACGTAATCAGAGGTCATGACCCAACACTGTATTCAAGAGCAATTGAATGCCAGTAAAAACAAATAGGTTCATCTAAAGAAGGTCAATTCCAATTGTAAATATATAGTGAGATATACTGTAAATCAGTGCTTTAGACTACTTGATTCTCGCGAGAACCCCCCCCCCCCCCTCTAGCTAAAAGAGTAAATGATTTGATCTTAGCTATTAATGTCTTGGTTAAGGTGAAACATTCTTGACCTTAATATATATAAATAATACTAATATTCATTGTATTACATGTTCATTTTATTTTAACAGGAAAATGGGAAAAGTTGATAAATGTAATAATAATAGAAAGGACACTGAAAAGAACAGTCACATACCAAGAGTTAGTTTTGGAGAAAATTCTATCATAACACAAGCCACAAGTGCTGTAAAAATGGAATATACTGAAGAACAAGGAAGATATATCATGGTATTATTATAGACACTTTTATAATCTGGTACAAAAATTTGTTCAATGCTTTGATTTAAGCAAAGGTTAGTGGTTTTCTTGAGGCACTCAGGTTTTCTCTATCATCCCTGAACTGAATATCTCAATATAATGTAAATGTACTTCATTTCACAGTTTAATTTTTTTGGCTTATGTCATTTCTGACTTTTGCGGGATGTAATATTCATAAATGGAGTAATATGTGGATGTAATAACCATGAATTTTGAATTGGGTAAAATGTATTGCTAAATTTATTTTGAAAATGTAAATTTAGTGAAAGTAGCTGACAAACCTAATACAAATCCTGAAAAGTAGCAGTCAACTTAAGTCACCTTACTGTCTTTATTTAAACTACTGAGTAGTCTGAAATTCAAATGCAGACCAAATGCCAGTTCAGTCATACAAGCCCTATTTGTTTTAATTCAGGCGACGGAGGATATTGATGCAGGAGATACTTTACTTGTTGAGAAACCATTCGCTGCCGTTTTGCTTCCAGATAATAGTAGAAGTCATTGTCATCATTGTTATGGTTCACTGGTCACAAGTATACCGTAAGTATAACCTGCTTAATTATATAAAATAAATTTTACTTACAAAACAATGTATTTCAGTTTCAGGAAATTTTATCCATTTTTTGGTGATTTTTTTTTAAAAGGGGAAAAGATAATAAACAAATTTATTATATAATCTACTCAATAATCCATGTAATACGGTCATACACTAAAAATCATATTGAATGAGTGTGACGTCATAAAAGCATAGTCATTCCAGAGTGACGTCACACAATTGACCTAATCCACAGTTGTTTGTTTCATTTGACACTGTTTGTTGATTCTAATTTAAGCTGATACTTTTGTACTTTTCTTCTAAAAAGAAGATACATTGTATTTAAATTGAAAATGTTTGTTTTGTTTTTGTATCCTGCGGACAGACTATTGTTTACTTTTAATATTTCAGCAGGATTAATTTTGGCGCATGTACACATTTACGTGAACTTGTTGTGTTTCGGTCAATCAGCTGTTTTCTTTATAATGAGAAGACAAGTTTTAAATCTACGAAAAACAGTTTTTATGGGATTATATAATAAATAGAATCTTGCATTCGTGTTTATGCAATATTGAATTTATTGAACTCGTTGAATAAGTCTCGTTGCATAAAAAATTATTCAACTCGTTTAATAAATTCAATATTACATAAACACTTATACAAGATCCTCTATTTAATAAAAACCAACTCGTAATACATTTGTTTATGATTGTATGCAAGAAACATAGTGTTGCTTATCAGTTTGATCAATTAATCAAGATTTTAACAACTGATTGGATCCTAGTTTGGCCCAAACATTACTACTGTCACCATGATTAAGTTTGGTATTGAAAAAAAGGTATGATACAAAAAAAATTTATATTGACAAATTAAGTTCAGATTTGAAATAAAAAGGTACATGTATACATATGTATGACCATTAATAGCTTAGTAACAGGTTTTTCAAAAAAAAAATTATTGGCTCTTTATAAACAGTATGAACAAATAATCTTCTAGTTTTATGTACCGTTAATACAGACATGCTTTGGTCCTTTCATTGATGGACCAGTGTTCACCTAGGTTTTGTCCAGAAGTGTCATTTTTAAAAAAATTTTCCTGGAAAATATGATAAAAATTAAATTTTTAGGTAATTAAATATGGCCAACTATATGATATTATAAGGCCTTACTTACCATTGTAGTCTTGTGGCAAAAAAAAAAAAAAAAAAAAATCAATAGGCCAATGACATCCTTTTTAGAATGAACTCTTATGGACTATAGATGTACAGATATGTCATCTTATGTTTTTATAGCCCCTGCCTATAGATTATGTTTCTGTTTCAGTTCTAAAATTTGAAAAATTTGAAGTTTTTGTGTTATATTGTTCCTTCAACTTACTCCTCTCCAATGCAGATAAGCTATCTTGTCTTTTATGTCCCCTCTTTGTAGAATATGTTTCTGTTTCAATTGTAAAATTTGTAAAATTTGAATTTTTGTCATATTGTTCCATTGACTTACTTTCCTTTACAGTTAAGCTATCTTGACTTTTATAGCCCCTGTGTGAATACCGGTATGTTTCCATTTTCAGTTGTAAAAGTTGTAGTATGGTGTTATATTGTTCCAGTCAGTGCCGCGATGATTCCTGGACCGTATACCACAACACAGAGTGCCACTAGGACCCTTTATACTCGGTAAAGTATATTACAATCAACTATCTATGAGTTTAATCTCTCAGTGTTGGAAACTTGTTGATTTTCCTTCAGCCCATCTATATCCAGTTCAGTCTTCTCCCGTTTTCTAAACTCCGTAAGTGGGAGGTCGCGCTTTCGAACCCCGACCAAGTCTGACCCAATACTTGAAAGTGGGTAGTGACTGTTCTTTTCCAAGCAGTCAGCATGACGAAATGAAAATCAGGGTTTTTTTCGGATGGGTACTAAAAATAAGCAAGGTCCCATGTCGTGGTAGGCCTGGCACAATAAAGAACCCTGCTGTATAATGCCATTAGCACAATGCACAGGCAAAATTTCTGCACCTTGGCCTATAGCTGGCAATGTCTCGATATAAGTGAAACATTCTGGGACATTAAACACCATTACTCAAACTCAACTCCTGTTTCTAAAGTTATACAACATATTAAAGATTTATACTAGGTGGTTTTTTTTACTTAAAAACCACTTGTTGTCAATTTAGTGGGATCATTAAGGGGCCTTTAATATCAATATAACCATAATATGACTGACTGTGTTCAAGGACAGAAGTTTTAATTCTAATTTCAGCATTGTCCAAATGAAGATTATTTACTAGGTCAAACCTTTCAAAACTCTAAGAATATGGCAACGTATTGCGGGAATATTCACATGAATTTGACACAGATTTTTCAAACCACCAGTATACAGTTTGTTGTATTTGATTAATGGACTTTTTATAGTTTGATTGATTTAAGAATTATATACTCACTATCATTATTTACAACTTTGACATTTTTGACCATTGACCATTTACCTTTTCCCCATCCCCCCATTTTAGCTCCAATAGCTTAATTACATGTTTATGTAGTCTTTAACCTCCTTATATGTCACTATGAGTCAAAAGTTTCTCCGATATAAAATATTTGTTCTGTTCTGTTTACAGGTTGGTATTGCACATTTAAGTCTTAGAGTGATTCTGACAGCAGGACTTGACTACTTAATAGGTAAGGTGGTAAATACGTAAAAGGCTTCTCCATTGTACCACATGATGTCCTATAACTTTTGTGTATAACTGTTATTTTTTTGCAGAATATGGAATTGTAACAGTTCAATTTCACATGTTGGGAATGGGTTTTTCTAATTTTTCTGGGAAGTTCGATTTCACATATGGGGAGTGGTTTTTGCTCATTTTCCTGGGAGTTATTGCCCTTTGATCACAAAAAGTACCTACTGGCGGAGGATCTTGATTCACTTAATTTGCTTGGTTTTACTTATTTGACTCCTGTTTTCATCTCCAGTAGTATTTGTTTTTCGTACTTTTTATCAAACTCTACATGAAACAGTGTATTGAGTCTTTATGGCAAGTATATTTTTATATAGCTATAGTTATGTCAAGAAACGAAAAATTACCTCTGAAAGTTTTGGAGTCTGACAATAAATCCAAGGAGGCTTAAAGAAATGAATTTTAGTACTACATCACAGCATGGCGCTAGGAGAAGTGACAAAGTAATTGAGGGGCATTAACTCAAGGTTTTACTGTAGTGTTAAGCAAGGTGGCAAAATAATTTAGGGGCATTACAACCAGATTTTACGATTTTACTGTATTGATTAAAAAGTTGGCACATTAAAAGTGACATTAAAACAAGGCTTTACTTTATTGATAAGTTATTGAGAGACATTATATCAAGGATTCACTTTAAATTTCTATTTTTGCCCTCTCTATATCTATCTATACATTTGTATGCTTCTAGAATTCAGAGAATCATTAAAATCTAGACCTCCAGAGGCAGACAAAAAATCGGGTGGCATGACATCAGAGGGCCGATACGAGAATAATTACCTAGCTGTATATGACTTACTTACACATGCTAAGAAGTTACCAACTGAAGATGTGTTCCAATATACACTGGTTAGTTCTGGACCCAGTTTCACAATCATTCCTTAGCTGAGATTTTCCTTAACTTAAATCTTGCAAATTTTCAAATCTTGTATAATTTTGTTAATTTTCAAGATATTGAGGAATTTAAGGTGTCATTTTTAAGATCACTTCTAGATTAAAACATTTGCATTTAGTTTTGACAAAAATATTCACCAGTAGTTCCAAAAAGAGATGACAAAATTTTGCTAAATTTAAGTTAAGGAAAATCTTAGCTAAGGAATGATTGTGAAACCGGGGCCAGATACTGTAAACTGTTGAATTTTAGTTTTATTTTAGCACTTTTTGCAGTCAAATATTTCTGCTAAAATAAAACTTTACTAAATTTACTGATAAGGGACTCCAAGTACAAATAAATAGTTGGTGCACTAAAATAAAGATGTGCAAATCATTTCTGTTGAGGAAAATTGCTGAAATATGTCTGCGCTAATATAAAGTGGTTTGCAGTATTAAATGTGTGCATCTTGTTTAAGATCACCTCAGTATTTCTCAGCTATTTACTTGGATTAAAACAATTTTATTCATAAATCTCAAGGATAAATCTATTTCGTTCAAGGTCATTGGTTTTCTCTACTCACTCAAGTTTCCTTAACTTATAAAAACTGACAGTTTTAATATAAGTGATAGAATCTTGACTTGGGTGTAAAACACCTTTTTTCCCACTCCTCTCTAATGAACAGACCACAGGGCCTCCTGCCACCTCAATCACACTCGGGTCTTAATGCAAGAAAATTGTTATTTCCCTTGCCAAAAGTCAGTAATTTTCTCTGCAAATTTAAGTTTCCTTTAACTTCCAAAAACTGACACTTTCAGTATAGTGAAAGAGTATTGACTAGGGTATAAAATACCATTACTCCACACCCCTCTTATGACAAAGGAAGAGCTGTATAATATATCTCCATCATTAAAGAGTTTTCTGTTGTCCATACCTGTTTAACATTCTAGGCTAAAGTTTGATGCACTAGATATAGGAGAACTACAGCCAAACCTGCTTGAAAGGCATATAAAAGGGAGGTCAGCAGCAAAATTTTATCACAATTGCTCTTTTTCATGTTGTTTGAATTTGTACATAAGGACAATCTGCCTATAAAGACCACTTTTACTGGTTCCCTTAGATGGCATGTACAGACAGGTTTGACTTTGCTCTGATGATATTTCATGTTTATTTATTGTAGACAGCAGTGTTATTGTTATACATTCTCAAACACAGTGGATGGTTTTTAAACTCTTCAAAGACCTCAAATAAAGACTCCTGTGACAACTCTGAAAGCTCCTTAAATCAGAAACTTGAATTTATGGATATCTGTGATGGGAAAGCAGCAAATCGGAACGAGTTATATATAGGGGAGTTATTACTGCGGCATATATTACAGCTAGTTTGTAATGCTCATGCTATCACTGAGTTACAGATTACAGAGGTTGATGATCATTCATTAGTAGATAGTAAAAGTCAAGTCCGGATAGCCACTGCCATTTATCCAACCGCCAGCCTGATGAATCATTCCTGTGACCCAAATATAATATCTAGGTAATACTGTGATGTCGTTAATTCTTTTGATGTTTCAATTTTTGTTTCTCTGTTGATATCTTGACCCACAGATTAACATACCAATGAAATTGCATTACATATTTATATCACAAACTAACCTTAAAGGGATATAACAAACCACAGATTTATAACATGACAAACAAGTTTATTTTTCTTAGAACCATGAAAATAAATGATTTTACAATAATAAGTTTTATTTAAAATGACTATTTCCTTTATTTTTTTTAGTACAAATGTTGTATAGAAAATGTTTACTGTAAACCATGTTTTTTTAGCGGCAGTTTTATTTCAGTGCAATTGGCGATAAGAGTGTCAGCGCTAAAATAATACTGCCACTAAAATTACAAAGAAAGATCAGTATGCTCTTCTTATCTTAAGATATTCCAAATGACCATAGAGGGAATACTAATATATTCAGGAGGTGTAAATAAATGACATGGCTTCCATCTATAATCGTGTATGATAAGTAATTAAGACATTAAAGATGCAGTAGACTGTGGTGACAGACAGCAAATTGAGGGGTCAGTTGGGGAAAACTCACTCTAGAATAGATGTTAATTACTGGTCATATTGTTGTTAGGCATTGTATGTATTCAAACAATTTGACAGGTCTCATTTTCAGATTTACCGGTTCACTTAAGATTACCCGACTTCAATCATTTCAACAAATTAACCCTGTCATGTGCAATTGTTTATTTTTTCTGTGATGTCAGCAACATAATTTGAATCCTCATTATTGACCTCTAATGATCTAAGCGGCCATTATCCATGTAACATCTACACTGCATTGTGTTTGATCATTTGTTTTTGAGAAACCAAGACTAGGTAATTGCAGATTTAAATGTTTATTTAACAAAACGTGTAATCTGTGGGATGGCCAAATTATGATGAAAACCTCCAGGGATTTTATCTCAATAAAAGTCAAACAAAATAAATACAATTACACATTAAGTTTTCTTATTTTTTTAAAAGCATGTTTTTTATTTTATTACTTTTCATCATTAAATTAAATAATAATTAAATTACTGATGACGATTTGTAACCCATGTTTAGTGTACATGCACCAAGTTAACATAGTCGATCCTGATCCAGACTCAGACGGGAATTGATTAGGCTAAAATTAAACTGCACTAATATCTTTACCAGTCATCAATCGCTAAAATAATTATGTGCCAATATAAAGCGGTTTACAGTAAGTAAAAGAAAAATGTTGACTTAATAAACTGAGTCAAAAGAGTTAAATCTACCATATTCACCTGAGTGTATACTTCTATGTAAAACCAAATGCAAATTAAACCAGTCTTTAACATGATTAAAGGTCGCTTTGTTTCATATTTTAACCAAAATTATACTTGTATGTAATCCTCTATATAAACCACAACTGTCTATTATGACCAGTGTTTCAAGGTCCCTACATAAAGTTTCTATACAAAGACCACCTGTCTATAAAGGACTTAGGTTCCATCAAAACTCATGTTGTATGTCATTACCTTCAGAACTTTAATTTCTTGTAGTTTCTTAAAGAATATACTGGTAGTAAAAGCAGTTAAGAAAATACCTAAAGGAAGTGAAGTGTTCAACTGTTATGGTATGTATAATACACGGCTGTTACCAAGTTCATGTTGTTAGTTGCAAATTTCTCTTTTCTACTTTAAAAAAACAGTAACAAAATATTGCAAATTACATTGCAAATGTAAGTAGGAGACTTAAATGTCTGGGCATTACATTTTATACTCAGCAGTACATAAATTAGTTGATATTTCCATCTTTCAAATAAGAGTTTTTTGCAAAAGGAAAATAACTTTCCGTGTATAATTAAATCAACCTTACATGTACCTTAAAACATGTCATGTTCCAGTATGCAGTGCAACTGTAAAGATATGATGATGTCAAAGTTATCTCCCTTTTATATGGTTCTAATTTTGGTTAACATTTTGTAGGTCCACATTGGAAAAGAATGTCAAGGCCAGACCGACAACAAGTGTTGCATGATCAATATTGCTTTGTGTGTTCCTGTACTGCCTGTCAACAATTAGATCACGAGAGTTTTAATGTGAGTATATATGGCCTGGTTTTTAAAGACAATATATGTGCCACCCAAGTACAGCCAAAAGCACTTTACCCAAGGCAGTCTAATGGTAATAGATGGAACAATTATCAGTGAGAAAGGCTGCCATTGGCAAAGATAAGAAACATTGTTTGCAAATTGCAAATATGTTCATCAGCTGTATGTTAAAAACAAACCTTATTTAATTTCTCAAAAACATCAATTTCTATATCTTACATGTACATTAATTAATAATAGAGATTCAATTTGCAATTTTGTTATCAGACCATCAGAACATGTGTTTCTTTGAATTTTCATCTTTTTGGCACAAAGCACAATGGATCTTATACCACATCATGTACCAAATAGATGATATACCACATCATGTACCAATAGAATCATCTACTCCCAAATTTAATTGTCTAATGTGCAAGTTTACAGATCACTGCACTTGTTGTAGGTCCAAGTGTGAAAGTTTGTCAGTTTGCTTTCTGAGGGATAGTGGTTTTCTAGGATTACTCCAGTTTTCTCCATTAGTTCAGAACTGACTGTATCAGTATAAATGAATGAAGCATCATTATTCTACTCCAATCCATTCTAAAAGTAATGATAGACTAGTTGATCAGAAAAGCAATGCTAATTTATTAACAACTATTTTTTGACAATCTAGTTGTCTCAATTTAATAAAACTATATAAGAAGAAACATTTGGTGGAAAAAATATTCATGGTTAAGCTTTTATCGAGAATATCTTCTGGGCTAAACTTTCCTTTTTCCCTTGGTACACTTCCTCTACAGTTATACTGTACATTATCTGGACGTATTTATCCTTTATGTTTGTTCTAATATTAAATTTGTGTATTATGCTGTCATGTTCCTTTTTCTTTGTGTGCCTCAGTGGGAGAGACGTCTAAAGCACAAACTTATGGATCTCAATATCCCTATCTGCTTGTTGGTATACTTGATTCCCACTCAGGCAGATCCTAGTGTAGAAAGTTTGTCGTTTCACTTGCGGAAAGTCAGTGGTTTCCTTTAAGCACTCAGGAATTCTTCACCATCCCAATACATTGCCTTGAGCTCGATATAAATGAAAGAATCTTTAGGAAGCATTAGCCACCATTACTCCACTCCACACCACTATTGTTTGTTTGTGTCTATTATTAAGTCCATTTTAATCAGCTGCAAATTTTCATCATTGTTTTATTTTATTTGAAGTGTTTCAGGTGTAGTAAATGCAGTGAAACTGTGGCTATGATAGAAGATAGCTTAGTTTGCAGCCATTGTTCAAACAAAATGGGTGCCTCAGATTACAAGTGTAAAGAAATGGAGTCCAAACAATTGTTTATTACAGGGTTACAATGTCTACAACAAAATGATGTCAAAGGTAAACAAGACCATTTAATTATCTGTCTTGAATTGTAAGTCTCATAGGATGACAAACACCACTGTGGTATTACAGTTAATACAGTGCTCGCTCTGTAAATGGGAGGTTTTGGGTTCCATCCCCAGACGGTTCTAGTTGGATAGATACTGTTCCTTCACCAAGCACTTGGCATTACGGAACGAAAGTAACAGTACTTTTCAATGGGAATTAAAAATAAACAAAATCTTGTGTCAGGGTAGGCATGCCAGGATTAAGGAACCTGCTTTATAATGCTTTCAGAGCAATGCAAAGGCAAAATTTCCACATCTTTGTCTATAGCTGGTGATGTCTCGATATAAGTCAAATATTCTTGACTGGGACTTTAAACAAAGATGATACTTCCTGGTGTTGTGGATCTCATTGTGAGAAAAAACGTGAAGAAAACGGCATATAGCTTGTTAATTTGGATTTTGAATTGTGCAGGATCTAAGTGTTTGAGGAAAACTCGAGAACTAGGTGAAAAACCTTCATTTTAAGCAGATGGCTGAAAATACAAGAACTGCCCTTACATTGGATGCCTATCTAATATATCTTTACCTCCACATTTCTGCCATTTAGTAGATGTAATTATAGAAAGAATTCGAAATGCTTAGCTCAAAGACATACCACGCCACTTTGAGCCTTCTTTGGAAATAAGCATAAAATGGAGGAAAGGATGTAAAAAATGATAAGATAATATTTTAACAATTAAACATTTGTTATTTATTCTAATTTATTGAATATTTTATTCAGAAAAGTAATAATATTTTAAAAGTTTTATAACACAACATGCTGGTAAAGACATATGCCATTCATTGATGTACCAAATATTGTCTGTTTCAGGGGCTGTAGATAGTCTAAAGAAGTGTTATAAAATCAGAAAACATATCTTATATAAACATCACAAAGACTTGGCTGAAACACAGGACTGTTTAGCCAGATGTTATGCAATCATAGGTATGTGCGTTTATTCTCCTAATGGGGTTCGCCGCTGTACCACTTGATACCCTCTAACGTTTGTGCGAAACACTTATTTCCAATGGATATGGAATCGCATGAGATGACGTTTTCCCGCGAAAACGACGTCATTCCGTGACGTTGACGTTTTCCAAAACGTTCAGCACAAACGTTAAGAGGTATTGAGCACGTGGTACGGCGGCAAACTCCATTCATGTCCAAACCACACTCCCAAAACAAAGTAAAAACTTTGAAACTGACAAATTGTGTTAAACATGTGAACTTCTACCATGGAAGTGAGGTCCAGTGTTCTGGAGAGGTAAGCACCTCCTGTTTAGCTAGCTACAAATCAGATGTGGATTTTATTCATTACTCCTAAAGAAATTTCTTCGGTGGTTTGACATTAGATATAAAAAATCTCCTATTCTTTCAGACGGTCTGAAACACTGCATTAAATGAATACAATTCTGGTAGATCCTCGTGTCAAAGTTTGTTATTTTAGAAGCCAAATACTGGTGGTTTCCTTTGGGCACTCTGGTTTCCTTCACCAACCTTGAAGTGACTGGCTTGCTATATATGAAATACTTTTGACATAAGCACTAGACACTGTAACTCCTTTCTACTCAGCTGTGGCAGTCTCTATGTTTGTATATCTGGTTCCAAACATTAACTTTTACTCTGTATCAATATTGGATTTGTACACTAAAGATTGGATGCTTCTGTTCATTTTTCAGTTCATTTCAATGTCATTGTGGTTTTACAGCTGAACAGGTCTCTTATCATATACACTGCTTTTGGGTGGACCATACTTGTACATTAAAGATTGGACGTTTCTGTTCATTTTTCAGTTTCTTTCAATGCCATTTAGTTTTTACAGCCAAACAGATCCCTTATCATATACACTGCTTTGGGATAGAGCATACACTTCCAGTCCTTAGTCTTCTCTCCACTTAGGTTAAATTCCCACTTGGGATATATATTAGTGCCAGAAACTTTCTTATTTCGCCTGTTAAAGGTTAATGGTTATCTGTGGGCATTCTGGTTTTCTTCCATCATCCTTGAACTGAATCCTAAATATAAGTAAAAAAAAAAATTGACAGGGGTGAAAAAATATTACTCCACTCCTTTATGGCAAATTAATATCCCCCACAAATGAAACATAGGGGTTGATTTTGTCCATTTGATCATCTGTCTTTCCGACTGGCTGTCCATTGCATTATTGTATACACTACATATTTTCTTTGCCTATGGATGAATGGATTTTAATCAAACTGGACACACGTATATACAAACACAAGACGTTGTGTTACATGCAAAATTTAGTATTCAACTATCTTGCTGGTAGGGATGGGGGCTATTTGTCTCTTAAGAGACTGCTCTAGTTTTATACTTTATTTTACTCTTGCAGGAAATTTTAAGAAGTCAATAAGTTATCTGCGTGACAGCATAAAGACAGTAGAAGCAACATATGGATCTGGGAGCATTGAATTAGGCAATGAGTTACAGAAATTTGCAGAAGTTTTGTGTAATGGGAATGAGATGGATGAGGCATTATTGGTTACGGAGAAAGCACTGACTATATTTGAGTTCCAGTATCCTGAAGGACACGAGAGTATTAATGATCTGAGGCATTTAAAACAATGTTTAACACAAATAAAAAATACCATGTGATTTTACTTATTTTTGGTGCCTTTTTATTTGTTTGTGTTGGGAGTTTTATAATATTTGTTTGTCTCTTTTTGTTTGCCTGTCTCTATCAATAATTTGCATTCTGTTTTGTTCTTGGTTGCAGTCTGTTGCCAAGTACACATTTAGCTCACCTGAGCACTGTCTGATCAATTGAGCTGTTATGAAAAGTATTTGTCTGTTATGCATCATGTATTGTCAGTCCTGTTTTATGTATCAACATTTCATTGACAACACTTGAAATGAACAGTGTTTGTCCAGACTTATTCCAGACTTCCCAGGACTTCTCATCAAGTCAGATTCATTACGGTCACGTTAGGTAATTTAGAGGACAAAGTCATACAAAAACCATTTAAACACTCTAGAAGTCATTTTAGCACATTCTTCTCATAAATTGGTTCATGCTGGTTCAAATGTTCAATCCCAAAGCAAAGTTAAAACTTCCAAGCTGGCAAATTAGGGTATATTTCCGCCAGGGTAGTGTGACCAGTTACTCTGGAATGGTAAGTACCTTCTTTGTAGGAAGCTACATCCTCCACGTGTGTGATTAAAATTGGGAACGTCAAATATATCGAGAGCATGCCTGGACACAGTAACATCATATTTATCAACAATATTGTGGTGACAGCCATAAAATGTTTATGAGGATCTTGATAAACCTAGACATACAATATCTCTATGTTAAAAATTTATTTGTAAGCAGCTTGTTTGCTTAGTTGTATAAAGTAGTGTGAACAAACTCCACCATAGCTTATTAATTGTAAAACAAATGTACCATAAGCAGGAAAAGCAGGTATATTGCTGAAAAGAAAAGTTGACAAAAGAAAAATTGAAGTTAGTAATCACATTCTTCAATGTTACTTTTATCTCTTCATCTGGGTAGCTAGCTAGACAGGAGGTGCTTGCCATTCAGGTGCATTCTGGTCGAAGTTCACGTGTTTAACTGGATTTGGAAGTTTTTTTTAACTTTGTTTTAAGTTTTTGAATTGATCATGGAAAGTGATGTTTGATGTTTGTTTTTTGGTATGAGCATGATAGGATTTTTTTTGTTTTAAGTAATTTGGTATTTCATGGTTTGCCAAAGTAAAAGTATTTTGAATTGTCTATGGAGATTGATACTGATTATTATCAGTAGTAGATATAGTTTTTTAATCAACAGAACACAGTTCTAGAGTAAACGCGTTATGGCAACGTGATGTCGCACTTGCCTATCGTGCCACAACTGGCGGTTGTGTGTGCATCTGCCTGTTCTAGCATCTAATAAAAATGACTTTTAGGCGCTTTTAGCATTTGAAGCGCTTGCACGCACACAGGTCCATTACTATAACATCGGGTTAGTCGGCAACTTTAAAATATAGTGACTTATCAAGGTCTTGGCACGTATCAGGATTCGAAAACCCGACTGTTGAATCTACAGTTATGTGCGCTACCGATTGCGTAAATACTGGTATAACATATGAATATACCATTAACTAAATGTAAAATTGATTGATGATCCTAAATTTGGAGACTGTGAAGGCCATCTATCCCAATGTTTTTTTGAATAAATGATACGACCGATTCTTCAAGTTGTTCTCGTATTTAGACTTTTAACTGAACTATGGCGCCCACGAAAGACTACATGGCAAACGTGATGCGTTTTATTTTTCAATTGTCAACTTTCCTATTCAATATACATGTTTCTCCTGCTTATGGTGTATATATTTCACAATTGAGACGCTATAGTAGAGCTTGTTCCCACGTTATACAACGGAAACAAATAAATTGTTGACCAAAGGATATTGCAGACCTAGGCTTATCAAGGACCTCAAAAAGTTAAATGACCACCATAACACAATTGCTATGAGGTCTCTAGTATTACCCTGGATATATTTGCCGTCCCACATGACCATGTTCCTATTATCTCAATTTTGATTACACACGTTTCGGGTGAATCTAGCTAACTAGAAAGTACTTACCCTTCCGGATCACCCTCCCAACTTCCATGTTGGAAGTTTACGTGTCAAACCTAATTTGCAAGTTTCAAAGTTTTTATAGTTTGGTCCGTTTGTTTTTGATTTGGTACTATATATATATATATATCGGAGAATATATGTATAGAATCATGAAGGTGACCATGTACTTTGCAATATTAACATAAATCCGGTTATTTTTACCTACATTAAATATAAAATATTAATGCCTGTATCACCTCACGGAAAGAGACACTTACACACCTTGTCTAAAATACACCTACGCAAGTCCGGTTTCAACAAGAAGTGTAATTAAGTTTGAAGAGGTATTATGAAACTTTAAATTAAATTTTACATGTTGTAAATTGTTTTGAGAAATTTATTGATAAGATATGCAATTTTACTTTTTTTCTACCACGAGGCCGTAAAGAGCATGAGAACGCCGCCAGAAACTTCAATGAAGTATTCTGTTAAATTAAAATTATGTAATTTTCATAATGGAAGAAGCTCAATCGGCAAAATATAACCCCGTCATTTGTCTTTAATTACTTTTGGAAGTAATGCTATAAACTAGCGTCAAAATTATTTCTCTGCACTAAACTATTAAAACTTTAAAAAGGAATAATAATAAAACTAGAACAGTAATTGTGACAAGCACAATGACGAAAGTCTTCCACCACCCGGACATTTTAAACTCTACTTATAACTACCAGAAACCATTTTTATTTCAATATTTTTTCAAAAATAGAAATGATGACAAAAAAACCAAACTATTGATAGATACTGTGTCTTACATTTTTAGATTGAGTTAGGTTATATACTGTGATCACCATTTTAAATGGAATAATATGAACCATTTTGAATTCCTGTTTTAAAGCATTATAAGAAAAATTAAAATTTTAAGGTTTAAATGAAATAAAGGTCCAAGAGTGGGAGTAAGTATATGTCTGTGTATCATCTCTCTCTCTCTCTCTCTCTCTCTCTCTCTCTCTCTCTCTCTCCTTTGTGAACTGTTTTTCAAAGTTTTAAGTTTTAATTGATAAGGGCCATTTACCAACAACCCTTTCTTAAATATTTATAAGAAACAAAACGTTTGCTGTCAAATAATAGTAAAAGTAGTAATTGGTTGAAATCCAAACAATGGACATGTTGATTGACACCACATATACCCAACATCACAACCTGTTGTTTTTATGAGCTAATAATGTGTTGATTTAAAATTAAACCAACCACTTATCCAGGAAATGATATTGAGGTAAATATTCAGTAAGTAAATGCAACTACTCTATCAAATTGAATAATGAATAAACGCCATCAACCCCAGGACAAACTGGCCGTTCGTGTTGTTTTTAAAAAAGATATTTGACTTGTTAGGTTTTGGACAAGGATCATTGACTACTTAAGCATCCGTCACAATGAAGATTTTTGCTTATTGTTTTAATCAGATTTATCTGATCCTTTCCCAATCTTAAAAAAATGATAGCACCCATCCCATGGGGCAAAATATAGTTTAAGGGTGGGGATCTCAAGGTTAATACCTATACCTACCCGTTCCCACTCTCCTATTGTAATGACCCATTGGTTTTTCTTTAGTTTAATTGTATTGAACGTTTCATATAGAAGATCTCAACAATTCAAAAGTTAGTAACCAACCCCACCCCTCCCAACCTTCCCTCTGAAATGACACCATGGGTATTTCTATAGTATCATTCTAATCAATTTTTCAAATGGAACCAGAGATACATAGTTCTAGGGTCGGGGTGTCAACCCTTTAAAAGTTAGTACCCAGCCCGCCCCGCCCATTCTCACCTTCCCTCTGGAATGACCCCATGGGATTTTCTGCAGTACCACTATTTAACTTTTCATACAGAACCAGAAAATACATAGTTTAGGGATGGGGATCTCAACCATTTAAGAATTATCACACTACCCCGCCTATCCCCCCCTCCCTGATACTCACGGGAAATATTGTGATATGGACTTTTGCATCTAAAGATGCTGAGCATGAATATATATAGTTTTATAGTATAAGATAAAGTATTAATGGCAAAATTGATGATTATATATTTTAAGACCCCGTCCTTTTGCCCATCCCCTACTGACCCTACTGATAACAATAGAGCTTTAATACAGGGATCTACCCTGAAAATTTGAATGAGATTGATTGATGCGTGTAAGAGAAAGATGGTGAACACAATTGATCGGAGAAACAAATAACAGTAATATAATAGTGGAGAACCGGAAACGAAAGAAAAGCAACAAGTCTTCCAACTAGTATACTAGGTGGAAGACTTAATATAATATAGTTTCCTTCAATTTTGTTGTGGATAACTTGTACATGCGACTGTTGTTGTTTTATTGTTTAGTGAACACCGATCAAACAAATACCACTCTATATCCAAACCACAAACCAAAATGCAAAGTCCTATTTGGGTAGTTCAGTTGGTAGTGCTCGCTCCGTAAGTAAGAGGTTCGAACCACGACCGGGTCTGTCCTAAAACTTGAAAGTTGGAGGTGACTGTTCTTTGGCCAAGCAGTCGGTATTTCGAAATGAAAGTCATGGTTGTTTTGGATGGGAACTTGAAATAAACGAGATCATGTGGCACGATAAGAACCATATTGTACCATCAGTGCAACACACATGCAAAATTTCTGCACCTTCGTCTATAGCTGGCGACTTCTCGATGTATGAAACATTCTTGACTTGGACGTTACTAAACTTAACTCCAAAAGGAAAGTTAAAACTTTGAAAACTTGCAAATTAAGCTTACACACGTGAATCTACACAAGGAAAGTGAGACCGGATGCAAATTGGCAAATTGTAAAATTCACACATTCGTATTTATGGACCACTTGTTTTAAGAAGTTGGAAATTTGAGAGCTCTCAAATAGTCCTATAACCATATCACTGGACATTTACTTCAGTGTCCGTTCATAGTAAGGAATCGTATGACCAGTGGTCAGTATAGGCATTTGTCTTTATTATCTTGTTTAAATGCTTCGTATCGTGTTCTTGTTTGCGTCGGCTGTTGCAAAGTAAATTTTTTCAGTAAGATATTTTTTCCCACCTACCTCCAAAGAACGCTAGGATGGGCTCGCCAATGATTCCTTCCAGCGTGATCAGACACTTTTGGAGAAAAAACGCTACTTAGAATTAAGGTTTAATCGGTATCTTCGATCATTACTATTTGTTCGTGCAGTTTAAATTATACAAAGGCAGAGAAAGAAAATTATACTCTTGAGATTATATTAATTTTGTTTAATACATCATTTAGTTAATCTATTTTAGGAATTAAAAGAAACGTATGAGTTGTAAAACTAGTTTAGAATATCTTCATGCTTTACTAATGATTTGAACTGTAATGTCAGTGATCCGATATATGCTCATGTTTGTACTATTTTATACATTTTTTTAATACGAATTACCGTAAACATAAGCGGGCGTTATATATCGAAAGTATCTTGAAAGATCTTTATCACAACACACGGGTTTTCTTAACAAGATAATATAGTAAGTTGTAATTTTATAATCTTGTACTTTTATGTGATGGCATGCTATAAGATTAAGTGCCTTCACACTAAAAGTGCTGTATCAACCCGGATATTATTAAGTATTTTAAGACAAGTTATGCAAATTGGTTCACTATTATATGTAAACAACCGATTACAGAGTTTTTCCAATTACTGTATTTTCATAAATATATAATGTATAAAATAAACACTTATGAATATATCTGAAATGTTGAAAAATAAAATTTTGAAATGTTCTGTTAAAATTCATTTTAATATTTCTTCTTATATATATGTTGATTTTATTATCAACCAATATAAATATTCTCGAAGATTCTAATTTTGAAGAATACTAGTATTTAGATAATATTTATATTATTCATATATTTTTTCCTCATTCACTTCAATTTTTCTATTGCCAATTTCCTTTCTATGCAGCTGCAGCAATATACTGTTGCCCCCTTTTATGGTGTATTTTTTTCACAATGAATGCACCATTAGTATAGCTCGTTCCCACAATAGGAGCTTTATACAACGAAGGAAGCTGCTTACAAATTTATTGTTGACATAGGGACACTGCAAACCTCAAGCTATCAAGGCCCTCAAAAAGTTGTATGTGTGTCATCACAATATCGATGATAAGTATTGTGTCTGTATTAAAAATTACCCAGGATATATTTGACGCCCTATTGTTGCATGTTCATTTCATTCTCAATTTTCATTGCATTCGTGACAGGTGTATCCAGACAAAATGGAGGTGCCTACTCTTCCGAAGAACCTGGCCTCACTTCCCTAATAGAAAATAACGTGTTTATCCTAATTTACCAGCTCCAAAAAAGTAACTTTAACAGTTTTACTTTATTTTTTGGGATTTTGGTTTGGACATGGAATGGGATGTTTTAGGTATGCATATCTGTTTGTGTAAAGTGTCACCACATTTAGACCAATGCTCGTCCAAGGTCGTACTACTGTTCTTGTATTGTGTCTTTTTCATGATTGCGTTGGTTGTTACAAAGTACTTATTATTCACCCTTTCTGCTTTTATATTTTACAGATAATCATTATGTTTGTCACAATGATATATTCAGTGCAGTATACATCAACATCAAAAGAAGTACCTATACAGCTATTACTGCCTTTTATTATCAACCAAACTTTAAACAAAAGTAAAAAATAATCACCCCTCTTAAATATGGTAAGTCAAATTCAGAACACGAACATGAGACAAAACAACAACAGACATAGCAAGATATCTAAAACATCACTAAAGAGTCAAGTTTACAATTAGAAAGTCAACGTTAATGTAACAATGAATCTTAATAATACTTAAGAAATCACGCACTTGTCAGCACACAAACAAACAGGAAACTTTACTAGTTAATGACAGAAATTCTAAACAAGACGGGACAAGGGCAGAACAAGTTGGTTTACTATTGCGGCTGCTGACTGGTTGGGCACTGAAGTTCATTTCATATACATGGGTTGAAGAACAATTTGAGAGCTCTAAATTCTTACTGATTTTACAACTAGTGACCCGTAAATAAAAAAATATAAATATATTTATAAATTTAAGTCAACAGTCAATAAAACAATAACCAAAATCTGACTGATGGCATATGGTGTTATAATATTATAATGAAAGTAGAAAAAACGGTTACTGTATTATCACATTTGAACAATATTTATATTTAGCATTAATTTCCATGTGACGTGTGTAGCGAATATTTAGCATGAATTTTACACGTGCCATGTATAGCTAGTTAAATAAAAGGTGTTTACCCTGGTGAGGCATCCGACCTTATTACCCTGGTGGAAGTTCGCGTGTTACCCTTAATGTCTAGGTTTCAAAATTTTTACTTTGCCTTTGGTATTGTAATTTAAATATAGATTAGTATGTTGGTTTTTTATTCAAATAAATTAAAACTTATCAGCCATCTAGATATGTAATGTTTTGCCTTATTAAGTTTAGTCTGTTGATTTGTAGATGTGATAATGTTAATGATTTGTGATCACATTAAATTGTGTTCGACGTCGGTTGAAGGCAAAGCACTGGTTGATTCATATCTAGCTGCATTTGAAACTTTATGACAAACGTGATGCAATATACCTGCTTTTCCTGCTTATGGTGTATTTGTTTCCAAATTAATACGCTATGGTAGAGCTTGTTCCCACTACGGGGACTTTGTACAACGAAATAGGCTGCTTGCAAATAAATTGTTGACTGACTCAGGGATATTGCAAGCCTAGGCTTATTTAGGCCCTCAAAAAGTTTTATGGCCGTCATCACAGTATTGATAAGTTTGATGTCTCTGTTTCTAGGATTGCCCTGGATATATTTGGCGTCTCATAGTTCCATTTTCCTTTTACACAATTTTGATTACACACGTGGAGGGTGTAGCTCGATAAACAGGAGGTACTTACCCTTCCAGAGCACTCGGCCTCACTTACATGGTTGAAGTACATGTGTCTAACCTGACTTGTCAGTTTCAAAGTTTTTAATTTGCTTCTGGATTGTGATTCGGACATGGATTAATATCTTTGTTTTTGATTCGATACATAGTATTGTTAGATAAACATTGGTTAACAAAATTATTCGTATTCTCAAATTGTAAAATTCTTTCACTTTCTAAACAATGCTTAATCGTTCAAAGTATTGCTATAAGGGGATTTGTTAAAATATATATATTTGCTCTTTCTTCAATTCTCATTTCAACATTTTAAAAAAATATTTGAATTTCCATAAATGTGATAAGAGCACAACTTATGGAGATTTTATTCAAAAATAACTGTCTAGTGCTGCAAATTATTTAACAGGATTAGTAGTAATCATCAAATACAAACATGCTTATCCATGTCCAAATCACAATCCAAAGAAGCAAAGTAAAAACTTTGGAACTGACAAGTTGGCTATACATGCGAACTTCCACCAGGGAAGCGTGACCGTGTGCTACGAAAGGGTGAGTACCACCTGTTGCGTGTGAACAAATCTTCATATCTCTCGCACTAAAGGACAATAAATGTATTTTATGGTCGTCATCACAGTATTGTTGATAAGTTTGATGTCTCTGTGTCCAGGATTGCCATGGATATATTTATTTCCCATAGTTTCATGTTCCTTTCAAACAAATTTTGATTACACACGTAGCGAGCTAATATGATATTTCTCCTGCTCTGGCGATTGTGTTCATCCTATCAATAGTAAGCATTTATCAATGGGGTATAATAACACTTTTGAGGACTTTGATAACCCAGGCTTGCAACATTCCTGGGTAATCAAATAAAAACAAACATACTAATCCATGTCCGAAATCACAATCCAGAAGCAAACAATTTATTTGCAAGCGACCTGCTTCGTTTTACAATGGCCATAGTGGGAACGAGCTCTATCATAGCGTTATTTTGGGAAACAAAAACACCATAAGCTATAAGCAGGAGAAACAGGTATTTAGTGTTCATTTATTTTGTATATTGCGTTGTTTTGATTTACCACCATTTTGATTATACATGAAATTGGTACTTATTGAGGTTTAATGTACTTAAATAGTATTTCTGTTGTGTTAAACAACCGGTCGGATATGCGTAAATTTACAAGGTTATTACCGCACTTGCAATGAAAGCACTTAAGAGCATAGTGCACTTTTAAACATCGTCAGCAATTTTACAAAATTTAATGTTAATTGGGTTTTAACTGACTTATCAAATAAGAAGCAAACATACTTATCCATGTCCAAATCAGGAGTTGTTGGTTCATTTAATAATTCAACTGTTTAGAATGGCGGCCTATCGCGAAAGCAAAATGATTGTAAAAGCGAAATCACTGAGGACCCTTTTTAAGAGAAAATAAACCGAAATAAATGTTTGAAATCATACACTAAGGCAGGTTCGCTCATGTGTGTAAACTGTTTTAAGGTTCGTACAATAGGTACGCTTGCAACGGGTAAACCTGTCGATACTCTGTCCTTTTAATACCCAATGGTATCGCAAATTTTAGTGTTATGCATGACCAGAAAGGAGTTCGAGCGTACGACCTCTCGTTCTCATGATGGACGCTCTATCCCTAAGCCACAGTGTTACAAATAACACAAACAAATCTTGAAATGAGATTTTCGCAAAATTTCCCAAATCAAGTTATATGATAGCTTTAAAGCAAGCTGCTTACAAATATATTGAACTAGGGATATTGCAAGCCTAGGCTTATCAGGACCCTCAAAAACCTTTATGGCTGTTAACAGAGTATTGTTGATATCTCTGTATCGAAGATTGCGATGGATATATTTGACATTCCATAGTTTGACGTTCCTTTCACACAATTTCGATCACACACTATGTTGGTGTATCTAGCTAATCTGGAGGTGCTTACCCTCCCGGCACATCCGGCCTCACTTCTCTGGTGGAACTTCAAATGTTTAACCTAATATGTCAATTTTATTTTGCTTCTGGATTGTGATTCTGACATTGATTTGTTTGTTTTTGATTGTATTACTCAGGACAGAATTGTTAAAACCTTAATTAAAATAAAGATTTTGAACTGATAGGAAACGCAGGTTAGACATGAACAAAAGATATTTTTTAAAGGAGGAGAGTTTTAAAGTGTGTTTATTAGTTGATAGTTGAACTTTGCAAAATGCTATACTCTGTTGAATAGAGGCAAATAAATTAATAGAAAAATGTTTAGTGATTGATGCATATTAAAATATGAATGTTGATGCAAATTAAAAATTGTTAAGCATGACCATGCGGATTAAAAATATCTGCTGTCACTAAGAAAAACACATATAAATACCTAACACAGATTTATTTAAGATAATGATTTTCTTTTTTGCAAAATAATAAGAGACAAAATGATAGTAACTTCCAAAACGTCTTTTGCTCATGCAATGGAGCATGTAAATTTGGTACTAATAATTTATTTTCATTCGATTTCTTCTTCTGGGAAGTTTAAGATTTTATACGTGTCAAGTGTCATCCAGTTCTTTCCAGTCAGGATTTTTTATTAATTCAACCTTTAATAATTGTAGTATAAATATTAATATGATTGTAAAAACACAGATATCTGAAATAAAACTTTGACAGGTTAATCTGGTGTTGTCGTTTTTTAAAAACGGGTGAGCGGAGCTAACCCAGTTTGATAAGTTAAAACATGTTCGATATTCACAAAGAATTTCCGCGAAAAACAAAAATGAATTAATTTAAAAAAAATTGTAAGTTGTAAGCGACGGATTGTTAATCGTATGGCTCTTGTGCTAATTTAAATAAACCGGAAAAACTTTGTTTGTAATCGATCTATGATGGTTAAGATCGAATGACTCTCGCGCTAATTTGTCATAAACCGCTTCTCTTTAACTATAAATGAGTGGGTAGATAATTTTGTAAATGACGCGGATCAGGAAACATTTTGTATAGTTTCATATTCTTAAGTGATTTTACATATTCATGACATATTTTTCTTGGGTAACATCTCATGAATATTCATAATTTGATAACATAAATACCACGCCGTTTCAATGTTTCTGGTACACGGGCAAATTGTAGACGGGCCTATTGGTTCTATTTAGTCTCATTTTCTGTTGAATTGGATAATCATTCAGTGGCAGAAAGTAAGGTATGTTAACATTGTTTTATAAATTTATAACGCAGAATTATTTAGTTTTTATTAAGTTTTCAATTTATATAGTCCCTAGCTAATTTGGTTAAATATATTTTGGTCCTTTGGAATTTTTTCAAGCCTTTGAATTTTTTTCACAGTTTGGCCCAAGTACTACTGATAAGGAATTTTATTTCACAACGGCCGTCAAGTGTTGTAAAATTTACACGGGAATATGCAGAAGATTATAACTCTTAAGTCAATCCATCGGTTATGATCACTATTTTCTTTTTTATAAAGCATATATATATATTATATATATATATAAACTAATAATTAGAAGCATTCGTACTTGATACGCCAGGTCATGCGGTGATATAATTCCATTGCGCTACTTTTATATCAATGTCATAAATATCAAAAGGATATGGTATAAATAACTTTGCAGCCGTATTTCAACAGGATTGCTCAATTTTGCTATGATCAACTTTTTTCTATGCAACAATAAACGTTTTTCCTGCTCAGTGTATTTGTTTTACGGTTAATACGTCATAGTAGAGCTTGTTCTCATACAAGGATTTATACAGCAAAGAAATCTGCTTACAGGTTAATACGTCATAGTAGAGCTTGTTCTCATACAAGGATTTATACAATAAAGAAATCTGCTTACAAATGCAGTTTGGATCCCATGTGTCCAAAATAATCATGGATACATTTGACTTCTCTTAAACATTTGCTCTTTTTATTTTCAATTCTAATTTTACCCATGACGGTGTATCTAGCTAAGCAGAAAGTGCTTACCCTTTCGGGAAACCAAGATTTACTTCCCTGATGAAAACTCCCTCATGCAAAGTATCTCCTTAGCTGATTTAAGTAAAATATATTTTGGTTCTTTGGGTTTCTTTTCAACATCTTGGAAAAAAAGTTTGGGTTTCATAATTTTGGTCCAAGCACTACTGATGAGAAATTGCATTCCAAGAAGGCCGTGTAGTGCTGTAAAATAAAGACTGGTATAATATGCAATTTAAACCTCTGAGCCGGTATGTTTCCTGGTGGCTGGTGCTTCAAGGATATCATAAACTCGGTAGGCATAATTCTGTATTATTGTCAGGAATGTACTATTGTCTAAATTTGCTACTAGTTGAAATTTGAAATTCCCCAAAAACCTAAGTTATACTCTGATGGGAAGTATTTCCTTAGCTGATTTTGGTAAATTATATTTTGGTCCCTTAGGTTTCTTTTCAACATCTTGGAAAAAAGTTTTGGTTTCAAAATTTTGGTCCAAGCACTACTGATGAGAAAATGTATTCCGAAACGGCCGCCTTTTGCTATAAAATTAAGACTGGTGTGGTATGTAATTTAACAAAATTTCACTTTTCAAAATTTTAACCTTAGTTTTTTTAATTGGGCATGTCTGATTTTGATTTAGGTTCGACCACTACTGATGATGAATGTTATTTCAAAACGACGTCTTGTGCTGCAAAATTAGAATAACTAATTAGATTTTATATTTAATCCTGCGATTATGACATTGACGATTATCGTTTTCTTTCACCATCTATATTTATTTTCGTAAAATCCAGATATGTAATATTTTTTTGTCAACTGCTCCTTTTTAATCCATTATTTCATAAAATTTAAAAACAACATATTAGATTGCAAACTTTAAATGTTATTGGTTTCCTTTTAAGTAAAATGAAATGTTTTATGTAGTTTTATTCTGCGAATTAAGAAAAGAATTTAACCTGTCTGATCTTTTTTATTTTACCTGTGTATATCCGTGTTGAAAAGCTGACACGGTTTGGGTTGGGTTTTATACTAGTATTATATACATGTATGCTATTATATACTTACTGTTTGATTCATGCCCGCCGTAGCACATGCATGTTTTTCAAGCTTTTAGATATGAAAATCGACAAATTTTCTATCATGCCTTATACCGTTGTGAGGTATGCATTTTGTCGTAATAAATGAGCACCAAAGTACATACCATCTCAGTCAGAAAATAAAACGCAAAACTTTTTGAAATTCTTATGATGATTTACTATGCATTCAGACTACAGGAAGTTTAAAAAATATGGCTCAGAAAACTTAAACTGTGCATGTCCGACGATTACATTTTTCACACTGGTAAGATCGTCTGATTAAAGGGAGACTATACAAACAAAAAATAGTAGCTAAACTGACAAATTGTAGGAGTTGTTTGTACTTGTTAAAGCGATCGTACCACGATATATGGTCCCATCCAGGATAGACTTGACATTGCCCGGATGATTGCAACTTCCGCTCTTCTGGTCCAAATGAAACAATGGTAAATCCCCGTAAAAATTCATCTAAATTCGTCTTATTCATATAAACTATTTAACGATGTGAAAATAAAGAATTATAAAATGTATTTATCTGATGCTTCGTTTCTTTGTCATAATGAGTTCTTTTACTTTTTTTTTACAAACTTGTACTTTGTCCTTTGTCATGTGCTGTATTTGCCCCAATTGTAACCTATATTTGGAGGGTTGCCATCCTGGTAGTACGATGTCTACCAGGCTTTCTTCTTCAATATGGTGTCCAATTCAATGCTGTTTTTGGTATTTCCTCACTTGGCATTCTCATCACATGACCTAACCATCTAACGCAGCGCTGTTTTATCTTTATGGATATGCTTGTACATTTACTTATCTTGGACAGATTTTCGTCGGCTATCCATTTGTCCAAAATATTTTGGAAATTTTTCTGAGGCATTTGTTGTAAATCGACTCTTATCTTCTACAAGGCACCAGCATCACGAGTTACAAATGATGACAGACTACACATTGCTGTTTGAAAACTTTTGTGTGTTAATACTAAAGTTTCCTGATTACAAGACGAGATAAAGTTTATGGATAAATGTGCGTGTCATATATCATATTTGCTCTTTTATCATTATTAATGGTTTTATAAGGTATGTACAGTTTAAATGAGGTGCTCATCAATTGTAATTAATTCTGCCATTTTGTCATTTACAACCATAACTTCTTTTGCTGGCTGCATTTATAATCAGTTCAGTCTTGTTGACATTTGATTTGTCTTGTATTTGCCTTCTTGGTTTTGATATTTCTGCAAGATCGTCCGTAAAATCAAGATTTTCTAGCTGTTGAAACACTATCCACCGTAATTGACATTGATACCACCAAGAACATAATTGGGGATGCAGCCTTAACGGACAACAGATTTTACCTCAAATCTGATATGTTTTTTCACGTTTTTCGCAAATTTCATGTTCTATGCATATTTCATTGTCTGTTTTTGTTCCATATCATAACATTTTTAATTAACAGCACTAGACGGCCGTCTCGGAATATAATTCCTCATCAGTAGTGTTTTAATAAAAATTGTGAAACCATTTTTGTGTCTGATTTCTCTTTTTGTCTTTCAATATATATATACGAACATATCAGTTCAAATTGTTATATTTCCTTTAAGTACATCTCTATTTTTCAGTTTACAACTGACTGTCAAGTTGTACTGCAATGCCGCCAAAGAAGAGAAACCATACGGATTCGTCGTCGCCAAACAGACGAGCGGAAAAATGCCCAAGGTTTAATGTGTGTATATACATACAAATAATGTCCATGTTTCAAAGTTTTTATTGAATGTTCTTAAGCTCGTTTAGTTCAAGAAACATAAAGTCTGATTTTACATAAAATGGTAACAATACAGTAACTGCTGTATGTTGAATACGTCTATATGTATAAAAATTTGGCTAAATGAACACCGCAAATCAGACCGGAAAGAGCAATGACTTCGACGCGAAATATTTTCTTAGAATTTTTTTTTGCTAAATATATTTCATTTTATCCCTTTTTCATTTTATAGAGCAACTGGCCTCACTTCCCTGATGTATGTTCACTTGTTTCACCTAACTTGTCATTTTCAAAGTTTTTACCTTACTTCTGGATTGTGCTTCGGACAGGGATTGGTATGTTTGTTTATGATTTTTAAATAAAAGTTTTTTAGTTATTAAATTTTATCTATTGTTCTCGCCCATTGAATATTGTCTTTTATCCTAGTTATTTATGATAAATACACTTAAAATTAATATACCATTGAACATACTGTAAAGGAGATTATTTTCGCGGGGTAAAAATTTCGCGATTTCTGAATTTTCGCATTTTGCATGAATGTATATCTCGCGTAACCAATATGAGTGGGTGTATATACAATATATATGTAGTATATTAACCTGTATGGTGAAAATTTCGGCGTGTGTAATATTTTCGCGGTAATTTCTTTAGCGCGAAATAAGCGGAAATATATCCATGCAAAAATTCCCCCTTTACAGTAAACCTAAGATCATGTCAAGAGTAGGAAGTCCTATAAACAGTGGTCCCAATACACTCAGGGATATCGATCTATATCTTGTTTTGCTTTTTCATTAACGAGTATTTTGTCGTGTTTTGTAGTTGCATCTACTGTTGTCATGTACAATTTTTTTATTTACAATTTTTTCGCAAATATACTTTTTTATTCAATATAATTATGATTAAGTTTAATAACCCACGTTCTTTTTTTATAAATTTTTTAGAAATGTCCTTCCGGAGAACCAAATGATTACATTAAGTCCGACGGAGAAGATCCAACACAGTATGAAAATTTACCATTCGCTCAGAGAGGTCTTTTCGATGTTTATCATAATTTTGGCAGTTTTATTACAGTAAAGAAAGGAACAATAAAGCCGAAAGATAAGGAACGCGTTTAGCCGTTTTCCATAGCATGTATGAATTTGCTATGAAGGAAGACTACAGAACACGCATTCATATCGCATTTGATCCGGCATTGTGGGAAAAATGGAACCCAGAAATTCAACTTGAACAACGACCAAACAATGGTTACCTAATAGACACCTCTACAAAATTTGTAAACACATTTGGAGATATTTTCTTTTACATTAAATCCGATATCAAGAAAAATGTAGAAGATTTAGTTTCAAAATTGGAAAACATGTTGGAAACACAGGTCGGTCTGAAACCTACAGATATAACAATTACAAATTCTAACGAATTTGGCAACAAGGATATAATAAATGGATCGTTTAGAGAAGGTATAGCCAACCTTTCCAATCGGCGCGCAGTTGACCAAAATATCCTTATTGGTAGCACTGACAAAGGGAAAATCGGGGGAGCATATCTCTTGACTCAGAAATTCAGAACATGCTGGGAAATTCTAGAAACAAAACACAGTCTGCAAAAGAAGAAATGATTGGTAGAAAAATGTTTGATCTTGGTATCATTCCATGCAAGGACGAAAGTAGCCACATTAAACGCGCCCATAAAATGGAGGATTTCCCCCCGCCTTGTAACGTAACCAAAGGCCTTCGTCGTGTATTTCGACAATCCATGCCATATGGAAAATGTCAGTCTCAGCATGGAAGAGAGGAAGGCGTTTTCTTCGTTTCTTACGCAAAATCATTGAATACATTTAAAGATATATTAAAAAATTTATCAGGGGAGCCTGGAACAACTTTTGATCATTTTATGAATGTTTTTTCAGCCATTGAAGGAAGTTTTTGGTATGTCCCTAGTATTAAAGAATTAAATATCCAATCCACTGTGCTGTGTAAAGTCGATTTGGACGAACATTGGGCACTCAGACGAAAGAATGAATACATATTCTACAACCACCATCAGTATTTGCATGAAATGGAAGAAAACCATCTACATACACCTTCAAATCAGGACGAATGCTTAACACCAAGGGTTCAAAGTCTTATGCAGTATGTGTTTGAACAATGGGAAACAGCCTGGTTTAAGAAGATAGACACACCGGATATACCGGATTTATCCACGGTGTTAAAAGGCCAGAAGAAACAAATTCTGCAGGAAAGCGTTCCTTTGAGAAAAGGAATGGCAGAAAAGAAGTGTCTCGGGGAGGTGTTTACAACGGCAGATATTGAGAGTAACCTGAATGATCCTTCAAAGTTTTACGGATTTAAGGCTGATTTGTTCAACATACATCCAGATGAGATCATTGTTGGACGTATGCCAAAAGTAAGTACTCTTGGGCTTGGCAAGAAAGTAATGAAATATTTGACCGAGAAAGAAAGGATGGATTGTTTTTTACTTGGGCTAAGCGAATCGTCCTCCGTTGGACATGTTATACCTGATCATGGAAAGATGTTGAGACTTGGTGTGCAAGGTATGATTGATGACATAAAAGCACGGAAAAGTAAGGCTGGTTCCTCACTGAAAAAAGAATTTTTTGAGTCTTGTTTGCGCGCTGTGGAGGGCATGCAAATGTATATTTCAAACTATGGAAAGCTAGCTAAACACCTTTCTACTCTTGAAGGTGAATACACGCAAAAGCAGAGAGACAACTTTAAGATGATTCAATTTCGCATGAAGAATCTGTCACAAAACCCACCGCAAAACCTTACTGAAGCTTTACAGTTGATTTTCTCTACGCATTGTTGTTTGCATTTAATTGGACAACCTGTTGCCGTTGGCAGACTTGATGTTCTCCTTGCAGAATTTCTATCATCCATCGACAAAACCAATCTTGAATCTGAAGCGAACTGGCAAGAAATATTCGACTGTTTTTGGATTAAGTTTGGCGAAAGAGTAATTTTAGATCCCCATAACGCAACTGATACAACCAGCTGGGGTAACTGTGCTGTCCCATATTCGTCCGATGGAAATTTCCCAAGGGGTGATTCCTTAAATCAGTGGGTGCAGCAGATCACAGTTGGAGGTCGTACCGATGACCAGGATACACATTCAACACAAAAGGCTATTGTTTTACATTGCCTTAAAGCTGCCAGGCGTCTGCCACTTAATGCGCCTTGCCTGTCGTTGAGATTATACAAGGATATTGATGAGGAAATTTTAAAGGAAACATCCAAATCCTTGTTAAGTGGTGGTGCCCATCCAATTCTGATGCATGAAGATAGGATTGTTGAAGCGCTAAAGACATCACCTCACTTGCTGCCTAATCCAATACCAGAATCAGATATCCGGAATTTCGCATGCGACGGTTGCTATGAGCCGTTGATTGCTGGAAATCTGAGTTTACGTTTACCTATATCCCCTTACCGAAAATTCTGGAGTTGACGATAAATCGAGGCGATACTTACAACGCAGCCGGGCCAGCCTATCTGCAAGGTGTACCAAGTTCATATCGGACACCACCAGTATCGGACATAAATACATTTTTAAGCTTAAAAAATGTATTTGAGGAGCATTTGAAGATACAAATAGAAAGTAGCATGTATAAACTGCTCATGAACTACGGGAATATTTGGAAAGCATGTCCAGCGCCATTGTTGTCATCCTTGATAGATGGCTGTTTGGAAAGCGGAAGGGATTTATACAATGGAGGGGCGAAGTATAAAATCGCGGCCTGTATGTTCATTGGATTTGCCAACTGCGTCGATTCACTCTACAGTATCCAAAAACTGTGTTTCGACGAAACTTCAGCTTGTGTGTCCTTGGAAGAACTTCTCTGTGCTCTGAAAAATGATTGGGGGTTTGGCATGGTAGAACCTCTTCTAGATGATAATGCTGGGAGAATCAGAGCAACAGAGAAGAGTACGTATTACCGGTCACTGAGAGACCGAGTTCTTGCTTTTCCAAAGTTTGGGACTGACGCTAGTGCAGGTGACAGAGAGATACAAAAGATAGCAGAATGGTTGTCGTTTTTGACGATGTCCACGTTCAAAAATATTGTACAGGAATCAAACCCAGCCAGTCCATTCCATCAACTTCTCACTCGTTTGAAAGCAGATTATTCAGCACCAGATGCACCTTTTGAAGTTATTTTCTGTGCCGGAAGTGGGACGTTTGAAGGTTATGTCGGCTGGGGAATGTCTCTTGGGGCGTCTGCTGATGGGAGGAGAAAAGGAATGCCAATAGCGTCAGATTTCAGTGCTGCACCATGTATACAAGATGGTCCATGTGAGGCTTCAAAGAATGATATATACAGGTAAAGTATCAACATTCCCCCCGACACATCGTGTTATCAGTAAATCATACCTTCATTTCAAAAATACTGATGACGAATCGCGATAGCGACTACAGATCAGTTGGTGTTCCAGATTAAGGCAAGTACTGACTCGTTGACATCTTGTGTTTTAGAGATTCTGTGAGCCCTATCTCATTAAGATGTGAAATAAGAGAAAATGAAGTAAATAAATAAATAAATAGTCAGTCAGCGCTAATATCTTGGCAGAGTGCTTATAAATATGGAAGAGTTCATATCCTGTAGTTATCCAAAGATAGGGATTTATAAAGGTGGTGTTGACAAATGAACGCATTTAGGCGTGAATGTATGCATACGATAACACGGTATTAATACGCGTTTATCTATAATAAACTCGTCTTTGTTTACAAACACTCTGCCACAATATCGCTGACGGACTATAAAAATGATCACATAATAAAAATAATTATTAAAAAAAACAGGATTATACATTTATAAATTCTGTCTCAGTCACAAAACTGATTGTCGCGTCGCTGTTAAAATTACATAGAGAATGAATTGTGAATGCAGACCTCATACCTGAAACAGTTAAAGTAACTTTAGTATTATAAAAGAGTTCAGAAATAATGGTTTTTCACGACGCAGTCAACATTCTTTCAGCTATATCGAGACAACAGTTCTAAAGTGATTGAAGGAAGCAAAGTATCCGAAAAAGACCTGAAAAAAGCGAACTGTCAAACTTTCTCACCTCAGAATCTGACCATGTGTACAGTTAAATAATGGGCAGTGAATGACACTGTGGTCCGCAAGCACCATTTAGACATCGTAGTCACACTTAAACTTGTAATCAATGAAGAGTAATAAGGAAATATGTCTGTTGTTGACCTTTTTAAGCAGCCTAAGCAAAGTGGAGGAATTAAATACGTTTAACACTATACATTGAAAGATTGTATTAGTAATCACCATCAATTCCCGTATATAATATTAGAATGTAACTTTGTTTATTTGATGATTGACATACAACTTGTGACGTAACAATCGTCTGGTCTTTAATAATATTGTTTGGATTGTGTTTGATTTCAATACTTGTTTACCTTGCGTCTTGTTCCTTCTATTATTTTGGTCATGAGTTGTAGGTTGTTTTTCTTATTTAATCGTCAAGAAAATGTTGCCTAGCTACATTATCTGCATTTCTATTTCAGATCGCTTGGTGCCTGGAATATTGATGCCATAAAAACTGGGTTCTCTAATGGAGCTGAAATAGATCTCAATATCCGGGAAGATTTCCCAGAACAGGAGATGGTCGATTTCCTGAGAGAATACGCGGATGGCGAAAGTATTGGAGGCAACATAATTACAGGTAAGTACAATATACCAGTATTTTAGGAAGAATGGTGATCGATTAGTCTAAAGCGACCTCTAACGGATTTCAGTACCGATCATTGCTTAGGTGTAAATCCAAAACAAACATACTTATCCATTTCCAAAGCACATTCCCAAACAAACTAAATACATTAAAACTAACAAAGTAGGTAAATAACGAGAACCTTCATAAGGGAATTTAAGTTGGGTGCTCTGGAAGGAATAAGACCTCCTGACACCTGTTTAGCTACCCACAACCGCCACGTATGTAATCAAAATTGAGGAGGAAAAGGAACATAGAACTACGAGGCGTTAAATATATCCAGAGTAAACCTTGACACAGGGACATCAAACTTATCAACATTATTGTGATGACGGTCAAAACGAAAGAGTAACAATCAAGAATAAGTGTGAAGTCAATTATTTCTGCAGGTGTATTATTTCCTTTGAGATACTCCAGTTTCAGCGATATTCCAATATTCCAAGCTGATGGTTTTCTCAAACCAGATGTATCGGTCTGGGTAGCTCAGTGGTAGACCATTCGCCTATGGTGCTTGAGATCCCGGGTTTGATCCCAAGTCCGGCCCTGTAATTTTTCTCTTCCCTGTTAAATTTGGGAGCTCAATCAATCAATGCACGTGTATTGTATGTTGCAATGCAATTCACTATTATTATGAGCGAATTTGTATTGCTTTTTGTATAAATATGGCGTATTTTACTATTTGGTATGCCATTTGTGTTGGATAACCAGTCAGAATAACAAAGAATCGATTAAAAGTAGAAAAACAAGACACAATATTCTTAGTTTCAAAGGTTTTACTTTGCTTTTGGATTGTGATTTGGACATATGTAATATTATAATTTTCAGAATTGTCTGACTGAAATATTTAACAAAATGTAATATGTCACATGGACTGGCTTTGGATTGTTATTTGGACATGGATTAGTGTGTTTGATTTTGATAATTTATACATATACGCACTTATATGTATTTAGATCATTCATTGCAAACAACTTTAACTTGGACAAACTTCATTCAGTCCTGCAGTTGTTTTATAAGTTCCTAATTATAGGGTCCTTATCAATCAATATATCCCATCACCATTCCCGTTTAAAAACTAACTTTTAATTACAGTAACATGCGCAGATGAAGATACTTACCAAAATGCTTTGAAAAATGCAGAAAAATACGATTTGTTGAGAGTACGAATGGGCGGTTGGTCAGAGTATTTTGTAGCGATGTTCAATACACATAAGAAGCAACATATGAGGAGGCCATATTATCTGCCACCATCACAGATGAACCCGTCCAACTAAAATGTGTCAAACGGAAGCAGAAATCACATATAGACCACGTGGACAGTATTAGAATCATATCTGGATTATCAAACTGTTTATATTTTCATTATTATATAATCAACATTTAACACTACATTTATGATATTATTTCAAAGTCATTTTAAATATGTACTGACTTAGGCTTGTTTCAACCTCTTGCTGCAAAATCAACTTTTAAAACACACAATGTGAATTAATGTGACACCAACAATGGATTATGACGTCACACACGTGTAGTCATATTACATCATAAGGTAATGATAGATTTTAACCTTAATAGTCAACATTTTGCATTTTTGTTTACTTTTAAACAAATTATGAGTATCTCGCAGTCTTTTAACCAAAGAGTTATTTCAATCGAAAGGACATATGTGTCCGTGTAGCAGGCAGCCGTTTGGCAGCAAGAAGCTTAAAGACGGTTAGCACATACGTTCTTACTTTAATAAAAAAAACAAACATACTAATCCATGTCCTAATATTTCATACAACAGGTATAAACGAACATAATCTAGCCGAGCACTTTCGTTTTTTACACTATTTGAGATTATTATCTAATAATTAAATTTAAATACTATCCAGTGTTGTAATTATTTTTTTTTTTGTATCTATGATCCCATAGACAGAATTTTTTGACGTTATATTAGCTGACGTCAAATTGTGCAGAAATTGTTCATGCAAGGCTAACTACCTGCGGTTGCCATTGGCAATCAGCTGCGTTCCGCTTTTAGATTATTGCGCTGTTTTTTTTAATGCGCTGGTTTTTTTCGTTTCATGTGTATAATTTAAAGATTACATGAATGTTAATAATATTGAACACATTTTTGAATTTAATTATAAGGAATGATAGTAATTTTTTCTCGATCTACAGGGTCATAGATAAAATTATTTGGTGCACGCGTATGCATAAACCGCGCCCATAGATGAAATTATTTATCCTATATATAGAAAAAAATTGCAATCATTCCTTAAAAATAAAAAAGTGGATCTACAAAACAGACCTACCGAAAGTTTAACACTAAGGTAACCAATCGAAAAGTCATCTCGGTCCCTCATAAGCTTTGGCGGGTATTATCTATCTCTCAGCAGCTTATTGGGTCACTAGCTATCACTATTTCGGCACTTGACAGCTGACTGATTTTCATCAGCTCAGTGTTAAACTTTCGACAGGCATGTAGTGTACAAATTTTAATTTTTTTTCAATAATTTAATTTTCGAAAAAGAGTGAGATGACAATCATTTTTGTTACAACGAAAAAAATTAAAACTTATTATAAATATTTATATTTTTATACATCATACTTTAACAACATTCTAACATATATACATATATAATACAATATAATATTGCATAATAAATGCGTTTAATGAGAGAGAGAGAGAGAGAGAGAGAGAGAGAGAGAGAGAGAGAGAGAGAGTATTTTACATATATATCACCATTAGTGTTTGAATAGTTGTTAAGTCATTCAACACAATGTAATTTCCATGCCTAATCATAATAAACAGACATATATTTAAGATACTACAATATTGTGGTATTGCTGCCATTCTTCAAAACTTTTTCAAGATTATTTCTGCTCGTAGCAATATTTTTTCAATTTATACACATCAGTCCAACCTGCCTTAAAGGCCGCCTCTATATAAGGGCCACCTGCTTATAAAGACCAGTAGAATTGTATTCCAACTGTTCTTTATTCTTATTATTTGAACCTGTATATAAAGGCCACCTGCTCATAAAGGACATTTTTACTGGTTCCCTTGGATAGCCTTTATAGACAGGTTTGACTGTATAATCAATTTGTTATCCTGTTATTGAAGTCACCAAATACAAAATGAAGTTTTGTATATTCTAATTGTATGTTGTTTGTAAATCCCAGGTATCTAGTTCCTCTCAAAAGTTTGCATATATTCACATTCCCAGAAAAGATGGATTGCAGTTTCATTACTTTGTTTACAAAAAAGTACATTTTCGATCATTTATTAACATAATCTTAAAAAACCGTTAGTACCGATAATATTATTAACAATACTGTATTACATTGCAGTTTTGAACTTGAAGTTGTTGTATAAATTATTTTATAGATTCCCTTCCACAGTTTTTTACATTTAAATCTTCAAAGATTTCTTGCCATTTTAGCCTTGCGGTTTGTATCGTATTATATTGCTTAAAGATTTTGTACATGTCTTTTGAACCTTTCTTACTGATAAAAAATATTTTTAAATTCGTTGGAATGAATGGACTTTCGGCTTTAGTAACAGGCGTTTGAGTAATCTTTTTCAGTGTATATTTTACCAATGAAATTATACTATTATAGCCTGATAAATTTATATTGCAATTAAAACAGTTGTTAAAACTTTTGACGTCTAAAAATTTTCCATCTATATCGAGTAAGTCGCTAAAAAATTTAATACGTTCTTGTATCATTTTCTAAAGAACATAGATTTATTCCCCTTTTTATATAACTATTGTACCAAAGGAAATTTTCAGAAGTAGTTTTATACTGCTTTATCAAACACAAAATAAAGTTTCTGTGATATCTAAATGATTGCATTTGGGGAATTCACTTTTGGGGTTATTTTTTGACGGTTTTATTATGAATGTAATTCATCATTTTGCTCCTTGAGGCCAATTTGACATTTATTGTTTTTTGCGTTTTTTGTTTCGTTCAATGCTAGATATTTGCATATAACTCTCTCTCTCGTTTAAGTATTTAACAATGTTGGTGTCAATTGTTTTTTCAAGATTGAAGCACCATGATCTTAGATGCATACCGGTATGACCACATGACCACATTGTATGACTTATTGTTTACTAAACCTTAAGCTTTCTCATTCTCTCTCTATCTCTCTCTCTCTCTCTCTCTCTCTCTCTCTCTCTCTCTCTCTCATCTATTTAAGTATTTTACAACTATAGTGTAATTAGTTTTAAAATTGAATCATCATGGTCTTAGATGCATATAGATATAGAGTATATACTATAATAAAGAATTATAACCTTTTTATTCCCTCATAATTTTTTTCCCAAAGGATTTTTTCATAAACTGCTACTGTTACCAAGAAGGAAAGATAGAACGTACAACTTAAGATACAACAAATAAAGATAAACATAATGGTATATTAAGAACGCACACTTTTGTTGTCCAGATATTTGGAAAGCTGGTGCCAGTTTCTCAATCATTTCTCATGATAATCCTAAATTTTACCATTTTTAATAATAACATACGTGAATAACAACTTAGAAAAAAAACTAAACATGAATGTTAGTAGTTTGACATGATGTTCAAATGACACAAATACCTGAAAGATGAACAGATTTTTGAAAACTTATATTTAAGGAAAATGAAAGTTAAGGAATCGTTGTAAAACCGAGGCCAATGACACTCTAGGTATTTTTGTGGGCGCATAGCTACCAGTGGTAAACATAAAAAACAAACATACTAATCAATGTCCGAATCACAATCCAGAAGCAAAGTAAAAACTTTGGAACTGACAAGTTAAGTAAGACACGTGAACTGCCACCAGTGAAGTGAGGCCGGGTGCTCTGGAAGGGTAAGCACCTCCTGTTTAGCTAGCTACACCCACCACCTGTGTAATCAAAATTGTGTGAAAGAAACATGGAACTATGAGACGTCAAATATATCCAGGGCAATCCTGGACACAGAGACATCAAACTTATCAACACTACTGTGATGACGGCCATAAAACTTTTTGAGGGCCTTGATAAGCCTAGGCTTGCAATATCCCTGAGTCAACAATTTTTTTTGCAAACAGCCTACTTCGTTGTACAAAGTCCCCGTAAGCAATAACTAATCGAGAATGGAAGTTTTATCAATCAAAACAATCATACTTATCCATTTCTAAATCCCAATCGAAAAGTACAGTAAAACTGAAAATGGCAAATTAAGTTAAACATGTGTATTTCCACCGGGGAAGTGAGGTTGGATTATCCAAAAGCGTAAGTGCTTGGTGCTCCGATAGGGTGAAATTTTCTCACGCCTAGCCAACTACATCCGTCACTTGTGTAATTGAAACTGAAAACAAAAGGAATATGGAACAATGGGAGGTCAAACATATACATGGTCTTTTTAGATAGATATATTATCAAAAACAAACATACTTATCTATGTCAGAATCATAATCCAGAAGCAAAGTAAAAACTTTGGAACTGACAAGTTAGTTAGACACGTGAACTTCCACAAGGGAAGTGAGGCCGGGTGCTCCGGGAGGGTAAGCACCTCCTGTTATCATATTGGTAAAATTGATCAGTTTTGTTGGGTAAATAATGGTTATTTCAACGTATCCAATGTTAACGGCAACACACGTTGTATAATCTTGCCAAAACAAAAGTATATTAACCACGTACTAACTTGACTTAGTGAATACGCTAATGTGTTAAAAACGCAGTCAGTTACATCGTCAATCACTTCCAGGCCAGGTAAAAAATTAAGGCATTAAAACAGGGTCATCTTGTCATTATGTTGTACCAGTCATAATTTGACAACACTAGATGGCTGTTTTTTATATATTTCCGGAGCACCCAGCATCACATCCCTGGTGGAAGTTTACGTGTCTAACCTGACCTGTCAGTTCCGAAGTTTTTACTTTGCATCTGGATTGTGATTCGGACATGGTTAGTTTGTTTGTGTTTTATTCATCATCAGTAGTGCTTAGACTAAATTAGTGAAACAAAAGTATTTTATTAAAGTGTCCGTACAAAGTCCTTAGTTATACGATATTTATATGTTTGTCTTGTCTAATACCATTGAATGTTTGTTGTTATGTGTCCTTATTTGAACTGCACATGGCTAGCTTACTACACGTTCTTACAAATACTTGCAAAAACACATTATGCAGACAACTACTTAAGCTCAAGCTGTAGGTTGCTCGCTCCGTTTGTGTAATTTGGGATTTAATCCCTCCTCCTTCCTGACTAAGACTGGAAAATCTGCAGTGACTGTTCTTTTCTCATGACATCTGTATTTAGAAACGAAGGGTTTCTCGGAAAAGACCTTTAAAAATTCGATGCCCCGAAAAAGGGCAGGTGTGACGCAAGAAACGGTCTTCGCTGCTTATTACCGCCATGAGCGCATTGCAAAGGTAAATATTTCTGCAATATCATCTATAGACAGATGCGTTTAAATATAACTGGAATATTCTTGACTGGGACATAACGTCCAATCAATCAATTAATCATTTAATTTAACTTTCCCTTTCTATGCAGCAATATACCTGCTTCTCCTGCTTATGGTGCATTATTTCCTAATAAATACGCTATGGTAGAGCTTGTTCCCATTTGGGGAACTTTGTACAACGGAACAAGCTGATTGCAAATAAATTGTTGACTCAGGGATAATGCAAGCTTAGGCTTATCAAGACCCTCAAAACCTTTTTATGGCTTTCATCACAGTATTGTTGATAAGTTTGATGTCTCTGTGTCCAGGATTGCCATGGATATATTTATTTCCCATAGTTTCATGTTCCTTTCAAACAAATTTTGATTACACACGTAGCCAGCTAATATGATATTTCTCCTGGTCAGGCGATTGTGCTCATCCTATCAATAGTAAGCATTTATCAATGGGGTATAATAACAATTTTTTAGGACTTTGATAACCCAGGCTTGCAATATTCCTGGGTTATCAAATAAAAAACAAACATACTAATCCATGTCCGAATCACTATCCAGAAGCAAACAATTTATTTGCAAGCGACCTGCTTTGTTCTACAGTGGCCGTAGTGGGAACGAGCTCTATCATAGCGTTATTTTGGGAAACAAATACACCATAAGCCATAAACAGGAGAAACAGGTATTTAGTGTTTATTTATTTTGTATATTGCGTTGTTTTGATTTACTACAATTTTGATTATATATGAAATTGGTACTTATTGAGGTTTAATGTACATAATAAATTTTCTGTTGTGTTAAACAATCGGCCGGATATGCGTAAATTTACAAGGTGTTATTATCGCACTTACAGTGAAAGCACTTAAGAGCTTAGTGCACTTTTAAACATCGTCATTAATTTTACAATATTTAATGTTAATTGTATTTAACTGACTTATCAAATAAGAAACAAACATACTTACCAATGTCCAAATCAGGGGTTGTTGGTTCATTTAATAATTCAACTGTTTAGAATGGCGGCCTATCGCGTGATGATTAGTTTGCTTTGCCCGACAATGAAAGTATAGTCCTATAAACACCATTTCTAGACAGCTAAATGATTATTTAACATTTCGCATTTTTTATCTTAAAATAATTTAAAACACTACCTGGTACTTCATGCATTTAAAACCGCTGGGACAGTTAATGCCGTCATGCGTATAGACGTAACAGAAAATGAGTGGCGTCACTTTCTTTAGAAAATGTATTTATACTCGTATAATTATAATGGGGTTCGCCAGTGTACCACGTAAAACAGAATAAAATTTCTGCGGAACAATTATTTCCACTAGATATATAAATTGCTTAGTTAACGTTTTCTCTTAAAATGACGTTATTCTGGAAATTTTGACGTAACTTTTCCAAAACATTCCGCGCAAACGTGAAGAGGTAAGATTGATCGCATGGTACGCTGGCAAACTCCATTGATCTCAAATGATCTCAAAAATAAAAAAGTCACTAATGTAAATTTTGTTTCATAAGGCATAATTAAAGGATATACATATTCATGGTTTAGGAATCCTTAAGAGTTCTATAACCACAATGCATTGGCTCCTACGCTTTTTAAATTCGGAAAGTTATTGATTGATTGCCCTTATATATGCTACTTTCTCGTCTTTTTTTGACTTGTTTCTACCATTGACTTGTATTATACATAATCTTGGTGTAGATGATACATGTTTCTTGTTAGTAATTTCTTTCATCTGTTGTCTGATATGCTATCGTGAATATTTATTTAGGGTTCTTGTTAATTTTATATCGACTTTTTATCATCCCTAAAAAAATAGTTAATCATTCGAGCAAACTGTAAATTTTTGCTTTACATAAATAGTTTGTATTTTCTGCCGGTTATACAATGCAAAATGATTGTAAAAGCGAAATCATAGAGGACCCTTTTTAAGAGAAAATAAACCGAAATAAATGTTTGAAATCATACACTAAGGCAGGTTCGCTCATGTGTGTAAACTGTTTTAAGGTTCGTACAGTAGGTACGCTTGCAATGGGTGAACCTGTCGATACTCTGTCCTTTTAATACCCAATGGTATCGCAAATTTTAGTGTTATGCATGACCAGAAAGGAATTCGAGCGTACGACCTCTCGTTCTCATGATGGACGCTCTATCCCTAAGCCACAGTGTTACAAATGACACAAACAAATCTTGAAATGAGATTTTCGCAAAATTTCCCAAATCAAGTTATATGATAGCTTTAAAGCAAGCTGATTACAAATATATTGAACCAGGGATATTGCAAGCCTAGGCTTATCAGGGCCCTCAAAAATTTTTATGGCTGTTATCAGTATTGTTGATATCTCTGTATCGAAGATTGCCCTGGATATATTTGACATCCCTTACTTCGATGTTCCTTTCACACAATTTCGATCACACACTTTGTGGGTGTATCTAGCTAATCTGGAGGTGCTTACCCTTCCGGAACATTCGGCCTCACTTCTCTGGTGGAACTTCAAATGTTAAACTTATATGTCAACTTTCTTCTGCTTCTGGATTGTGATTCGGACATTGATTTGTTTGTTTTTGATTGTATTACTCAGGACAGAATTGTTAAAACCTTATTTAAAATAAAGATTTGGAACTGATAGGAAACGCAGGTTAGCCATGAACAAAAGATTTTTTTAAAGGAGGAGAGTTTTAAAGTGTGTTTATTAGTTGATAGTTGAACTTTGCAAAATGCTATACTCTGTTGAATAGAGGCAAATATATTAATAGAAAAATATTTAGTGATTGATGCATATTATTGTTAAGCATGACCATGCGGAATAACAATATCTGCCGTCACTAAGGAAAACACATATAAATAACTAACACAGATTTTTTTAAGGTAATGATTTTCTTTTTTACAAAATAATAAGAAACAAAATGATAGTAACTTCCAAAACGTCTTTTGCTCATGCAATGAAGCATGTAAATTTGGTACTAATAATTTATTTTCATTCGATTTCTTCTGGGAAGTTTAAGATTTTATACGTGTCAAGTGTCATCCAGTTCTTTCCAGTCAGGATTTCTTATTAATTCAACCTTTAATAATTGTAGTATACATAATAATATGATTGTAAAAACACAGATATCTGAAATAAAACTTTGACAGGTTTATCTGGTGTTGTCGTTTTTTAAAAACGGGTGAGCGGAGCTAACCCAGTTTGATCAAGTTAAAACATGTTCGATATTCACAAGGAATTTTCGCGAAAAACAAGAATGAATTAATTTCAAAAAATTGTAAGTTGTAAGCGACGGATTGTAAATCGTATGGCTCTTGCGCTAATCTAAATAAACCGGAAAAACTTTGTTTGTAATCGATCTATGTGGTTAAAATCGAATGACTCTCGCGCTAATTTGTCATAAACCGCTTCGCTTTAACTATAAATGAGTGGGTAGATAATTTTGTAAATGACGCGGATCAGTAAACATTTTGTATAGTTTCATATTCTTAAGTGATTTTACATATTCATGACATAATTTTCTTGGGTAACATCTCATGAATATTCATAATTTGATAACATAAATGCCACGCCGTTTCAATGTTTCTGGTACACGGGCAAATTGTAGACGGGCCTATTGGTTTTAGGTCTAACTATTTAGTCTCATTTTCTGTTTAATTGGATAATCATTCAGTGGCAGAATGTAAGGTATGTTAACATTGTTTTATAAATTTATAACGCAGAATTATTTAGTTTTTATTAAGTTTTCAAATTATATAGTCCCTAGCTAGTTTGGTTAAATATGTTTTGGTCCTTTGGAATTTTTTCAAGCTCTTGAATTTTTTTTCACAGTTTGGCCCAAGTACTACTGATAAGGAATTTTATTTCAAAACGGCCGTCAAGTGTTGTAAAATTTACACGGGAATATGCAGAAGATTATAACTCTTAAGTCAATCCATCGGTTATGATCACTATTTTCTTTTTTATAAAGCATATATATATATATATATATATATATATATATATATATATATATATATATATATATATATATATATATATATATATATAACTAATAATTAGAAGCATTCGTACTTGATACGCCAGGTCATGCGGTGATATAATTCCATTGCGCTACTTTTAAATCAATGTCATAATTATCAAAAGGATATGGTATAAATAATTTTGGATCCGTATTTCAACGGGATTGCTCAATTTTGCTATGATCAACTTTTTTCTATGCAACAATAAACGTTTTTCCTGCTCAGTGTATTTGTTTTACGGTTAATACGTCATTGAGAGCTTGTTCTCATACGAGGATTTATACAGCAAAGAAATCTGCTTACAGGTTAATACGTCATAGTAGAGCTTGTTCTCATACAAGGATTTATACAACAAAGAAATTTGCTTACAAATGCAGCTTTGATCCCATGTATCCAAAATAATCATGGATACATTTGACTTCTCTTAAACACTTGCTCTTTTTATTTTCAATTCTAATTTTACCCATGACGGTGTATCTAGCTAAGCAGAAAGTGCTTCCCCTTTCGGGGAACCAAGATTTACTTCCCTGATGAAAACTCCCTCATGCAAAGTATCTCCTTAGCTAATTTAAGTAAAATATATTTTGGTTCTTTGGGGTTTCTTTTCAACATCTTGGAAAAAAGTTTGAGTTTCATAATTTTGGTCCAAGCACTACTGATGAGAGATTGCATTCCAAGAAGGCCGCGTAGTGCTGTAAAATAAAGACTGGTATAATATGCAATTTAAACCTCTGAGCCGGTATGTTTCCTGGTGGCTGGTGCTTCAAGGATATGACAAACTCGGTAGGCATAATTCTGTATTATTGTCAGGAATGTACTATTGTCTAAATTTGCTACTAGTTGAAATTTGAAATTCCCCAAAAACCTAAGTTATACTCTAATGGAAAGTTTTCTTATCTGCTTTTGGTAAATTATATTTTGGTCCCTTAGGTTTCTTTTCAACATCTTGGAAAAAAGTTTTGGTTTCAAAAGTTTGGTCCAAGCACTACTGATGAGGAAATGTATTCCGAAACGGCCGCATTTTGCTATGAAATTAAGACTGGCATGGTATGTAATTTAACCAAATTTCACTTTTCAAAATTTTAACCTTATTTTTTTTTATTGGGCATGTCTGATTTTGATTTAGGTTCGACCACTACTGATGATGAATGTTATTTCAAAACGACGTCTTGTGCTGCAAAATTAGAATAAATAATTAGATTTTATATTTAATCCTGCGATTATGACATTGACGATTATCGTTTTCTTTTACCATCTGTATTTATTTTCGTAAAATCCAGATATGTAATATTTTTTGTCAACTGCTACTTTTAAATCCATTATTTCATAAAATTTAAAAACAACATATTAGATTACAAACTTTAACTGTTATTGGTTTCCTTTAAGTAAAATGAAATGTTTTATGTAGTTTTATTCTGCGAATTATGAAAAGAATTTAACCTGTCTGATCATTTTTATTTTACCTGTGTATATCCGTATTGAAAAGCTGAGACGGTTTGGGTTGGGTTTTATTCTAGTATTATATACTAGGATTTTTTATGGCCGTTATAGGCAGGTGACCGCTGTATACAAGTGGCCGCTAGCACAAGTTAGACTGTGCATGTATGCTAGGATATACTTACTGTTTGATTCATGCCCGCCGTAGCACATGTTTTTCAAGCTTTTAGATATGAAAATCAATAAATTTTCTATCATGTCTTATACCGTTGTGACGTATGCATTTTGTCGTAATAAATGAGCACCAAGGTACATACCATCTCAATCAGAAAATAAAACGCTAAACTTTTTGAAATTCTTATGGGGATTTACTATGCATTCAGACGACAGGAAGTTTAAAAAATATAGCTCAGAAGAATTGAACTGCGCATGTCCGATGATTCCATTTTTTACACTGGTAAGATAGTCTGATTAAAGGGAGACTACACAAGCAAAAAATAGTAGCTGAACAGACAAATTGTAGGAGTTATTTGTACTTGTTAAAGCGATCTTACCCACGATATATGGTCCAATCCAGGATAGACTTGTCATTGCCCGGATGACTGCAACTTCCGCTCGTCTGGTCCAAATGAAACAATGGTAAATCCCCTTAAGGATTCATCTAAATTCATCTAATTCATATAAACTATTTAAACGATGTGAAAATAAAGAATTATAGAATGTAGTTATCTGATGCTTCGTTTCTTTGTCATAATGAGTTTTTACTTCTTTTTTTAAAAAACTTGTACTTGCCTTCTTTTCCCCCGCTGGGACATAAAACTTCCTCCTCTGTCTTTGCCGTTTGTCATGTTCTGTGCTTGCCCCTGGTGTAACCTATAGTTTGAGGGTTGCCTTCCTGGTAGTACGATGTCTATCAGGCTTTCTTCTCTAATATTGTGTCTAATTCAATGCTGTTTTTTTTGGTATTCTTGGCATTCTCATCACATGACCTAACCGTCTAACGCAGCGTTGTTTTATCTTTATGGATATGCTTATACGCATTCTTATGTTGGACAGATTTTCATTGGCTATCCATTTGTCCAAAATATTTCGGAAACTTTTTCGAGGCAGTAGTTGAAGATCGACTCTTATATTCTACAAGGCACCAGCATTACGAGTTACATATGATGACAGAATGCACATTGCTGTTTGAATACTTTTTTTGGTGTTAATCCTAAAGTTTCCTGATTTCAAGACGAGTTAAAGTTTATGGATAAATGTGCGTGTCATATATCATATTTGCTCTTTTATCATTATTGATGCTTTTATAAGGTATGTAAAGTTTAAATGAGGTGCTCATCAATTGTAATTAATTCTGCTATTTTGTCATTTACAACCATAACTTCTTTTGCTGGCTGCATTTATAATCAGTTCAGTCTTGTTGTCATTTGATTTGTCTTGTATTTGCCTTCTTGGTTTTGATATTTCTGCAAGATCGTCCGTAAAATCAAGATTTTCTAGCTGTTGAAACACCATCCACCGTATGCCACTTTTAATTGATATTGATACCACCAAGATCATAATTGGGTATGCAGCCTTAACAGACGACAGCTTTTACCTCAAAGAAATCTGATATGTTTTTACACGTTTTCTGCAAATTTCATGTTCTATGCATATTTTATTGTCTGTTTTTGTTCCATATCATAACATTTTTAATTAACAGCACTAGATGGCCGGAATATCATTCCTCTTCAGTAGTGTTTGGACCAAAATTGTGAAACCATTTTTTGCGTCTGATTACTCTTTTTGTCTTTCAATATAAATACGAACATATCAGTTCAAATTGTTATATTTCCTTTAAGTACATCTGTATTTTTCAGTTTAAAACTGACTGTCAAGTTGTACTGCAATACCGCCAAAGAAGAGAAGCCATATGGGTTCATCGTCGCCAAGCAGACGAGCGGAAAAATGCCCGAGATTTAATGTGTGTATATACATACAAATAATGTCCATGTTTCAAAGTTTTTATTGAATGTTCTTAAGCTCGTAGGGAACATACGTTTCAGTTTCAAGAAACATAAAGTCTGATTTTACATGTAATGGTAACTGCGGTATGTTGAATACGTCTATATGTATAAAAAATTGGCTAAATGAACACCGCAAATCAGACCGGAAATAGCAACGACTTCGATGCGAAATATTTTTTTAGAAATTTTTCTTGCGCTAAATATATTTCATTTTATCCCTTTTTCATTTTATGGAGCAACTGGCCTCACTTTTCTGGTGGATGTTCACTTGTTTCACCTAACTTGTCATTTTTAAAGTTTTTACCTTACTTCTGAATTGTGCTTCGGACAGGGATTGGTATGTTTGTTTATAGTTTTTTAGTTAATCAACTTTATCTATTGTTCTGGCCCATTGAATATTGTCTTTTATCCTAGTTATTTATGATAAATAACACTTAAAATTAATATACCATTGAACATACTGTAAAGGAGATTATTTTCGCGGGGTAAAAATTTTGCGATTTCTGAATTTTCGCATTTCGCATGAATGTAAATCTCGCGTAACCAATATGAGTGGGTGTATATACAATATATATGTAGTATATTAACCTGTATGGTAAACATTTTGCGATTTCTGAATTTTCGCATTCTGCATGAATGTAAATCTCGCGTAACCAATATGAGTGGGTGTATATACAATATATATGTAGTATATTAACCTGTATGGTAGACATTTTCGGCGTGTGTAATATTTTCGCGGTAATTTCTTTAGCGCGCAATAAGCGGAAATTATATCCATGCAAAAATTTCCCCCTTTACAGTAAACCTAAGATCATGTCAAGAGTAGGAAGTCCTATAAACAGTGGTCCCAATACACTCAGGGATATCGATCTATATCTTGTTTTGATTTTTCATTAACGAGTATTTTGTCGTGTTTTGTAGTTGCATCTACTGTTGTCATGTACAATTTTTTTATTTACAATTTTTCTTGCAAATATACTTTTTTATTCATTATAATTATGATTAAGTTTAATAACCCACGTTTTTTTTTTTTTTTTTTTTTTTGCAAATTTCCATAGAAATGTCCTTCCGGAGAACCAAATGATTACATTAAGTCCGACGGAGAAGATCCAACACAGTATGAAAATTTACCATTCGCTCAGAGAGGTCTTTTCGATGTTTATCATAATTTTGGCAGTTTTATTACAGTAAAGAAAGGAACAATAAAGCCGAAAGATTACGAACGCGTTTTAGCCGTTTTCCGTAGCATGTATGAATTTGCTATGAACGAAGACTACAGAACACGCATTCATATCGCATTTGATCCGGCATTGTGGGAAAAATGGAACCCAGAAATTCAACTTGAACAACGACCAAACAATGGTTACCTAATAGACACCTCTACAAAATTTGTAAACACATTTGGAGATATTTTCTTTTACATTAAATCCGATATCAAGAAAAATGTAGAAGATTTAGTTTCAAAATTGGAAAATATGTTGGAAACACAAGTCGGTCTGAAACCTACAGATATAACAATTACAAATTCTAACGAATTTGGCAACAAGGGTATTATAAATGGATCGTTTAGAGAAGGTATAACCAACCTTTCCAATCGGCGCGCAGTTGACCAAAATATCCTTATTGGTAACACTGACAAAGGGAAAATCGGGGGAGCATATCTCTTGACTCAGAAATTCAGAACATGCTGGGAAATTCTAGAAACAAAAACACAGTCTGCAAAAGAAGAAATGATTGGTAGAAAAATGTTTGATCTTGGTATCATTCCATGCAAGGACGAAAGTAGCCACATTAAACGCGCCCATAAAATGGAGGATTTCCCCCCGCCTTGTAACGTAACCAAAGGCCTTCGTCGTGTATTTCGACAACCCATGCCATATGGAAAATGTCAGTCTCAGCATGGAAGAGAGGAAGGCGTTTTCTTCGTTTCTTACGCAAAATCATTGAATACATTTAAAGATATATTAAAAAATTTATCAGGGGAGCCTGGAACAACTTTTGATCATTTTATGAATGTTTTTTCAGCCATTGAAGGAAGTTTTTGGTATGTCCCTAGTATTAAAGAATTAAATATCCAATCCACTGTGCTGTGTAAAGTTGATTTGGACGAACATTGGGCACTCAGACGAAAGAATGAATACATATTCTACAACCACCATCAGTATTTGCATGAAATGGAAGAAAACCATCTACATACAATTTCAAATCAGGACGAATGCTTAACACCAAGGGTTCAAAGTCTTATGCAGTATGTGTTTGAACAATGGGAAACAGCCTGGTTTAAGAAGATAGACACACCGGATATACCGGATTTATCCACGGTGTTAAAAGGCCAGAAGAAACAAATTCTGCAGGAAAGCGTTCCTTTGAGAAAAGGAATGGCAGAAAAGAAGTGTCTCGGGGAGGTGTTTACAACGGCAGATATTGAGAGTAACCTGAATGATCCTTCAAAGTTTTACGGATTTAAGGCTGATTTGTTCAACATACATCCAGATGAAATCATTGTTGGACGTATGCCAAAAGTAAGTACTCTTGGGCTTGGCAAGAAAGTAATGAAATATTTGACCGAGAAAGAAAGGATGGATTGTTTTTTACTTGGGCTAAGCGAATCGTCCTCCGTTTGACATGTTATACCTGATCATGGAAAGATGTTGAGACTTGGTGTGCAAGGTATGATTGATGACATAAAAGCACGGAAAAATAAGGCTGGTTCCTCACTGAAAAAAGAATTTTTTGAGTCTTGTTTGCGCGCTGTGGAGGGCATGCAAATGTATATTTCAAACTATGGAAAGCTAGCTAAACACCTTTCTACTCTTGAAGGTGAATACACGCAAAAGCAGAGTTATTTTCTGTGCCGGAAGTGGGACGTTTGAAGGTTATGTCGGCTGGGGAATGTCTCTTGGAGCGTCTGCTGATGGGAGGAGAAAAGGAATGCCAATAGCGTCAGATTTCAGTGCTGCACCATGTATACAAGATGGTCCATGTGAGGCTTCACAGAATGATATATACAGGTAAAGTATCAACATTTCCCCCGACACATCGTGTTATCAGTAAATCATTCCTTTATTTCAAAAATACTGATGACGAATTGCGATAGCGACTACAGATCAGTTGGTGTTCCAGATAAAGGCAAGTACTAACTGGTTGACATCTTGTGTTTTAGAGATTCTGTGAGCCCTATCTCATTAAGATGTGAAATAAGAGAAAATGAAGTAAATAAATAAATAAATAGTCAGTCAGCGCTAATATCTTGGCAGAGTGCTTATAAATTTGGAAGAGTTCATATCCTGTAGTTATCCAAAGATAGGGATATATAAAGGTGGTGTTGACAAATGAACGCATTTAGGCGTGAATGTATGCATACGATAACACGGTATTAATACGCGTTTGTCTATAATAAATTCGTCTTTGTTTACAAACACTCTGCCACAATATCGCTGACGGACTATAAAAATGATTATATAATAAAAATAATTATTAAAAAACAGGATTATACATTTATAAATTCTGTCTCAGTCACAAAACTGATTGTCGCGTCGCTGTTAAAATCACATAGAGAATGAATTGTGAATGCAGACCTCATACCTTAAGACAGTTTAAGTAACTTTAGTATTATAAAAGAGTGCAGAAATAGTTTTTTTACGACGCAGTCAAGATTCTTTCAGCTATATCGAGACGAAAGTTCTAAAGTGATTGAAGGAAGCAGAGTACCCGAAAAAGACCTGAAAAAAGCGAACTGGCAAACTTTCTCACATCAGAATCTGAACACGAGTAGAGTTAAATAATGGGCAGTGAATGATACTGTGGTCCGTAATCCCCATTCAGACATCGTAGTCACACTTAAACTTGTAATCAATGAAGAGTAATGAGGAAATATGTCTGTTGTTGACCTTTTTAAGCAGCCTAAGCAAAGTGGACGAGTTAAATACGTTTAACACTATACATTGAAAGATTGTATTAGTAATCACTATCAATTCCCGTATATAATATTAGAATGTAACTTTGTTTATTTGATGATTGACATACAACTTGTGACGTAACAATCGTCTGGTCTTCGATAATATTATTAGGATTGTGTTTGATTTCAATACTTGTTTACCTTGCATCTTGTTCGTTCTATTATTTTGGTAATTAGTAGTAGGTTGTTTTTTTATTGAATCGTCAAGAAAATGTTGCCTAGCTACATTATCTGCATTTCTATTTTCAGATCGCTTGGTGCCTGGAATATTGATGCCATAAAAACTGGGTTCTCTAATGGAGCTGAAATAGATCTCAATATCCGGGAAGATTTCCCAGAACAGGAGATGGTCGATTTCCTGAGAGAATACGCGGATGGCGAAAGTATTGGAGGCAACATAATTACAGGTAAGTACAATATACCAGTATTTTAGGACGAATGGTGATAGATTAGTCTAAAGCGACCTCTAACGGATTTCAGTACCGATCATTGGTTAGGTGTAAATCCAAAACAAACATACTTATCCATTTCCAAAGCACATTCCCAAACAAACTAAATACATTAAAACTAACAAAGTAGGTAAATAACGGGAACCTTCATAAGGGAATTTTAGTCGAGTGTTCTGGAAGGGAAATACCTCCTGACACCTGTTTAGCTACCTACAACCGCCACGTATGTAATCAAAATTGAGGAGGAAAAGGAACAAAGAACTACGTGGCGTTAAATATATCCAGAGTAAACCTTGACACAGGGACATCAAACTTATCAACATTATTGTGATGACGGTCAAAACGAAAGAGTAACAATTAAAAATAAGTGTGAAGTCAATTATTTCTGCAGGTGTATTATTTCCTTTGAGATACTCCAGTTTTAGCGATATTCCAATATTCCAAGCTGATGGTTTTCTTTAACCCGAAATATCGGTCTAAGTAGCTCAGTGGTAGAGCATTCGCCTATGGTGCTTGAGATCCCGGGTTTGATCCCAAGTCCGGCCCTGTAATTTTTCTCTTCCCTGTTACATTTGGGGGTTCAATCAATCAATGCACGTGTATTGTATGTTGCAATGCAGTTCACTATTATTATGAGCGAATTTGTATTGCTGTTTGTATAAATATGGCGTATTTTACTATTTGGTATGCCATTTGTGTTGGATAACCAGTCAGAATAACAAAGAATCGATTAAAAGTAGAAAAACAAGACACAATATTCTTAGTTTCAAAGGTTTTACTTTGCTTTTGGATTGTTATTTAGACATATGTAATATTATAATTTTTAGAATTGTCTGACTGAAATATTTAACAAAATGTAATATGTCACATGGACTGGCTTTGGATTGTGATTTGGACATGGATTAGTGTGTTTGATTTTGATAATTTATACATATACGCACGTATATGTATTTAGATCATTCATTGCAAACAACTGTAGCTTGGACAAACTTCATTCAGTGCTGTAGTTGTTTTATAAGTTCCTAATTATAGGGTCCTTATCAATCAATTATATCCAATCATCATTCCCGTTTGAATGTGAAAAATAACTATTTTAATTACAGTAACATGTGCAGATGAAGATACTTACCAAAATGCTTTAAAGAATGCAGAAAAATACGATTTGTTGAGAGTGCGAATGGGCGGTTGGTCAGAATATTTTGTAGCGATGTTCAATGCACACAAGAAGCAACATATGAGAAGGCCATATTACCTGCCACCATCACAGATGAACCCGTCCAACTAAAATATGTCAAACGGAAGCGGAAATCACATATAGACCACGTGGACAATATTAGAATCATATCTGGATTATCAAACTGTTTATATTTTTATTTTTATATAATCAACATTTAAATATGTAATGACTTAGGTTTGTTTCAACCTCTTGCTACAAAATCAACTTTCAAAACACACAATGTGAATTAATGTGACACCAACAATAGATTATGAAGTCACACACGTGTAGTCATATTACATCATGAGGTAATGATAGATTTTAACTTTAATAGTCAACATTTTGCATTTTTGTTTACTTTTCAAACAAGTATGAGTATCTCTTAGTTTTTAATCGAAGAGTTATTTAAATCGAAAGGACATATGTGTTCGTGTAGCAGGCAGCCGTTTGGCAGCAAGAAGCTTAAAGACGGTTAGCACATACGTTCTTACTTTAATAAAAAACAAACATACTAATCCATGTCCTAATATTTCATACAACAGGTATAAACGAACATAATCTAGCCGAGCACTTTCGTTTTTTACACTATTTGTGATTATTATCTAATAATTAAATTATAATACTATCCAGTGTTGTAAATTTTTTTGTATCTATGATCCCATAGACAGAATTTTTTGACGTCATATTAGCTGACGTCAAATTGTGCAGAAAATGTTCATGCAAGGCTAACTACCGGCGGTTGCCATTGGCAATCAGCTGCGTTCCGCTTTTAGATTAATACGCCATTTTTTCTTTTAATGCGCTGGTTTTTTGTTTCATGTGTATAATTTAATGATTTCATGAATGTTATAAATATTGAACTTATTTTTGAATTTAATTATAAGGAATGATTGCAATTTTTTCGATCTAAGGGGTCATAGATAAAATTATTTAGTGCACGCGTATGCATAAACCGCTTCATCTCGGCCCCTCATAAGCTTTGGCAGGTATTATCTATCTCTCGGCAGCTTATCGGGTCACTAGCTATCACCTTTTCGGCCACCTGGCAGCTGACTGATGTGTTAAACTTTTGACAGGCATGTAGTGTACAAATTTTAATCTTTATTCAATCATTTAATTTTCGAAAAAGAATGGAATGATAATCATTTTTTAATTTGTTAAAAAAGATAAAAAGCAATTGAATAACTTTTTTAGTTATTTTTTTCATTTATATTTATCATACCTTAACAGCATTCTAACATATATACATATCTAATGCAATATAATCTTGCATAATGAATACGTTTTATGGGAGAGAGAGAGAGAGAGAGAGAGAGAGAGAGAGAGAGTATTTTACATGTATATCACAATTAGTGGTTGAATAGTTGTTAAGTCATTCCACACAATGTAATTATCATATCTAATCATAATATTTAAGATACTACAATATTGTGGTATTACTGCCATTCTTTCAAAACTTTTTCAAGATTATTTCTGCTCGTAGCAATATTTTTTCAATTTATACACATCAGCCAGAATATGAACAATAATCAATTTTTTATCCTGTTATTGAAGTCACCTAATACAAAATGAAGGTTTGTATAATCTAATAGTATGTTGTTTGTAAACCCCAGGTATCTAGTTCCTCTAAAAAGTTTGCATACATTCACATTTTCAGAAAAGATGGATTACAGTTTCAGTACTTTGTTTACAAAAAGTACATTATGGATCATTTATTTACTTAATCTTAAACAAAAAAAGCGTTAGTACCGATAATATTATTAACAATTCTGTATTGAAACTATTACAGTTTTGTACTTTGAAGTTGTTAAATAAATTAATTTATAGATTCCCTTCCACGTTTTTACATTTAAATCAAAGATTTCTTGCCATTTTAGCCTTGTGGTTTGTATCGTATTATTTTGCTTAAAGATTTTGTACATGTCTTCTGAACCGTTCTTACTGGTAAAAACATTTTTAAATTCATTGGAATGAATGGATTTTCGGCTTTAGTTACAGGCGTTTGAGTAATCTTTTTCAGCGTATATTTCACCAATGAAATTATACTATTATAGCCTGATAAATTTATATTGCAATTAAAACAGTTGTTTAAACTTTTGACGTCTAAAAAATTTCCATCTTATCGAGTAAGTCGTTAAAAAATTTAATACGTTTCTCGTATCATTTTCTTAAGAACATAGATTTATTCCCCTTTTTATATAAATATTGTACCAAAGGAAATTTTCAGAAGCAATTTCATACTGCTTTATCAAACACAAAATAAAGTTTCTGTTTTGATATCTAAATGATTCCATTTGGGAAGTTCACTTTTGGGGTTATTTTTTGACGGTTTTATTATGAATGTAATTCATCATTTTGCTCCTTGAGGCCAATTTGACATTGTTTTTTGCGTTTTTGTTTCGTTCATATGCAAACATCTATCTCTATCTCTCTATCTCTCTCTCTCTCTCTCTCTCTCTCTCTCTCATTTGTGTATTTTACAACTATTGTGTAAATGGGTTTTAAAATTGAATCATCATGGTTTTAGATGCATATAGATATAGAGTATATACTATAATAAAGAATTATAACCTTTTATTCCCTCATATTGTTTTTTCCCAAAGGATTTATTCATAAGCTGCTACTGTTACCAAGAAGAAAATGTAGAAATTTAAAACTAAAGATACAACAAATGAAGATAATAAACATAATGGTATATTTAGAATGCACAATTTTAATGTCCAGATATTTGGAAAGGTAGTGCCAGTTTCAGAATCATTTCTCAAGATAATCCTAAATTTTAACATTTTAATAACTACATACGTAAATAACAAATTAGAAAAAAACCATAAATGTTACTAGTTTGACATGATGTTCAAATGACACGAATGCATGAAAGATGAACAGATTTTCAAAATTTATATTTAAAGAAAATAAAAGTTAGGGGATCGTTGTGAAACCGAGGCCAGTTGCTCCAATGACACTTTAGGTATTTTTGTGGGCGCATAGCTACCAGTGGTGAACATAAAAAACAAAATACTAATCAATGTCCGAATCACAATCCAGAAGCAAAGTAAAAACTTTCGAACTGACAAGTTAGGTTAGACACGTAAACTTCCACCAGTGAAGTAAGGCTGGGTGCTCCGGAAGGGTAAGCACCTCCTGTTTAGCTAGCTACACCCGCCACCTGTGTAATCAAAATTGTGTGAAAGAAACATGGAACTATGAGACGCCAAATATATCCAGGGCAATCATGGACACAGAGACATCAAACTTATCAACACTACTGTGATGACGGCCATAAAACTTTTTGAGGGCCTTGATAAGCCTAGGCTTGCAATATCCATGAGTCAACAATTTTTTTGCAAACAGCCTACTTCGTTGTACAAAATGAGTTTAAGCAATAACTAATCGAGAATGGAAGTTTTATCAATCGAAACAAACATACTTATCCATTTCTAAATCCCAATCGAAAAGTACAGTAAAACTGAAAATGGCAAATTTAGTTAAACATGTGTACTTCCATCTGGGAAGTGAGGTTGGATTATCCAAAGGCGTAAGTGCTTGGTGCTCCGATAGGGTGGAATTTTCTCACGCCTAGCCAACCACATCCGTCACTTGTGTAATTGAAACTGAAAACAAAAGGAATATGGAACAATGGGAGGTCAAACATATACATGGTCTTTTTAGATAGATATATTATCAAAAACAAACATACTAATCTATGTCCGAATCATAATCCAGAAGCAAAGTAAAAACTTTGGAACTGACAAGTTAGTTAGACACGTGAACTTCCACCAGGGAAGTGAGGCCGGGTGCTCCGGGAGGGTAAGCACCTCCTGTTATCATATTGGTAAAATTGATCAGTTTTGTTGGGTAAATAATGGTTATTTCAACGTATCCAATGTTAACGGCAACACACGTTGTATAATCTTGCCAAAACAAAAGTATATTAACCACGTACTAACTTGACTTAGTGAATACGCTAATGTGTTAAAAACGCAGTCAGTTACATCGTCAATCACTTCCAGGCCAGGGAAAAAATTAAGGCATTAAAACAGGGTCATCTTGTCATTATATAACATGTTGTACCAGTCATAATTTGACAACACTAGATGGCTGTTTTGGTATATAATTCCGGAGCACCCAGCATCACATCCCTGGTGGAAGTTTACGTGTCTAACCTGACCTGTCAGTTCCGATGTTTTTACTTTGTTTCTGAATTGTGATCCGGGCATGGTTAGTTTGTTTGTGTTTTATTCATCGTCAGTAGTGCTTAAACTAAATTAGTGAAACCAAAATATTTTATTAAAGTGTCCGTACAAAGTCCTTAGTTATACGATATCTATATGTTTGTCTTGTCTAATACCATAGAATGTTTGTTGTTATTTGTCCTTGTTTGAACTGCACATGGCTAGCTTACTACACGTTTTTACAAATACTTTTAAAAACACATAATGCAGACAACTACTTAAGCTCATGTTGTGGGTTGCTCGCTCCGTTTGTGTAAGTTAGGATTCAAACCCTCTTCCTTCCTGACTAAGACTTGAAAATCTGCAGTGACTGTTCTTCCCTCATGACATCTGTATTTAGAAACGTAGGGTTTCTCGGAAAAGACCTTTAAAATTTGATGCCCCAAAAAAGGGCAGGTACGACACAAGAAACAGTCTTTACTGCTTATTACCACCATGAGCGCATTGCAAAGGTAAATATTTCTGCCATATCATCTATAGACAGATGCGTTCAAATATAAGTGGAATATTCTTGACTGGGACGTAACGTCCAATCAATCAATTAATTACCTAATTTCACTTTCTTTTTCTATGCAGCAAAATACCCGCTTCTCCTACTTATGGTGCATTATTTCCCAATAAATACGCTATAGTAGAGCTTGTTCCCATTAAAGGAACTTTGCACAACGGAGCAAGCTGATTGCAAATAAATTGTTGACGCAGGGATAATGCAAGTCTAGACTTATCAAGACCCTCAAAAACTATTTATGGCTTTCATCACAGTATTGTTGATAAGTTTGATGTCTCTGTGTTTAGGATTGCCCTGGATATATCTGACGCCCCATAGTTTTATGTTCCAGTCACACAATTTTGATTACACACGTGGTGGGTGTAGCTAGCTAAACAGGAGGTGCTTATCCTAGGTCTTTCAAACATTTGGCCTCGCTTCCCTGGTGGAAGTTCACGTTTCTTACATGACTTATCAGTTCTAAAGTTTTAAATTTGCTTCTGGATTGTGATTCGGACATGAATTAAAATGTTTGTTTTTGATAAACCAATCAATGTTCTGCAGTTACGGTACAGACCTGTCGAAAGTTAAACACCGATCGACCGAGCTATAGGTAACCACTGGCTATAAAGCTGTCGAAAGATAAATATAATCTGCTGAAAATTTATCGAGATGAACAGACGATTCGGCACTAATTCGCTATATGTACCTTAGTTTTTAACTTTCGAGAGGTCTGTACTGTTCATGAAAACATCATTTTACATCATGATAAATTTCACACAACTTCAGCTATATTGGTGAAACGTCAGTCAACTATATAGTAAATGTCCATTCACTTGAATACAAAACTTGCGTCACGTAAGTCATATAAACAACAATGTCAATTTTTACTTAATTTTGACCACCCGATAACGGTATAAACACAGCCCAAATGAGACCATATTGCGCCGAATTAAGATCTTTTGTCCTAGAATATTTCAAATATAAAAAAATACCAAAACATGAAAAAAATTGAAATGAATCGTCACAGTCTCTTGCAAAACCTGAAATTTAAAATTGATGTATGAATTATTGTGATATTATCCCAAGGTAAACTTTGTATTTATATAACCTGTAATTATGAACAATGCCCATCTCACTGCTTACAGGTACGTATGTACTGGATACTAACACGTGTATTTTATCTGGGGATAATATCACACCAATTTATTTAATACTATCTAATTTAAAATTTGAAAATAAGCCACAAGGATTCATTTCAAGTTTTTCTTTTATAGTTTTGGTATTTTTTAATATTTAAACCACCCTATTATAAGGCAAATTAGCATGAAATCCCTTGGTCTCGTTTGCTGTGTAATACTGTAATTGGGTGGCCAAAATCTTCATCATGTTCCATATGCCCTTAATTTATATAGAAATACAAAAAGACAATGCAGATATATTTTATTTACATCATGTTCACACACTTTTTCAATGTTACTACATCTCTGAATTTCCACTTGTACCTTTATCATTTAATATCATTTTGACACACGTTTGACATCACTAATATAATATGGAGAAGACAAGCTTTACGAATTATCGAGTTACAAAATATGCGGTTTTTATCCATTAAACATGTTTGACAAAATTTTGATTTCCGTATTGTACTGAAAGTATTCATTTATATTTACTCAAGTTAAACTTTAAAATCATTAAACAAGGTATTAGCTGCATCTATACCCCGGTTCACAGGGATAGTGTTAACACGGGTGCGAAACAAGCGTAATAAAAATGCGTGAATATGGGTGAACAAAGGTACGAAACACAGGCGTGATTAAAGGCGTGGCAATAATTAAGGACATTTGTCATATTTTGTATTTGACAAAATGTTACAAATGAATAAGGAGTAAATCGATGATTAAATTTTACTGTTCGTTAAATTAACCAATTCACTAATCCCTACCACATGTAAATTTCAAGCCATGATATTAAAACCAGAAAATGCGTAACAAAAATTCTCTATTTTTTATACATCGAGACTGCTATTGATAAATAAACTATATGAATTTATACTTGCCATAGGTACTGTGATTTAGAATAGATGGTATGTTTGTTAATTATCCTATTATAAACCATCCATACAGTTTAAAAACTGTTTTTACAGTATTGGAACGTGATATCTTGACTTATTGGACCTAAATGCACTCGAGACAGGTGGTTTAAAACAATTTTCATGGAAGTTGAGAAGTTTTGGGAAAATATATAAAAAACTGAGAAAATATTTTTTTAAGATGAAAAAAAAATTTAACTGAAAAATACTTATCGTTTTAACAATAAAATTTATGAAGATTTTCAGTCCGTAATGATATGCCCAGTTTAAAAAATATATTAAACATTTAAGGAAACAGTGTTTTAGCCACCATATTATTTTCCGATGACGATTGTTGTCTAGTCCAGTTTCAGTATCGGAGTAATGTTGAAATCCTGGATTATTGTCGATAGACTTTGAAGTGACGTATATCTGTATCCAAGACAAACGCTTGTCTTTTTGTGATAGAAAAACGAACGACATTCCAAGCTGTTTGAATAGTCGATGGCACAAGTAAGCACGCTGTCCGTCTTCACAGTCCATACAATATCGTTCTGGGGTTCTAAGCCGCTGGTCTGAGATGCAACGTTGTAATAACTGTCTCTGTCTGAAATGAATTGAAAAATTAAAATTGTCTGTTTAACAGAAAAGCAATATAAACAACCCTGATTGGTTTGATAAATGTAGAAATGGCTGTGGAAATTATCCGATTGGTTTGATTATTACATATTATACTAGTGTTTTTTTTACAGCACTAGACGGTCGTTTTGGAATACAAAACCTCATTAGAACTGCTTGGACCAAAATTGTAAAATTGAATTTGAAAAAGCTATTTACACAAATATGTACACAACTTCCATTTAAGCTATTTTTCAATGACACAAATGATAATCAAATTAAATTCTTTATAGTTTAACATCTAATAGGCAATGCAAGGAGGGCACAGATGCGTACGTTATATAAAGATATATTCTCTTTTCAATAAAAAGTTAACAATGCAATGATTCATTTACTTCAACACCTGCCATATATTACAAGTGACAGTTCAACTGGATTGTCCTTGATGGCGTAACAATCAATTTACGCTATTCGATACGTCAAGGGCGTGGTTAATTAGCGATCAGGTAATTGAGCAATACCTGCAAATGGAAATTTATAAATTGGCTCATTTTATTATAATAATTTTTTTCTTGTTTATATGCCAAACAAAAGCAAAAATACATGCCCATGTCATTGTATCAGTGTAACCTACATAAAAAGAAAGGCAATAAATACAAACAAAAGATAATTATAATAGAATCACATATTGAAAGTACTTATGTTTTGAAAAGGAATGGATAATGATACAATTATGTCCGGAACAGATTTATATTGTATTGCACATGCCAAGATATCAAACCCGAATCGGGGTCTTATCGATTGTCACATGACTAAAGAGATTATAGATACCATAATATATCATATTGTCACCCTTCTTAGAAATTTTTCGCATAGCGATTGGTTAACTTGCCGAGGTACATAGAATTATGTTCGAAAATCTGCCGGGGTACATAACAGTAAGCGACGGAAGTCACAGAAAATACGAAATGGAAGTTAAAAAGATCAAACTAGTACTACTTTGAAGGGTGGAAAAAACGCTATGCGGATCAGGGTACATAAATCTTTGACATGGGGCAGTGTTATCTGCCAAAACCATGTATAACTTATATTGATTGTTTTTGACACTTACATAATGTAATAGTATTAATACGAACAACCACATTGTCTGAACTCTGAAAGTGTGTATGTGCATTTGAGCCCCAAAATCCGCCAATATGCAACAAATGACCAACAGAAACAATAGCGTTACTATTCTTCGGCTTCCAGAAATTATAGGTGTTTCCGTTGTATCCGTACACTAATCCTCCATACATTCCAGAATTTGTCAGTCCGTCGTTTACCGCAGACCCCACACCATAGAATCTGAAACCAGCGTTATCTCCATCAAGGGCATGAACCTGGTTCATAATTAAATCATACAATCATATTAATAAAATGTTGTTAAAAGTTCATTCAAAATTTAAATAATAAATAGTGATATTTCATCTGACGTCTCTGTATCCAAAATCGTGGATATATTTGACCTCCCATAGTTCATGTTACTTTCATTCTGAGTTTTAATTACACAAATGGCGGGTGTAGCTAGGTAAACAGGAGGTGCTTACCCTTCCATGTCAACTGGCTTTACTTCCCCGATGGAAACTTACGTGTTTACCTTAGTTTTCCAGTTTTACCTTTGCTTTATAGAGATTGATCAGTGATGGGTATTTTTGTGTAGGATTTTAAAGCAATTGTGTATTAAGCTGTCTTGAATTACTGTCCAATTTATTTTAAAAAAAACAGATGTGTATTTAATTATTGAATTGAAGATAAAAAAATTTAAAATTTTTTATTTTATGATTATCATTTGTTGAAAAGACTGAATTGAATATTTTCTTATTTTTGGTGGCCAGCTAAGATTTATGAATAATATGACTGACGGTTGGGCCGTTAAGAAAGCTTAGTAGACCACTGTGGCTGAATTGTTTTAGTCTAATTTTAGCGTAGGCCCAATGCATAAGATGTCAAACCTTTCGGAGTCCTCATCTATGTTTCTATACTTTTAGAGAGAATCCCTAATCCATTCGAAATGCTTCGTTTTTAAAAATCTCGCGAGATCCTGTTTCATTTTTGTTTCAAAATGATTGCTGGAAATGCCACATTAATTTGACACAAATGTTTCAACTCACCAGTATACGGATTGTGGGGTTGGAGTATTGGACTTATGTTGTGAATTATGTACACACATTATCTATGGCGAAAGCTTCGCTGAGCTTTCTTTAATGCCACAGTGCAAGAGTGGTATAATTATAATCGGTAATTGCAGTCTTTCTTTTGAATAGATGGGTTAAATATTTACAAAAAATAAAATACATTTTGTATGCATTTTATATGAAAAACAATAAAATACGAAAATAAATTATAATCATTAATAAAACTTAAATCAACCTAAATTAAAAACAAAGCCTGTGTCTACCTTCTCCGTTTTACAGATATATCAAGCAGAAAGGTCCTTACATTTAGATTTAAGGATGTATACTTCTGAAATTCTAGTCTCGTTAAAATCTCTATCGAAAATAACTTCCAATATATGAAGCACTGGTGACATCTTCTCTGGAGAAACTATGAAAAATGTATGCATTGTGAGTGTTTTTAGAAGATGTCCCAAAAATGGGTAATAATGGGTGAAAAGCGGATAAATTGTCGAATTAGGGGTAGATTTACATGACCTTTGCGTAAAAAGTAGTTTGATGTCTCTGCGTCCAGGATTGGCCTGGATATATTTGACGTTCCATAGTTCCATGTTCCTTTCACACAATTTTGATTACACACGTGGCGGGTGTAGCTAGCTAAACAAGAGGTGCTTACCCTTCCGGAGCGTCCGGCCTCACTTCCTTGGTAGAAGTTCATGTGTCTAACCTAATTGTCAGTTCCAAAGTTTTTACTTTATTTCTGGATTGTGATTCGGACATTGATTAGTATGTTTTTGATGAATACTATAATTACCCACACGGCAAATGGACCTTTACCTCAACATTCATCAGCTCGAAGTCTTCACTTCCGTGTTGTATTTGGTAGTTATTCCACTTGATACTGTCCACAGATACCTCCGTTGTTTCTACCCAACTGTCTGGAAACTTCCATGCCAGTATACGAAATGTACCATCAATAATATCAATATTGGTGTTCTGTTTTCCCCATCCGTCAATGACACTTAACAACCTAACATAGGCTAATAATATTGAGAAAAAATTATGAAAATTCTTATTAGATATTAAAACATTAATTTTTTTTTCAAATCACAACCACCAAAAATTAAAGATTGTCATATAAAACATGGGAACTTCCAAAAAGGAAATGAGACATGATGCTTCGAGAGGGTTAGCACTTCCTGTTTAGCAAGATACACCTGTCATATAGTGATAGTGAAATTTAGATATAAGAAATATACTTATCAAAATTGTGATAATTGCTGTGGAATTTTCTTAGGGTATTGATACGCCTAGACTTACAATATCTCTGTGTCAACAATTTTTGTTAGTAGTTAGTTACGTTGTATAAAGTTCCCGTATTGGAAACAAACTCTTCCATAACGCATTAATTGTTAAACAAATATACTATAAGCAAGAGAACCGTGTATACTATATAAATAGTTCCATAACAGATACAAAGAAGCTTGTTTGTGTATATTATATTTGTTAAATTTTACCAAAATGAATGAACACCTAAGCCAAAAAATACATTTAGGCAAATCTATATGCTTTGGTGATAAATATAAACATATTCAAATGTATTAAATGTTCATAAATAGCAATTATAATTTTACATAGAGTAATTCTCCCATATCCATTTCGACTACACTAACATAAACCCGACGTTTATAAACACGATCTACTGTGTTAAAAGTATTAGAATGATAGAATCAAGCACTCATGGCGAGGAATTGTATTCTGAAACGGTCGTCTAGAACTGGTCCCGGTTTCATATCATTCCCTAGCTAAGATTTTCCTGAACTTAAATTTGAAATCTTTATAATTTTGTAAATGTTCAACATATTCAGGAATTTAAGGTGTCATTTTTAATATCACTTCTAGATTTAAACTTTTGTATTTAGTTTTGACAAAACTATTCACCAGTAGTTTCAAAAGAGATTAACAAAATTTGCTAAATTTAAGTTAAGGAAATCTTAGCTAAGAAATGATTGTGAAACCGGAACCATTATAATTAACACCGGTATAATATGTAATTTAAACCAATAGACCGGAATCTATGTTTACATAAAACAAAGAAGTTGCAATTGTAAATATTTACACGTATTTTGTAAGTTCAGTACCAGTAACTATTGTTTAATTTATACGTTAAAAGAACCAAACATGGGACGCTTGGTTATCTAGACGTATTTAAAATACGTGCAAATAAACTGAACCATTTAAGAATAAAACTTACGATGGCTTCCACTGAATGTCGGATACCATATCCTGAAATGTGTGGTTGAATAACCAAATATAACACCTCCGGCGTGTGTGTAATAATCAGTAGCCTCTAACTTTGATGTCGATCCTGTAAAATGTGAAAAAAGCAATTTAGTGAATTAGGATCACATCCGCCATTAAGTACATATTTCTTACAATCCTAAATTTGGAGACTATGTAAATGTCATCTATCCTATTGAGCTTGAAAAAAGGACACAACTGATTCCTCAAGTTTTCCTTCATATTAAGACTTATACACGAATTATGACGCCACCAAAGGCTACAATTAAAACTTTATAACAATCGTGATGGCTTTAATTTTTCTATTGTCAACTTTCTTTTTCTATGCAGCAATATACCTGCTTCTCCTGCTTAGGTGTATTTGTTTCTTAATTAATACGCTATGGTAAAGCTTGTTCCCACTACAGGGACTTTGTACAACGAAACAGGTTACTTGCAAATAAATTGTTGACTCGGGGATATTGCAAGCCTATGCCTATCAGGGCCCTCAAAAAGTGTTATGGCCGTCATCACAATATTTGTCTCTGTGTCCAGGATTGCCCTGGATATATTTGACGTCCCATAGTTCCACGTTCCTTCCACACAATTTTGATTACACACGTGGCAGGTGTAGCTAGCTAAACAGGAGGTGCTTACCCTTCCGGAGCACCCGGTCTCACTCCTCTGGTGGAAGTTCACGTGTCTAACCTAACTTGTCAGTTCCAAATCTTTACTTTGCTTCTGGATTGTGATTTGGACATGAGTTAGTATGTTTGTTTTTAATTATTTGCACTCTCGTATTACCAATTGGCCATAACTCCCAGGAAAATTAGCAAATCAACTCGGAATAATGATATGCACATTCTCTTATTTATGCTTATGCTACGCTGCAAATTTCGTAAATTAGTGTTTCACAGTTTTGGAGAATTATTCCGAACAAAAAATGTCTGGACAAGGAGCATTATAAAGGACAAAGCTTCGAATTTAATTTAATATCGTCTTTCTTCGAGAGGCGGGGAGGAGAGGGGAATAAAGTACTGGTACCCGAAAAAATCTAATGATGAATATTATAGTTTTTAAAATTAAAAACAAAAACCAATAAAGACTATAAGCAAAACTGAAATAAACAAATGTTATAATTATAATTATATAGGGCCTAATGTATAGACAAAAAACATTGACCTGCCAACCTGACCTGTTATAAGGAACATTATGTACGATGATCAACCCAATAAATAAGTAGTGTTAGCATTCACATTTAATGTTCCTTTCACACAATTTGGATTAAACACGTTGCGGGTGTAGCTAGCTAAACAGGACGTCCTTACCCTTCCGAAACACCCGGCCTCACTTTCCTGGAGGAAGTTCACGTGTCTAACCTAACTTGTCAGTTCCAAAGTTTTTCCTTTGCTTCTGGATTGTGATTCGGACATGGATTAATATGTTTGTTTTAGATTAATACATTACCACTTTATGTTTTTCATGAAGTAGATGTAATAAAACTCTATGTTTTCTATTATACATAAATGTTTTGGTCCATATAAAATATTTAAATAAAAGATCAAGTTGACAGGTTACTTATTATCTGGATCAGCCTACCAAGAATGTTTATGCGCAGAAAAGGTCCTTGCCAGAGGACAATTTTCAACAAGCTGTAAAACACGATATTTCAACCAAGCTAGATATCCTATTCGTGTTGTCACCACGAACATACTGAACTATGTCCGAATCACAATCCAGAAGCAAAGTAAAAACTTTGAAACTGACAAGTTAGCTTAAGCGTTACATTTTAACGTGTGGTTTTGGATATTTTTGTGAATTGTTATAGTACAAACTTACCCTGTCCCTCAAATATGTATTTAGACGCATTTATCTGTACAACAGCCATTGATGGGTAACCAGACAGACCATGTGCTATCTCCTTAAATGTTATAGCTGAAACATATAATAGAAGATACGACTAGGCACGATTTTAACATTGATTATACCAAAGTGTAAACTACATATATAATTACATATTATACAAGTTTTAACTTTACAGCAACGTACTAGATGGCCGTTTGGGTATACAATTTCTCAGCAGTCCTGCTTGGACCGAAATTATGAAACCAAAATTATTTTCAAGATATTAAAGAGATTGCTAAAGGACCAAATTTATTTTGTTTAGCTAAGGAAATACTTTGCATGAGGAAACATAGAAAAGAGGCATACCAGCCAATGGTTAAATTACAATAATAATAACATACACTAATATAAATAAATACTCTGAAATGTGATATTAATTGTAATACAGTGTGCTCCGGAAGGGTAAGAACTTCCTGTTTGGCAAGGTAATATTTAACAAATAGTTGCTCCTATTTTAATATTTTGCTATGTGCTATGGTAAGCCTTAACATTATTTTCGTGAGATGAATGCTCGATTATCTAAAAATAGTACTCAAACCTCAAGAATAGCTTTATTTTTGCATTTTAGTCAGAACTGCTTCTTTACAATGAAAGGCAATTATAGGATTTTGACAAGAGTTTTAGTGACAACTGCTTTTTACAAAGAAAGGCAATTATAGGATTTTGACAAGAGTTAAAGCCAGAACTGCTTCTTTACAAAGAAAGACAATTACAGGATTTTGACAAGACCTTAAGTGAGAACTGCTTCTTTACACAGAAAAGGCAGTTATAGGATTTGGAGAACTGATTCTTTACAAAGAAAGAAAATTATAGGATTTTGACAAGAGTTTTAAGTCAGAACTTCTTTTTTACAAAGAAAGGCAATTATAGGATTTTGACAAGTGTTTTTAGTCGGAACTGCTTTCTACAAAGAAAGACAATCATAAGATTTTGACAAGAGTTTTTAGACAGTACTGCTTTTTTATAAAGAAAGGCAATTATAGGATTTTGAGAACTGCTTCTTTACAAAGAATGACGATTGTAGGATTTTGACAAAGAGTTTTTAGTCAGAGCTTCTTTTTTACGAAGAAAGACAATTACAGTATATTGACAAGAGTTTAAGCGAGAACTGCTTCTTTACACAGAAAAAACAATTATAGGATTTTGAGAACTGATTCTTTACAAAGAAAAAAAATTATAGGATTTTGACAAGAGTTTTTAGTCAGAACTTCTTTTTACGAAGAAAGGCAATTATAGGATTTTGACAAGAGTTTTTAGTTTGCTTTTTCACATAGAAAGGCATTATAGGATTTTGACAAGAGTTTTTAGTCAGAACTTCTTTGTTACAAAGAAAGGCAATTATAGGATTTTGACAAGAGTTAAAGCCAGAACTGCTTTTTTACAAAGAAAGGCAATTAAAGGATTTTAACAAGAGTTTTTAGTCAGAACTGCTTTTTTATAAAGTAAGGCAATTATAGGATTTTGACAAGAGTTTTTAGTCAGAACTGCTTTTTTATAAAGAAAGGCAATTATAGGATTTTGACAAGAGTTTTTAGTCAGAACTGCTGTTTTACAAAGAAAGGCAAATGTAGGATTTTGACAAGAGTTTTAATAAAAACTGTTTCTTTACAAATAAAGACAATTACGTGTAGATGGTTCTGACAAGAGTTTTAGTCAAAGCTGCTTCTTTACAAAGAAAGACAATTACATGTAGATGGTTCTGACAAGAGTTTTATTCAGAACTGCTTCTTTACAAAGAAGGCAATTACCAGATTTTAACAAGAGTTTTATTCAGAACTGCCCCTTTACAACAAAAGGCAATTACAGGATTTTGATAGTGTTTTTAGTTTTTTTAGTCAAAATTGCTTCTTTACAAAGGATTTTGATAAGAGTGTTAGTAAGATCTTTACAAAGAAAGAAAATTAAAGTAAGGCAATTACAAGATTTTGACAAGAGACGGTTGAGTTTTTAATGAATTGATATGACATGTAGGAAGTGTTAGGTAACAGATTTGAGAATTTCACTTTAAGTTATATTTTTGAAGCACCCAAAAATTATAATAGAAGTGAAAAACACTCAGTATTTGTGTAGAAACTGTCAAAACACAAAGCCATGTTTTCATAAAAAACTATATTTATTTTCATTATTTGCTTTTTTTCTGCATTAAAGTAGATCCATACCATGGTGACGTCGACGTTGCGTGCGAACTGTCCAAATGGCTGATTTGACGTCTTTTTTATCTATGACATCACGAATATGTGCTCTTCGGGCGCCTAAAGAATTATGGCGGGAAAGCTGTTACGCGCATTCTCTCATATTGATACATAGCCATTGTAGGTAAAGTAGCAGATATTTTTGCCTTTGCAGTGCGCTCAGGGCAATGTGCTGGGAGGGTTCTTTAACGTTCTACGCCTGCCGTGACACGTGGCATAGGTATTTTAGGTCTTTTCCGAAGGACCTCTGACATTTATTTCTAAATGACGAGTGATTGGCGAAAGAACAGTTACTGTCTTGGTCAGACCAGACCGGGGCTCGAACTCTTGACCTCCCGAATACGAAGCGATAGCTCAACCAATTGAGCTATAATATTGTTAGGTAGTCAATAAAAGAGCCTCTTGCTAAACGGAAAACTGCACTTAAAATACGACCTTATATAGTGTATATATGTCTAACAATACAATAAAAGTTCTCAAGAGAAAAAAAAATCTTTTTACTACAAAATATATATACGTACAGTCATATACACTGATTTGCTTCCAAGAAGTTTCGAAATTTGGAGTTGGTAAATCGTCTGCTGTCCAAATTTTGACTCGAACGTCCCCAATCGTGTATGAGGTGTCGACGTTCAATGGGCCGGCCCATCCCTCGTGTCCTGGAAATACAGTTAAACAAATAGCTACTAGTTCAAAAATGTCTATAATGACTAGTAACCACCTTGAAATGTCTAGAAAGATCAAAGTTTTAAGGTCCCATAGATTATATTGCAAATGAATTCAAATTTTTGCCATGTTGTTTACGTTTAGACAAAAGAAATCGATAAAAAAGCAAGACAAGTTCAACACGTATAGACAAACGTGATTATACAATTCAATTCATTGTATTGATATTTGGATGCATATCCAGTTCAATTACTTTTGTAGGGTCCTATTTTTCTATACAAAATCGCGAAAAAGCTAAAACGATACCCAAATTTAAAAGAAAGTCCCAACTTTAGACGGACAAAATAGTGTGTGTGTGTGTGTGTGTGTGTGTGAGAGAGAGAGAGAGAGAGAGAGAGAGAGAGAGAGAGAGAGAGAGAGAGAGTTTACATACCTGTATAAATTACTTTGCCATAGATAGAACCCGTGAGAGAATTACCGGGGACGATTAGCCGTACTTTTGTATCAGTAAACAAAACTAAAACACCGCCATACTTAGTGTAAAAATCGTCATCCGTATTAGCTGATCCCATACCAGGAAAGATAATAGAATCTCCCGTCTGTGTGTTAACAACTCTCACTTCCGCTACTACTTTTACCGGTAAAACATTCAAATGGTGGTAGATGGTGACTTCCGACTCGTTTCCTGCGACGGACTTAATGGTATACCACTTACTGGTGAAAGATGGCTTAAACAACGCCAAACCTGATACAAGCGAAATAAAAGATAATTATATCCAACAAACGGTTTAGCACAAAATAAAGGATTCTCGGTGGCTGAAAGGTACCATGCAGATGAAATAGAGCCATGTAGCAGCTCCTTATGAAGTCCAGAGCAAACATCTTTATTGTAATATCAAAAATATTTCTCGTGTGGAACCTCAATCTGTGGACACCATTAGACGTCAAATTTACCAACGGCTAATAAATTCCAGACCTTTGAGCGTTAAACTTCATTAAGTTGTCACAGAGGCATCGAAAACTCAATAAATATTGTGTATTTTAAAAAAGCAAATATTATAGAAATGTTAAGAAGCAATAATCAAAAACCACTTATACAATAAATGGAGTATAGTTTCGCCTACTCAACCCTGCAAAACGGCTGCTGTAATAAAGAAGGTACGCGTGCGGCTAAGGGTGCATACATCTTTAATAGGGTATATTGGTCAGGCCAAATTCCTGTATAAATTATATTGTTCTGATGCTATGTATGAAGTTTCAAGCTCAAAGGTCTTTTATTTTATGACAAGATGGTTTAATGTTTAACTTTATTGGGTTAATGTGACTTTATCTGTCGACTTTGTCGATTGTTACGACGGATTTACCCAAAAAGATACATTACAAAAATCTGCAATCTACATACAAGATCTAAAGATTTATACGACTAAATATATGTTTAGGTGGTTTATAATAATAATAATAATAATAATAATAATAATAATAACCATCATCATCATCATCATCATCATCATCATATTATTATTATTATTATTATTATTATTATTATTATTATTATTATTATAAAAACATTGCCAAAATGCTTACTTAAGGCACCAATAGTTTTGAATTGTTTGGTTGCTGAGTTGTCTATAGGTCCGGCTAATGGTTCTCTCTCAGCTTACTAAGTAGTATCGAATGTTTCTCGAAAAGATCTTTTAGCCGTTTACTTGCCGAAGATCAGTGATTTTCTCTAGAAACTCTGGTTCGTCACAATCCCAGAAAAGGATAGATAGAGTATTGACGGGCTTGGCTGGGGTCTTGACATCATAACACCACCCACTCCTATTATCCAAGTTAGGACACCTTAAAATTAAAACATGAAGCCAACATCTACTTTTGTGACTGTCATCTTTAAAAATATGAAATGGTGTCTGAATTATCTTGACGATATCTGAACACTGAACATGAGTGTGTAACTCCACAGAAAAGGGAAATCATTTGTAAAAAAGTTAAGAAAGTTTAATTGTAATGCCAATGTCGTTAACACGTTTATGAAAATATCAGATACTTACATGTCTGAACCACACTGATAAATAAACAAATAAAATATTTATTTTTCATCCTGGTCTGCCTCGACTTTCTAATAAGAATTCAGGTTTCTATTGTAACAAATATATTTAATTCCTAAGTACTAAAGATCCAACTGATGAAATCGAAGAACATAAGTTAATATGAGATTTCGGTTTTTAAAACTGGATGACAAGAAATGCTTCATGACGGTTCTCGATAACTGAAAATAAGTGGGTACGTGGAGTATTTATGATTTCTTAAGCAAACATAGGTATACATATATTTCTGATGTTTAATGGACAGTTGTATAAATGTATTGTTGCTGCTTAATGGGCAAATATAGCCTTATTGAATTTTAATCCCATGTAGATCTATTAAATATTGACATGGACTACATCGGAAGCTGTGATCGTTTGTTGGAAGATAAGTATTTCATATTGTTTTAGTTTGTTTGAATTACAAATGAAGCATTACGAAATATTTAGATTGCAATGATTCTAGCAACATCAGCATTATCATTGTTATTATAAGTCACACCTGTCTATAAAAGCCACCCGAAAGAAACAGTAAATGTGTCCTTTAAAGGCAAATGGCCCTTATATACAGGTTAAAAAATCAATAAAGAGTAATTGGGATGAAATTCTGTTGGTCTTTATAAGTAGGTGGTCCTTATACAGAGGTTGTCTTTAACATAGGTTTGGATGTATAAGTAAATTGAAATCAATACGGGTTTTGTGTAAGATCCTGAAGGGCGTTGGTTTAGGTATCTATCCATGCCTTAATATCGAGTTTCCGGTTCAAGTTTATTCTAAGGTGAAAATTAAGATTGTTTGAATCTTTTGCAAAAGATAAAAAAAAAACTTTTTATAAAAACAAGACGTAAAATACTTATATGCCTGGACCAAACTAAGCTTTCAACATCTTCAAAATAATTTTGGTTTCATAATTTTGGTCCAAGCACTACTGATGAGAAATTATATTCCGAAACGGCCGTCTAGTGCTGTAAAATTAAAACTGGTATAATATGTAATACACACAAATAAAATGTCCATGCTTCCTATCTACAGATAACCGTGTCTGTCGCATCCTCTTGGATCAGCTATTCATGTTCCAATTGTTATAAATAACATTTAAATCCTAGGTCCTTAGTACTATAATACAAATACTATTAGAGTACTTAATTCAGAACCTAGTTCAAAATTGTAGACGAGAAATGCTCCAAATCAGGACTAAATAAATTGGTGACAAAAGGGAGGATGTACGATTCCTTACGTAAACATTTACGAGAAATATCCGCGCTTTTGGTTGAGCAAATATACAGTAAGACCATTCAACTAGACAATAAAGAACACGCTGTCATGATGTGATCGATGTCAAGTTCATGTCTTTTATTGGAAAGTAAACATTTTAGACGACTGTCTCAGTAGCCTTTTATTAACAAATGTATGATATTTAATTTTTTTAAATAAAATTTTCCTGTATTAATTGGCATCCATTGATCTTATTATAATATACTTCTCCTGCTTATGGTGTATTTGTTTACCCAATTATACGCTATGGTAGAGCTTATTCCCACTACAGGGACTTTGTACAACGAAGTAGGCTGCTTGCATATAAATTGTTGACTTAGGGATATTGCAAGCCTAGGCTTATCAATGTCCTCAAAAAGTTTTATGGCCGTCATCACAGTATTGTTGATAATTTTGATGTTTCTGTGTCCAGGATTGCCCTGGATATATTTGACGTCTCATAGTACCATGTCTCTTCGCACAATTTAAATTACACACGTGGCGGATGAAGCTAGGTAAACAGGAGGTGCTTACCCTTCCGGAGCATCTGGCCTCACTTCCCTGGTGGAAGTTCACGTGTCTAACCTAACTTGTCAGTTCCAAAGTTTTTACTTTGCTTATGGATTGTGATTCGGACATGGATTAGTATTTTTGTTTTTGGTGATACATAATGCCCATTGTTGTAAATCAATACATACTTATTCTGATGTCTTTGTCATTTAAAATCATGTTTGTGGGATCATTTAGGGAAGGTTTACCTAAAAGAACACATGAAAGTAATATTTTCTTTTTTTTTTTGCAGTATTAGAAAGTGATATCTTAACTATTTGATCTAAATACACTGAAGACAGTTGTTTTTCTACAACAATTTTCATGAAAGTTTATGATTTTTTGGGAGAAAAATATAAAAACCTGAGAAAGATATCCTTTAAAAATAAAAACAGTAGTTTAGCTGAAAATCACTTTTTAACGGATCGATTTTTTTATTTAATTCAATTTTATGAATATTTTCAGTCTGTAATAATATAACCAGTTTAAAACATGTACATGTATTAAACATTTTAGGCTAACAGTGTTTAAGCCACCATATTATTCTCCGATGCCGACTTGTTGTCCTTGTTGTCATTGTTGTTCTTGTTGTCTTTGTCCTAAGTATCGGAGTAATGTTGAAATCCTGGATATATGTTCGATAGACTTTGAAGTGACGTATATCTGTATCCAAGACAACGCTTGTCTTTTTTGTGATAAAAAAACGAGCGACATTCCAAGCTGTTTGAACAGTCGATGGCACAAGTAAGCACGCTGTCCGACTTCACAGTCCATACAATATCGTTCTGGGGTTCTAAGTCGCTGCTCTGAGATGCAACATTGTAATAACTGTCTCTGTCTGAAATGAATTGAAAAAATTGAAATTGTCTGTTAAACAGAAAAGCAATATAAACAACCCTGATTGGTTTGATAAAAGTAAAATGGATGTGGGAATTATCCGACAGGTTTGATAATTTCATATTATACTAGTGTTAATTTTACAGAACTAAACGGTCATTTTGGAATACAACATATCATCAGAACTGCTTGGACCACAATTGTAAAATTGAATTTAACAAAGCTAATTACACATACATGCGCACGACTTCCATCTAAGTTATTTTTTTCGGACACAAATAAAAATCAAAGTTGATTCTTATAGTTTAGCATCTAATAAGAAATGTAGGGGCACATAAGTGACATGAATATATTTTACATTACGTGCGTCAGTTCTTTGCCACCGTATAAATGGAACATTTTACATCATTTTTACAACATAAAAAATTATTGCCAATACAAAAACAATAATAACTACACAATGATGCATTTACTGCAACACCCGCCATTTAAATACGACTTTAGTGTCCTTGGTGACGTTACAATCATTTTACGGTTTTAGATACGTAAATAGACATGATTAAAGATCGGTTGGGTAATTAAGAAATACCAGCAAATGGAAATTTAAGAAATTTGCTCATTTTATGTAATTGTTGCAATGTTGTTTTTTTCTTATTATATGCCAATCAAAATCAAAAATACGTGTCCATGTCCGTGTAACTGTGTAAGCAACATTAGAAGAATAGAATCACATATTGAAACTACTTCAGTTTTGAAATGGACAGGACAGCGATACAATAATTTACAGAACAGATTTCATTGTATTGCGCATGCCAAGATATCAAACCGGAATTGGAATCTTATTGATTGTCATGTGACCAAAAAGATTAATGGTACCATACTTCTGACTGCATGGTTACAGTTAGATATACGTATCATTCTGATTGTGTTTGACACTTACATAATGTAATAGTATTAATACGAACAACCACATTGTCTGAACTCTGGAAGTGTGTTTGTGCATTTGAGCCCCAAAATCCGCCAATATGCAACAAATGACCAACAGAAACAATAGCAGCACTGTTTTTTGGCTTCCAGAAATTATAGGTGTTTCCATTGTATCCGTACACTAATCCTCCATACTTTCCAGATCCCGCCAGTCCGTCGTTCACTGCCGACCCCACACCATAGAATCTGAAATCAGCGTTATCTCCATCAAGGGCATGGACCTGGTTCATAATTAAAGCATACATTGCTAAAATGTTGTTAAAAGTTCATTCGAAATTTACATGATAATAATAATAATAATAATAATAATAATAATAATAATAATAATAGTAATAGTAGTAGTAATAATAGCTATTACATATTATACCAGTTTTAATTTTACAGCACTAGACGGCCAAAATGATGAAACAAAAATTATTTTAAAGAAGGACCAAAATATATTTTACCAAATTAAGCTAAGGAAATACTTCGCATGAGGGAGTATACCTTAGATCTTGAGAAATTTCAAATTTTATCTTGCAGGAAATTTAGACAATTATAATATATTTCTGACGATTATACAAAATTATTGTCTACTGAGTTTGTGATATCCTAAGGGCACTAATTACCAGCAGAGATATAGTATTTCATCTGACGTTTCTGTATCCAAAATTCTGGATATATTTGACTTCCCATAGTTCCATGTTCCTTCCATTTTCAATTTTGATTGCACACATGGCGGTTGTAGCTAGCTAAACAGTTGGTGCTTACACTTCCGGAGCAACTGGCTTCATTTCCCTGGTAGGGGTTTACGTGTATAATTTAGTTTGCAAATTTTCCTAAGATTTACTTTTTTAAAGCTATCTTGAATTACTGTCTAATGAAATAAAAAATCCAAGATGTTTATTATATTATTGAATTGAAGATAACGAATTTTGATCGATTTTTATTTTATTTTTATCATTTGTTAAGAATGACGGATTTTTTCTTATTTTTGGTGGCCAGCTTGGACTTATGAATAATATGACTGACAGTGGGACCGTTAAGAAAGCTCAGCAGACCACTCTGTCTAAATTTAGTCTAATTTTAGCGTAGCCCTCACCTATTATAAAAACATTTGATTTTTCTACACTATACACAACTAACCCTCATTCTAAATTGAAAGAACGTCTAAAAGAAATTATTCACTTGTCATTCTTTTACAAGGTAAGCAAAGATACAAATATCGCGTGCTGAACAGGGATTCTGGTTATTTTGTCAAGCATCATATGGATTCCAAACAAAAATATACTGAAGATACCATCAACAAAATGTTGGAGTTTTTGATAGATAACATATTTGTTGCGTTTGTTAATATAGTTTTTCAGCAAACAATCGGTATACCAATGGGTACAAACTGTGCACAATTGTTTGCTGATTTGTTTCTTTATTCTTATGAAGCGGTATCTATGCAGAACCTTGTTTAATCTGGAGAAAAGATTGTCGCCAAATCTTTCAACTAAACATACAGATATATAGATGACGTTCTGTCTCTTAACAATCCTAAATTTGGAGACTATGTTAACGGCATCTATCCTAGTGAGCTTGAAATAAAAGACACGACTGATTCCTCAAATTCTGCTTCATATTTAGACGTATAAAGGAATTATGACGCATACGAAAGGCTACATTTGAAACTTTATGACAAACGTGATGACTTCAATTTTTATATTGTCAATTTTCCTTTTCTATGCAGCAATATACCTGCTTCTCCTGCTTATGTTGTATTTGTTTCCCAATTAATACGCTATGGAAGAGACTGTTCCCACTACAGGAAGAAGGCTGCTTGCAAATAAATTGTTGACTCAGGGATATTGCAAGCCTAGGCTTATCAAAGCCCTCAAAACGTTTTTTGCCGTTATCACAGTATTGTTGATAAATTTGACGTTTATTTGTCTAGGATTGCCCTGGATATATAGTTCCTAGTTCCTTTCACACAATTTTGATATCACACGTGGCAGGTGAAGCTAGCTAAACAGGAGGTGCTTACGCTTCTGGAGCACCCGGCCTCACTTCCCTGGTGGAAGTTCACGTGTCTAACCTAACTTGTCAGTTCGAAAGTGTTTAGTTTGCTTCTGGATTGTGATTCGGACATGGATTAGTATGTTTGTTTTCGACTATTTTTCTATTCTTTTAAGAGAAAATCCTGAATACACTGGAAATGATTCGTTTTGAAAATTTACGAGATCTCGTTTCAAGTATCACTGGAAATGCCACGTGAATTTGACACAAATGTTTCAACTAAATATACAGATTGTTGTATTGAAGTAATGTACTTTTGTAATGAATTATGTACAGACATTATATAAGGTGAAAAGTTTAATGTCGCAGTAGAAGAGTGGCACAATTATCATCGCTTTTTTCAGCTATTTTTTTAACAGATGGGTTAAATATTTACAAGAAAATAAAATACATTTTGTACACATTTTATACGTATAACAATATGATGCGAAAATAAATGTAATATTTATTAATTAAACCCACATTGCAGGAGTGACACAAGTGACACACCGGTAATTGCAATCATTCTTTAATATAAATGGGTAAATAAATGTAATGATCATTAATAAAACTTATCAACCTAAATCCGAAACAGAGGCCGTGTCATCTTCTCCGTATGTTTTACAGAAACATCAAGCAGGAAGGACCTTACATTTAGAATTTTTGTTAACGATATAGGCTTCTGTAATTCCAGACCATCGAAAATAACTTCCAATATATAAAACACCGGTGGAAATCGTTAATGAATTTAACAATTATTATGATCCCATTAAATGTGTGAAGATTTTTTATATAACATGTAGTTTTTAAGTATTGCAACTATCAAGTTCTATTACTTAAAAATACATATGGTGTCCGCAAAAGACAGGAGAAAATGGGTAGGTTTAAAAAATTAACTTTACAAAAATTAATACACATTCAATTTTTATCTGTTTTAGCTTTTTTTTTAAATTTTGAAAAATACTTTCATATGCATTTTTATAATCATTGCTTTAATAAAAAGTTGAATTTAAATCTCTCGGAACACATTAATTTTTTTTTTACATAATTTATCATTGATTTGACCAAAAAAAACATGAAAAAATTTGTTGAATTTTTTTTAAAAAAAAAACTGACATAGTTTTTTTGCTCTGTATTTATTCAGGCTGATGACATCTATCTTTTGGGAAACTATGAAAAAAATTAATGTATGCATTGTGAGTGTGTTTTGAGAACATGCCCCAAAAATGGGTATTGATGGGCGAAAAACGGATACATTGTCGAATTAGGGGTAGATTTACATGACTTTTGCGGAACAAATAGTAAACTATCAGTTGTTTTTTTCTTCATAAATTCTGATTTTATTGTGTTTTCTTTCAATAAACCTAGGGTAGGAAAAGAAAAAAGTATCATACATGAAATTTTGGGCTACTCAATAGTAAACATACTTAAGTCAATAGTAAACAAATTAAGTCTATGAATAAAATTTATGCATTAAAATGAACATTTTAAAAAAATGCATAAAAACACAGTAAGACTCATAATTCTGGACTTGGGATGGACACCGGATAATGACGAAATAAGTGTAGCAGGGTCCAGTTTAACAAAAATCTCTTAGCTTAAATTTACAGCAAAGTTTTGAAATCTTTCACACTGTACATTTTGTGACAAAACTAAATACAGATTTTATAAGCATATATATCGTGATCTTCATAATCAACCTTGAATTTCTAGATATCTTAAACATTAACAAAATTATTAATGTATCAATTTTTACAGATTTAAGTGAAGGAAAATCTTTCTTTAAAATTATTGTGAAACAGGGACATTTGAATATTGTTATCTCGAACTCGACTGAGAAAATAGATCTACTCATTCGAAGTTTGACAACCGGTGTGCACGATAATCTATTTTTTGGGCGGGAGGGCCTCGTGCATTTCGTTTTGTTTCTATTCCGATACCACGTTGGATACTATAACAACCCACACAACAAATTGACCTTTACCTCAACATTCATCAGCTCGAAGTCTTTACTTCCGTGTTGTATTTGGTAGTTATTCCATTTGATACTGTTCACAGATACCTCTGTTGTTTCTATCCAACTGTCTTGAAACTTCCATGCCAGTATACGAAATGTACCATAACTATTACGAATTTCGGTTTCCTGTTTTCCCCATCCGTCAATGACACTCAACACCCTCACATAGGCTAATATTGGAAAAAATATCAAAAATCTTATAGAATATTAAAACATTAATTTATTTTTCAAATCACAATCCCGAAACAATATATAAACTTAGAATCGCAATTAAACACGCGAACTTCCAAAAATGAAATGAGACATGGTGCTTCGAGAGGGTTAGCACTTCCTGTTTGGCTAGTTGGACATGTCATATAGTGAAAGAATGAATAAAACATGAAAATATATCTATACTTATCAAATTTTTTATGATTGCTGTGGAATTTTCTTAGGATATTGATACGCCTAGGCTTACAATATCTCTGTGTTAACAATTTTTGTTAGTTGTTGGTTACGTTGTTTAAAGTTCCGGTATTGGAAACAAACTCTTCCATAACGCATTAATTGTTAAACAGTACACTATATGAGTCCCATAACAAATACAAATTAGCCTGTGTGTATGTATCAATCAAAAACAAACACTAATCCATGTCTGAATCACAATCCAGACACGTGCACTTCCACCAGGGATATGAGGCCGGGTGCTCCGAAAGGTTAAGCACCTCCTGTTTAGCTAGATACACCCGCCACGTGTGTAATCAAAATTTTGCGAAAGGAACATGGAACTATGGGACGTCAAATATATCCAGGGCAATCCTAGACACAGAGATGTCAAACTTATCAACAATACTGTGATGACGGCCATAAAAAGTTTTGAGGGCCTTGGTAAGCCTAGGCTTGCAATATCCCCGAGTCAGTCAACAATTTATTTGCAAGCAGCCTACTTCGCTGTGCAAAGTCCCTGTAGTGAGAACAAGTTCTTCCATAGCGTAATAATTGGGAAACAAATACACCATAGGCAGGAGAAGCAGGTATATTGCTGCATAGAAAAGGAAAGTTGACAATAGAAAAATTGTGAAGTGATCACGTTTGGCATAAGGTTTCACATGTAGCCTTTCGTATACGTCATAGTTCAGGTATAAGTCTAAATATGAAGCAGAACTTGAGGAATCAGTCGTGTCTTTTAACTCAAGCTTACTAGGATAGATGACATTTACATAGTCTCCAAATTTAGTAGTGTTAAGAGACAGAACGTCATCTATATATCTGTATATTGAGTTGAATGATTTGGCGGCAATCGTCTCTCCAGATTTAACAAGGTTCTGTATAAATTCATATGTATATAATATTTATTAAAGTTTACAAACACGAATGAACACCTAAACCAAAAACTATATTAAGATACATTTATAAGTTTTTGGTGATAAATAAAAACATGTTCAAATGTATCAAATGTTCATAAATAGCAATTGCAATTTTACATAGAGTGATTCTCTCATATCCATTAAGACTACACCAGCATATATCCGACCTTTATAAACACGATCTACTTTTTAAAAGTATTAAAATGATAAAATTTAGCACTACTAATGAGGAATTGTACTGTAAATGTATTTATTTTCGGGTATACTTATTTTACCGGTATAGGATATTTAGACATATCTGCGTAATTTAAATTTTCGCGTTTATGAAATATGCTCTATAACATAATAATTAAAATATAAGTTTCGCTTTGTATTTATTTTCGCGCAAAACAAACGACCGTGAAGTAAGCGAAAATTAGCTACACCGCGAAAATAAATACGTTTACAGTATTCAGAAACGGCCGTCTAGAGCTGTATTATTAACACTGGTATAATATGTAATTTAAACCAATAGACCGGTATCTATGTTTACATAAAACAAAGAAGTTGCAATTGTAAATATTTACACGTATTTTTTGTAAGTTCAGTATCATTAACTATTGTTTAATCAAAAACAAACATACTAATCCATGTCCGAATCACAATCCAGAAGCAAAGTAAAAACTTTGGAACTGACAAGTTAGGTTAGACACGTGAACTTCCATCACGGAAGTGAGGCCGGGTGCTCCGGAAGGGTAAGCACCTCCTGTTTAGCTAGCTACACCCGCCACGTGTGTAATCAAAACTGTGTGAAAGGAACATGGAACTATGAGACATCAAATAAATCCAGGGCAATCCTGGACACAGAGACATCAAACTTATCAACAATACTGTGATGACGGCCATAAAACTTTTTGGGGGCCTTTATAAGCCTAGGCTTGCAATATCCCTGAGTCAACAATTTATTTGCAAGTAGCCTACATCGTTGTACAAAGTCTACGTAGTGGGAACAAGCTCTACCATAGAGTATTAATTGGAAAACAAATACACCATAAGCAGGATAAGCAGGTATATTGCTGCAAAGAAATGTTCAAAGAAACAAACATGGGACGCTTGGTTATCTAGAGTTATTTAAAATACGTGCAAATAAACTGAACCATTTAAGAATAAAACTTACGATGGCTTCCGCTGTATGTCGGATACCATAACCTGAAATGTGTAGCTGAATAACCAAATACGACACCTCCGGCTTCTGTGTAATAATCAGTAGCCTCTAACTTTGATGACGATCCTGTAACAGGTGAAAAAGCAATTCAGTAATTCAGTTTATGTTTGTTATTTGCACTCATTACTAAGTGGCCATAACTCCCAAGAAAAAAAATCACTCGGGTTAATGATATGTACATTCTCTTATTAATGTTGAGGCTACGCTGCAAGTTTCGTAAATTTGTGTTTCACAGTGTTTAGAAATATATTCCGAACAAGAAATGTTTGGACAGAGGGAAGGGCGGACGGACGTATCGTAAAAGTCGGAACTTTTTTATATCAAATTTTATATCATTTTTCTTCGAAAGACGGGGGTGGGGGGAATAAAGTACCCGAAAAAGTCTAATGATAGATATTATAGCATTTGAAAAAATCAAATAAAGCAATAAAGACTTCAAACAGAACTGAAATAAACAAATGTTACAGGTAAACAACTTTTATCTGTCCGTTTGACCTTTTGTTTAAATATTTATCATGGACCATACATCTATGTATAGGGAGCACAGATGTTTATATTGTATATCATGAAATATACTCACCTCTTTGAGTACACCTGTACACTGTGTATGTATTAACTTGGATATTAACACTACCCATGCATTTGGTGGATCCTCCTATATGAATATTCCTAATGAAAGGTTTAGCGGACAGATCGAAGTTGTTTGCCTATATAATTATAATTTTGAGGGTAAACAACATTGACCTGCCAACTTGACCTGTCATAAGGAACATTCATGTACGATGATCCACCCAATAAATAAGTAGTGTTAGCATTCACATTTCATACATAAACACTTTATGTTTCCTATGAAGTAGACGATGTTTCTTATACATAAATGTTCTGATCCATGAAAAATATTTTAATCAAAGGTCAAGTTGACAGGTTATTTACCATCTAAGGTTTGATCGATAAAATCAAAATTAAGGAAGGGTGATCACATGTACAGAGATATGTAAAAAGTATTCAGTCACTTTGTAAAATCCTTGTTTACATCATATAAAACCATTTATTTATAAAAAAAATCTTTCAAGTTTTTTTCATCAAATTTTCACTGCTAAGTACAAAATTAGTTTTTTTTTTAATAATTTTCAAAATAGTGTGAGTCTTATAATATTTAAGAAAACTAATTATAATATAGTAGATTTGGATTTAAAAACAAAATCTGTTAAATTCAAAATGTTAATCTGTGAAAAACAACGAAATTCCCTTTTCTAATTATTTTTAAGAAAAACTTCAACTAATTTTACATTCACCAGTGAAAAAATCATGGAAATGACCAAGAAATAAATTTTTGAGATTTGTTTTTAAATATATGGTTTTATATAACAAGAACACTAGGAATACTTTTTCGCACATCTCTGTACATATTGACAACAATAGCTATAAATCTTTCTACTTACCATAAAGCAGACATAAGTATAAGTTATAGATAACAAATTTTGTACTCTGTAATTTCTGATCGTTAGCGTGTTTCATTGAAATCAAAACCATACTTATCACACTAAATCACAATCCCAAAGCAAAGTAAAAACGAAAACCTTTTTGATTTCGTTTTTAAGGTACCAGTTGATTTTTTGTATGAAAAAAATGAAATGCATTGCTAACAAGTAAGGTAAGCTGATTCAAACCATGTAAACGATAGTTTGTGATTTCCACACCTTTAAGTATACAGCAATCGTCACGGTGACTATGGGTTTGCACTTATTTAAATTTGTTATGTGACTGTACAAAACCAAATAAGATCATAGTGCACAAGTTTCAATGCCTGATAAAAAAGGGCATTTTCATCTGCAAATTCAAAAAGCAGGAAAAACACGGGTGATAATCACGTAACTTGCGTTGATCCCATACATTGATGAAAAAGCACATTTCGAAGGTAAGCCCGCCTTTGTTTTATATAATAGCGTAAGATACAGTCTACAGATAATGTATATGTGCAGTGAGTTTTAACAATATTCAACTTCCTGTAATTTACGAAAACACTTTGGCAATAGTTCGATCAAGCTCGTATTACTCGCATGTCACCCGTGAAAAACAATCACTCCCTGCATGGCTGGTTCAGCATAAAATCGCGATTTTATAGTTCTGTCTGCTTTTAGTGTTACATACTAACGTGTTGTTTTGAACATATTTTGGAGTGATAGAGTAAATACTTACCCTGTCCCTCAAATATGGTTTTAGACGCATTTATCTGTACAACAGCCATAGATGGATAACCAGATAGACCATGTGGTATCTCCTTAAATGTTGTAACTGGAAAATATAATAAAAGATACAACAAGACACAATTTAACACTGATTATACCAAAGTGTAAACTAAATATAAGTAAGAAACATACCAGCCCATGTTTAAAACATAATAATCATAAAAAACAAACACGACACAAAAACTCTGAAACTGTCATATTAAATGTTAGACTAGGTGCTCCGGAAGAGTAAGAACTCTCTGTTAAGCAATGGAAATTTAAATAATTCGTTGCTTCTATATTAATCTATTGCTATGTGCTGTAGTAAGCCCTAACATTATTTTTGTGTGATAAATGCACGTTTATCGAATACTGGTACCCAAGCCTAAGGATAGCACACCTCTATTTTTGCAGTTTTAGTCAGAACTGATTCTTTACAAAGAAAGGCAATTACAGGATTTGACAAGAGAAGTTCTTAATGAATTGACATAAAATACAGGAAGTGGAATGAAACACAAACATATTATTTCTGCTTCGATGCGCATATATATGACCATCTACATGGAAAAGGAGTTCTTATGTAAAGGATTTGAGAATTTCATTTTTTGTTATATTTTGAAGCACCAAACGTGATTGGGTTATTTAAAAACTATAATAAAAGTGAAATCAACTCGGTAGTTGTGTGGAGAAACTGTCAAAGCACAAAGCCATGTTTTCATTAAAAAGACTATAGTTATTTTCATTATATGCTGTTTTCTGCAATAAAACATTAAGGTTGGATTGTTTTAAGGGTTCTTTTCGCTTACGAAACGTCATAGTCATATATAACCACAATTTACACAATTAAACAAAATTTTAAAGATTGCTATATATAAGTCGTATTTGAACGCTAGTCACTTTCTGGTCTTCCATTAATTGCTAAATTTTCCCAACTTTTCTCGACCAATTAGATCACATATAACAACTTAACAATCGTTATTGGACTGGTAAAGTGTTCTCAACGTGTCTTTCGTGAACAACGGTCTCTTTAACGACGACAAGTCTGTTGAACACTTTACCATCCGAATGACAAATGAAAAATTACCTGCTGTGAAGGAATTTGTCAAAATTAAAGCTAGGATAATATTAGAAAATGAAAGATTAATTGATTAAATGGGGATTTAATGTCAAGGTCAAGAATATTTCACTTCTTTCGAAGTATCGTCAGCTGTAGGTAAAGTGGCAGAAATTTTTACCTTTGCAATCTGCTAATGGCAATGTGCTGGGAGAGTTCTGTAACGTGCTGTGAGGGTCCTGTAACGTGCCACGCCGGCCGCGACACGTGATATCAATGTTTTAGGTCTTTTCCGAAGAACCCCGTGACTTTCATTTCTAAATGTCGAGTGCTTGGCGAAAGAACAGTCACTACTTATTTACAAGTCTTGGTCAGATCAGACCGGGCTTGAATTCACGACCTCCCACATACGAAGCGATCTCTAAACCAATGGAGCTTTTATATTATTAGGTAGTCAATAGAAGAGCCTCTTGCTAAACGGAAAACTGTCATTCAAATACGACCTACTGTTTTATTCATGTCCGGCGTAGCACATGTTTTTCCAGCTTTTAGATATAAAAATCAATATTTTTTTCTCATGTCATACACCGTTGTGACGTATACATTTTGTCGTAAAAATGAGCACAAAGGTACATACCATCTGTCAGAAAATGAAACGCAAAACTCTTTAAAATCCTTACGGGGATTTACTATGCATTCAAGCCAATCAGACGACAGGAAGTATAAAACATGTGGCTCAGAAGAATTGAACTGCACATGTACGACGATTCCGTTTTTTTTACACTGGTAAGATCGTCTGACTAAAGGGAGACTACCGAAACAAAAAATAGTAGTTGTAAACAAACAAATTGCCGGACATGGATTAAACAGTAAAATATGTATATATGTCTAACAAGACAATAAAAGTTCTCAAGAGAAAACATGTTTTTACTGCAAAAGATAATATACTTACAGTCATATACGCCGATTTGCTCCCAAGAACTTTCGAAATCTGGAGTCGGTAAATCGTCTGCTGTCCAAACTTTTACTCTAACGTCCCCGGTCATGTATGAGGTGTCCACGTTAAATGGACCTGCCCATCCCTCGTGTCCTACAAATATAGTTTAACAAATAGCCACTACTTCCAAATGTCTATAATGGCTAACAACCACCTTGAAATATCTAGAAAGACCAATGTTTTAAGGTCCCATAGATTATATTTCAAGTAAATTCAAATTCTTGCCATGTTATTTATGTTTAGCCAACAAAAAAAAAAAAAAAAAAAAAAAAAAAAAAAAAAAAAAAAAACCAATAACAAAGAAACAAAGAAGACAAGATAAACACATATTGACAACAGTGACATAGGTGATAAAAGACGGTGAAGCACGCCCAAGTTGCATAATCTGCAAAATATTGAATTTGCTCCTGCTTCATCGTCATTTATCACCTCATAAACGACATAAACTTTAACATAACATCAGATACAGTAATTCATAAAACACCTTGCAATGGACATTGTTGAAGTTTCATGTTGACCAATTTCTATTCTTTTCGGCCGCTGTACATGTGCTGTTTCGGGGCTTGTATTTGTTCAAACAAACAAAATAGTAATAATATTTAAAGTTTTATAGTTTGTATCATTTTTATGAAGAAAATTTAACAGTAAACATTGTGTTCTCACAATACAAACGGAATCATGAGCAAAGGACACATATTTTTTTATACAAATAAAAAGGTTAAAACCTGTCTCTCTCTCTCTTTTATTATTTTTGAGGCGTATTCCTACGCCTTACGGTAATTATTGTCGACGTCACAATTCTGCACGTTCTGTACTGACGTTATTAGCAAATAAACGACGAAATTGCTACAATGTTTACATAGAGCAAACCAATTGCAATCGTAAATTTATATACAATTCAATACTTTGGATTGATAACCCGACGCTTTTACAAAAATGTCTCCAGTTCAGTTACTTTTGTAGAGTCCTATTTTTCTATACAAATTCGCGAAAAAGATAAAACGATTCCCAAATTAAAGTCTCCACAACATTACTGTGGTGAGTGACTCAAACAATATAAAAGAAATTCACAACTTTAGACGGACAAAATGGAGAGAGAGAGAGAGAGACAGAGAGAGAGAGAGAGACAGAGAGAGAGAGAGCGTTTGAGAGAGTGTACATACCTGTATAAATTACTTTGCCATAGATAGAACCCGTGGAAGAAATACCGGGGACGATTAGCCGCACTCTCGTATCATTATACAAAACTAAAACACCGCCATACTTAGTGTAAAAATCGTCATCCGTATTAGCTGATCCCATACCAGGAAAGATTCTGTGTGTTAACAACTCTCACTTCTGCTGCTACCTTTGCCGGTAAAACATTCAAATGGTGGTAGATTGTGACTTCCGACTCGTTTCCTGCGACGGACTTGATGGTATACCACTTACTGGTGAAAGATGGCTTAAACAACGCCAAACCTGAAACACGCGAAACAAAAGAGTATATATATTATATACACAAAAAAGTTTAGCGCCACATCTTTTCAAACAATGAAGGGAGTCTGGGTGGCCGAATGGTCTAAGTAGCGGGGCTACGGATCACTCTTGTGTGAGAAGTTTGTCAATTTGCTTGCCAAAAACGGCGGTTCCCCTGGTATTCCGGTTTCCTCTACCATCCTGTACAGACCGCTTTGATATAAGTGTTGCTGTCTCAGTAGCTAAGTGGTAGACTTCATCAATCGTTACGACGGGTTTATCATTGAATGTCACCCAAAAAGATACATTACAAAAAAGCAGCAACGGTTAACAAGGCGTCAACTATCTAACAATTGTAGGTCATAACTTCTTATCAGAGGGGGTTATCAAGTTGGTTTTTTTTTTCGTAAAAAGTAGTTTAGTCAGCGCTTTTTAACAATAAAATAATTTCAAACAATGTAATTATAAAGAAGTAAGATGAAGTAGATATATCATTCATAAAGATGGATGAAAAGATGGGTATTACGTATGAGTATGTATATATACTAAACAGAAAGTTCAAACGCTGTCAGATATTTAATAAATATAGCGTTTTGAACTTGGTAGTATATTATCTACATACAAAATTTAAAGATTTATACGACTAAATGTATCAGTATGTTTGGTTGGTTTAACTACTACTACTACTACTACTAATAATAATAATAATAATAATAATAATTAATAATAATAATAATAATAATAATAATAATAATAATAATAATAATAATAATAATAATAATAAAATAATAATAATAATCATCATCATCATCATCATCATCATCATTATCAACATCGTCATCATTATCATCATCGTCATTATTATTATTATTATTATTATTATTATTATTATAAATACATTAACAAAGTTCTTTATTAAGGAACCAATAGTTTTGAAATGTTTGGTCGCCGAGTTGTCTATAGATCCGGCTAATGGTTCTCTCTCAGCTTACTAAGTAGTTTCGGATGCTTCCCGAAATAATCTTTTGGCCGAAGATCAGTGATTTCGTTCTTCACAATCCCAGAAAAGGATAAGTCTTTACTGGCTTGACTGGGGTCTTGACATCATTACACCACCCACTCCTATTATCCAATTATAGGACACCCAAAAATTAGAACTACTTTTCTGAATGTCACTTAAATTAAAAAAAAAAGTAAAATGGTGTCTAAATTATCTTGACAATATCTGAACACTGAACATGAGTATCCACACTAACACAGGAAGTGGAAATCTTTCGTAAAAAGTAAGGAAAGTTTTATAGTAATGACAAAGCCGTTAATGTTAGACATTTATAAATATATCAGATACTTACATGTCTGCATCACACTAAAAAATAAACAAATAAAATATTTATTTTTCATCCTGGTCTGTCTATACTTTTTGATAATAATTCAGGTTTCTATGGTAACAAATACATCTAATTTCTAAATACTAAGGATCCATCTGATACCATCGAAGAACAGAAGTAATTATGAGATTCCGGTTTTTAAAACTGGATGACAAGAAATGCTTCATGACGGTTATCGAGGACTGAAAATAAGTTGATACATGGATAACCTATGATTTCTTAAGCAAACATAGGTATACATATATTTCTGATGTTTAATGGACAGTTGTATAAATGTATCGTTGCTGCTTAATGGGCAATTATAGCCATATTGAATTTGATTTGTTAAGCCCATGTATTAAATATTGACATGGACTATATTGGAAGGTCAAATGGGGTCGTTTGTTGAAAGTTACACATTTCATATTGTTTTAGGCTGTTACAAATGAAGCTTTACGGAGTATTTAGATTGCAATGGTTCTAGTAATATCAGCATTATCATTGTTATTTTATAAGTTAATGAAAATCAATATCGGTTTTGCGTAAGATACGTCATTCCATATGTACGTCTACATATACATTCTAGATTCCCGGTACGTTTTTGGTAAGATACGTTATTCCCTAAGCGTGCTAGATTGACGGTTTCTTTTTCATATGCGTGCTAGATTGTCGGTATACCGGTATGTTTGGTAAGATGCGTGCTAGATTGTTGGTAATTCTTTGGTATAATATAGTAACCAAAGCTATATCATGTTTAAATAAAAACAAAAAGATTTATTATATTAGATTTATAAATAACTTAACAAGTCTATCCTGAAGGACATTAGTTTTATAGCGATGCCTAAATATCGAGTTATTCAAGATTATTCTAATTATGAAAACTAAGAAAACGCAAGTTGTTGAATCTTTTGTAAAAGATAAAAACTTTTTATAAACAGGAGACATGAAATACTTATATGCCTGGATCAAACTAAGATACACACAAATGAAACATCCATGCTTCATATCTAGATCTACAGGTAACCGTGTCTGTCGCACCCTCTTGGATCAGGTATTCATGTTCCAATTGCTACCAAATACATTTAAATCCTAGGTCCTTAGTACTATAATGTCAATTACAAATACTTTTAGAGTACTTAATTCAGGACCTAGTTCAAAATTGTATGAAGAGAAATGCTCCACATCAAAACTTAATAAATTGGTGACAAAAGAGAGGATGTATGATTCCTTACGTAAACACTAACAAAACATGTTTGCGCTTTTGGTGGAGCAAATATATAGTAAGACCATTAAACTGGACAATAGAGAACACGCTGTAATGATGTGATCGATGTCAAGTTCATGTCTTTTATTGGAAAGTAAACATTTTAGATGGACTGTCGGAATAGTACTATATTAACAATTGTACGATATTTAATTTTTTTAATAATATTTTTCCTGCATTAATTTCCGTTCATTGATCTTATTATAAAATATATAATGCCCATTGTTGTGAATCAATACATATTGATGTTTATATCATCTGATGTCCTTTTATTTAAGTTCATGTCTGTGTGATCATTTAGGGTCAGGTATACCTAAAAGAACACATGAAAGTAATGTAGGGACTAAGCAATAGCCAATCAGCGGCATTCAAGGACCTTACAATAGACTTGCAAAACAATTTAACCACACCACTGGATACCAATCTGTCATTTTATCCAGTGGCTGTCCAAAGTTTATAAATCATGTCACCAGATATCGCCGTATACGATGGTATCCAAAGTCTTTTGATAACCACGCCACTGGATACCACTGTGTTATTATATCTGGTGCTAGTTCAAAGCCTGTTGATAGCTACATCTCCGGATATATCCGCGTCCTTATATACAATGGTATCAAAAGTCTGTTGATAACCACACCACTGGATACCATTGTGTTATTATATCTGGTGCTAGTTCAAAACCTGTTGATAGCTACATCTCCGGATATATCCGCATCATTAAATACAATGATATCCAAAGTCCGATTATAACAACACCACTGGATACCATTGTGTTATTATATCTGGTGCTAGTTCAAAGCCTCTTGATAACTACGTCTCCGGATATATCCGCGTCCTTATATACAATGGTATCCAACGTCCGTTTATAACCACACCACTGGATACCATTGTGTTATTATATCTGGTGCTAGTTCAAAGCCTGCCGTTTATAAACCACGCCACTGGTTGTCAATTTGTTATTCCAACCAGTGCTGGTGTTAAGTCTTATCTGGTTTTGATAACCATCCCACTGGATACATTGTGTCATTATGTGCGATGCTAGTCAAAAGCCTGTTGATAACCACACCACTGGGTATCATTGCGTTCTTATATCTGGTGCTTGTCCAAAATCTGCCGTTTAAAACGCACACCATTGTTGTGCTCAACCAGTGCTGGTCTTAAATCTAGTCTTTTATTGATAACCGCACCACTGGAAACCATTGTGTCCGGTGCTAGTCTAAAGTCTGTCGTTGATAAACCACACCGTTTGTGTGCCGTTTTTTTCTCCCAGTGCTAGTTTATTCACCCAGTACTAGTCCAATTTTTGGTGTTGATCAACCACACCACTGGGTAACATTGTGTCATTACATCCGGTATTAGTCAGAAATATGACGTTGGTCAACTAAACCACTGGCGACAACATTTTTCATTTTAACCTGTGCTAATCCAACGTTTTAGCATATGCTTATCGTATATTTATTTATTTATTTATTTATTTATTTATTTATTTATTTATTTATTTATTTATTTATTGTATTTTGGTTAATTCTGTGTTGTTATTAGAAACGTTTGTCTCGTCTACAAGGTGTGTTTGTGGCTGATCACAGGCGCTCTCTCTTAGGTTAGAATCCCACTCGCTCATGTACTAAAGTTTGTCATTTTGCATTCCAAAGATCGTTGGTTTTTTCCTAGTGTTTTAGATTCTTCAGCCAGACCAGAACCGAAATTTTAACGTAAACGGAAAACCTTTAATGGAGCGTAAAGTAAAGCGCCATCACTCCACTCCGGTTTTAGAACTCTTATAGCTCAGGGACCAGTTGTTTGAAGCCTGATTTATTTAATCAGTGATTAGCACAAATATAGAACACCAATAAACATTATTATCGAACCATCAGTTTTAAAACATTGTGTTTCAATTTGATGAAACTCTATTTACTTTTCGTGTTTTCATTAAAATAAATCACAAAATATTTGATGTAATGCAAAAAAAAAAAAAAAAAAAAAAAAAAAAAAAAAAAAAAAAAATTGACTAATCAATTTATTAAACTAACCACGCTTCGAACAACTGGTATATATCCTGATTAAGGTAAAAAGCGATGACGAACTTGGTTTGAAGGCTGCAACTTTGATCAAAGGATGTTTTATGAAGTTTGGGGTGGGGTATGGGGGTGGGGGTTTATACCCAAAGTATATATCGTCACCTTAGCACAAATTTATATCATGTACAGTCACCTGTGTAAAAAGTCACCTCTATATAAGGGCCACCTGCTTTAAGAGGCTCATAAAATTGTATCCCAGTTGCTCTTTATTCATGTTATTTGAGCCTGTATATAAGAACCATCTGCCCATAAAGGTCACATTTACTGGTTTCTTTAGGTGGTCTTTATTGACAGGTTTGACTGTATTAGTGACTCTTTTTCGTCCCACACTTACCGTGACAAGGGTCATCGAATTCATTAGCCCATGGACCCAGCAAAGTTTAGATATACTAGTGTCGTTAGGAACTTTATTGACGCCATGAATTACTGGTCTGTGTTGATTAATTTATTTAGCCATTACAGTACAGACCTGACGAAAGTTTAACAATAATCGAACATAATATTGTCGAATTAGCCGCTCATTGCAGTCTCCTATTATTTACAATATCCCAACATTGGCTATCTATGTATCTCTCGACAGTTTTTTCAGTCACCAACTATCCATAAATCGACCACTGGACAGCCGAATCTCGACTCATTTTACTCAGTTCAGTGTTAACCTTTCGACAGGTCTGTACTATTATATATTTCCTGGTGGTAGACATGACTTATTTCACTGTTTTTTTGTGTTGTTTGATTTATGTGTCTTTATTAAGGGAGTGTTTTGTTATGTATATCTTAGGTGGTGTTTTTTGTATTTTTGATTGATAACTGTAATTATTAAAAACTCGATAATTACATATATGTATGAATGAGATGCATACATGCAGTCGTCTAGATTCAAGACAAAAGAGAGAGAGAGAGAGAGAGAGAGAGAGAGAGAGAACGTGGAAACATCATTAAATAAAATGAATTGTGAGGCACTTTGATTAAAAGATTTAACATTTTCACAGGTTAAATCTTAATGCGGTGTATTGCATGTGTCATATACCATTTTAACACATGGGCAAAGGTTATGGTAATTTGATTGGACACTATGTGGTCATAATACAAGTTCCTGTTCAAAATTGCCTGTTTTATTATTAAAGTTATATTATATATGTTTTTCTTGTTTTCTTGTGTCATTTGTTGTTTTGGAAATCATGGTGCCCGAAGGTCTTAAGCACGGCTAATGGATAATTGCACCATTACCTAGGTTTGAATCCCAATATTATGACTCTTCCTGAAGGTAGGTGGTTTTCTCTGTGAACTATTGTTTCTTCTCTATTCCGGAACTGATCACTGTTATATAACTTGAGTGTAAGAATCTTGACTTGGGCGCGAGACACCGTTTCTTCGCTCCAACAAGATACAATTGTTTGCTGTTTATAACTTGTTGTCACTATTATGTCGCTATTGTAAAATGTATGGTCTGTTCCTTTGTGCAATGTACACCCGTATTGTGCATATTTACGCATAACAACAACACAAATAAATATAAATTAATTTTTTATGCAATGAAAAGACAAACAAAAATGATAAAACAACGTTAAAAGACAAACCACAGAAACACAATAAACACTCAGAAACAACATAGTACATACATATCATGTGTAAATCAATCAGCCAATAATAATAATAATAATAATAATAATAATAATAATAATAATAATAAAATTTAAGAAATGTTATAAACGAACGCTTTATACACATTTACACGTGGTATATGTGCGTCATTCTGTTCATTTCTCAACGACCTGAATGAAAATTACATTCAACAAAAATTATAACTCATACACACGTAAGCACGTGTGTGATTTTGTGCGTGTGTGTGTGTGTGTGTGTGTGTGTGTTTATATATGCTGACTCTAATGTTTCTTGTGTAACATTGGTATGACTGTTTACGTGGTGTATGTGCGTCATACGTCATTTCTCAACGACCTGAATAAAAAATCATATTCAACAAAAATTACAATTCAAACACATGTAAGCGCGTGTTTGATTTTGTGTTTTTGTGGATCAAGTGTGTGTGTGTGTGTGTGTGTGTGTGTGTGTGTGTGTGTGTGTGTGTGTACTATGGTGTATGTGTGTGTACTAAGGTGTGTGTGTGTGTGTGTGTGTGTGTACTATGGTGAATGTGTGTGTGTGTGTACTATGGTGTGTGTGTGTGTATTATGGTGTACGTGTACTATGATGTGTGTGTGTGTATGTATTATGGTGTATGTGTACTATGGTGTGTGTGTGTGTGTGTGTGTGTGTGTGTGTGTGTGTGTGTGTGTGTTTCTATGTCGGCTCACTGTGTTTTTGTGTAACATTGGTATGATTTTGTGCCCACAAACTATATGTGTATTTATATTATTACATTCGCCACATTCATATCTTTTACGTATGTTACAACAGTACAAACTATATCTATCAAAGTCATTGTTTATGATTACCTCTCTGTAACCTTGGACTAGATGCTTTACAAAAAACAATGTCTTTTGTATGGCGAATTTGTGGTTAAAAAATACACCGCTGACCTCCATTAATGTCCGTCTTATAAAAATTAACCTCGTTACTTTATGATAATTTATGTATTCTATTTATGGGCCAGCCAGGTGCTCCATTCCTGAGTGACATTTCACGATTAAATCCGCGTATCCAGGAGTTCTGTCCCATGTACGACTTTAAAATGTCTATTTGTATATCCGGGCTCTGTGTAAGATGTTTTGATATACATTTTCTATGAAAAGCGAAGGACGTACCACTCAATGAGCCCCAGTTACCCATGATGTGGTAATTATTTTTATCATCAACCTTGACACTGTCAACATCAGTATTACCTTCAAACACATACATAGAACGCACAGTTGCAAATGGTATTGTAGTAGTGTCTCTAGTAAACTTAATATTGTCAACTATTGCTGTTGTGTCACTGTATGTTGTAAATAATTTTAGTTTTAAAGATCCGCCATCTTTATAAAATACGTTCATTTCCCACCTTTCAGGCGTAATATGAACCTCTGTGATGGATACATAAGGTCGGATAGAATCCGAATAAGTCTGTCCTAAAATTACAGAAGTTCCGAATGGTATCCAGTCTAATCCCTCAGGTGCTAACGGTAAAAGTCGGCAATTTCCGTCTTGATACAAAACGAACACTTGCGCATACCCCATATTCCACGGTACAGGTCTATATAAACGTAAATATGCGACATTGTTGATAGTTTTACCATTTGCAAGTCGCACCGTCATGCTGTCAGGAGCAAGCCACCAAAATTCAATCAAAACAGCCTCAATTATTACGTCATCACTTTTATATATAGTAATAACCTGTTCCGGAAGCATAGGCCGTCTTTCTAATCGTAAATTATCAACCTCAAAATTAATCCTGACATCAGCATTAAGATCAAGTACAATGTAATTGTCCTCATTTTCTGTCCATGTGAAATCCGGAATAGACCAGTGATTTTCCAGAGCTGATGGATCAAACAATTTTTGTATCGGACTTGACATATTTCCTGCCTGTCCTCTGAACCTCAATGTCACTTTAACGGGATGCTTCAATCTTTTGAATCTTAAGAACAAAGTAGAACCAATTTTAGCATCAATACTTCCTTTCTTCTGTCCTTCCAGCTTAAATAAAACCACAAGTAGCATGTTTGATGTCGAATTGTCAAAATTCGGATTATGTATCAACAGTGCGTTTTTATTGTCATTGATTTCCTTGAACTTGGAATCAATATGGAAGTCTTTGAACTTCCACAACACGGGTGATAAATGCGGACATCCGGTCAAGTTTTCCGCTCGGCGATTAGCAAACGACCTATACTGTGGTAACGAGGCTTTGATAGAGAATTTCTCAACATACGGGTGATAGATTGGGACGTCGACATTGTCTACTTCTGCGCATGTCGTCTGGTAGGAACGCTGTTCTAATCTAGCTGGTGAATTGATATTGGGGTGAATATCGTTTTCTTTTTAGCCGGGAAACTTGCTGAATCTAGACAAACTGTCTCACATGTTAAAACTCCGTGTGTCATCCATTCATCCTTAACATCAAACTCGGCGTTGTCAATAGCAATATTTGAATAACCTTCACTAACATTGACCTTCAACACGTGCCATCCCGATTCAAAATCATATTCCCTAGGAAATCTACCAGTGTTATGAAAATGATTCCAGCTATCACTGGGAGGCGAAAAATAAGTTCCCATCCAGTAACCGTGATCCAACGACACTGTAAACAAAGCACTGGAATTTCCGTGTGAAAATCTCAGATTTGTAAGGATACTTTGGTCTTTTCACGAATACAAAAGTTTAGAGAACGGTCTTGTTGGCGTTACGATAACAGCTTTACCATCGGAGGCGTTTGATAGTGTTTCATCTCGTGATTGCCAGCCGTTCGGTCCGTATCGGCTTGTAAAATAAACACATTACAAAAACATGAGGTACAAGAACAAAGAACAGGATCATGTACACGAACATGGCTAATTGTTCAAGTTTATCACAGAAAAATGTCTAATAATAAATTAAATAAAGGAAAACAATCTTCAAAAAATGGATTTCTTCTTCAATAAATAAACTTGGTTATAAGGTTAATAGGTTTCTGCGTGTCCTGCAAATATTATCCTGATTCCGTAGAAACTAACGTCATCCTACAAATAGAAAATAGAAATTCTAAATAAATACCATCTAAATTAAATATTCGAATGTTGATATCAAACTTAAGGTACTGAATAAAAGTGTGTATTTTTATGAAACGAAACATGATTTCGATTTGGCCGAGTCTGAGAGAAAGCATGCCAAATAAACAGATTCTGAAAGAAAACGTCATTCTGATATAAGTGGGCGGGGCCTAAAAGAAACACTATAACATGGATGGTGATTTTAACATATGGGAGAGGAAAAAATTATGTTTTATGAATATTAATGCGAAGCTGTTCCATTGTTTCATGACACTCCCGATGACGTCAATGCTATTTCATGATTAAGAGATTTCGTTTTCAACATTCCGTCATTTCGCAGACTGATATATAGAACAACGGAATTTTTTTTATTTTATAATCACGGAATACTTAAAATCATTTTCTCTCAAATGTGTGCAAGAAGCATGTAGAAATATGGAATTGGCGTGGCGTCAAAGGTAGTCGGTCTCTTACAAAATTGATGCATACAGCTTTTGGGCCGCCAAAATGATAAACATATCATGAAGACGTTTGGTCGCCTTTCAGAATATTACATCAACATATTGCATAATGCACGTGTATTGTTACACAGATGTTTACTTGTCATGTGTTATTTTTTAAAATTTTATTATAAAAAATACAAAACAAAGATAAGGTCACGACATAATATATTAAATTGACTGAATATATCACAGTAAAAAATGTTTAGTGACGCACAACTTGTTCTTTATTAATTTTCAGCTTTTTAGCATTATCAATATTGTAAGTTCTTATTTCCTTGTTAAAAGGTTTTTATGAGAAGTTGAAAGAGTATATTATATCAATTCTGATAAACTGATTAATATATGTCTTATATACTTAATGAAATGTCACAAAAATCATAAAAAATTGATAGATTTTTGAGACATCGATGTAAGTAACTCATACTAATGTTTTTATAATAAAATAAATCGCAGATTAGCGGTTTGGTAGTATATATTATATACAGTACAGACCTGTCGAACGTTTAACACCAAGCTTACGTATTGGTGCCAATTTGGCTCACTTTGGCTTCTCCTTAAGAAGCTATATTGCGACATATTTTCGACAGGTGCTATGAATCTCTTAGGTCAACAACCATCCATATCGATCCCCGCTACTCGGCTGTCCAGCTTTGATGCCTTTTCGTAAGCTCAGTGTTAAGCTTTCGACAGGTCCATACTGTACAATTAATACGTTTGATATCCATAAGTATTTTTACCTGTCAAAATTTTAACAAATTATCCCCCACATATCATACAGCAATTTACAAAACTTTTATACTCCTCAGGTGTAGGAATGATGGAGCGATTTGCCTAATTAACGGGATAAAACGAAAAAATATCACCAGTTGAAATGAAATCGGCATGTTGTTTTTGATTGATTATTAAAATTTGTTGAGGAAAAAAGTTAAAAAAAACTAGTAAAAATAAAATTATGAAAATTTGTTAAGAGAAAAACGAAAACTATTGAAATAAAAATATGAAAATTTGCTCACTTTTAATAAATCGGGTGAAAAACTAAAATTTATTTTGATGAATTTAGAACTAGATATAGAAATTTTTGTTTATTTCAATGATAAATTATATTAAAAATAAAACCCTTTTATTGTGATGTATTAATTTTAAGTTTTTTGTTCAAGTTTTTACCAATAAAATTCAAATTATCCAGAGGCTGAACATAATTATTATTTAAATGCTATGAAAGAAAAAATATGAGGAAATAATTGAGACATCATTCATCCAGTTTTAAAAGTAATTTTTATAAACTGGAATTTTAAACATTTCATACTTTTTTTAACGAAATTGTCGAGAATTTATTCATCCCTTTTAAAAAGTATTTGTTTTAAATTGGAATTTAAATATTTCATACCTGAAGTTTAAAATAATCATGGCGTGCATGGCATATCGCTGTTGATGGTGAACCCTTGCTGGAGCTTCATGAATCATGTTGCTTAATGTTCGTTGTAGTCAACAAATACTTCATTTATATTGTTTATTTAGATTTAGATTTTTTTAGTTTTTGAAAAAATGAGGCAATCAAACAAACAGGACGTGACAGAAGGAATGCGTGTAAAATAAAATAAATGTGTCGATTACTGTGGTTTTTTTTAAAAAACAACAAATTTTTTTTCATTATTTCGTCAACTAAAATGTTTTATTCATTTATAAATGCCTCCTTTTTCTTTCTTTCTTTCGCTCTTTCTCTCTCTCTCTCTTTTCTTTTCTGTATTATTATTATTATTATCATTATTGTTATTATTATTATTTAAATGAAGCGTTCAAAAATAACCGTGACGTAGGTATAAAAAACACTGAATCCTGTTTTAGAACCTTCTAGGTTTAAATTTCTTTATTGTGAAATAAAAAATACTAAATCCTGTTTCAGGAACAGAATTTTTTTAATAAGTTTATTTTTAGCAAAATGATGCATCCAGACGCGACCTGAACGTGATAAACGTAATGGTATTCTTAGCTGTAACGTAATCACGTGATCATGAAATATTTGTTTGTGTTTTCGGAAAGAAAATAAACAAGTAAACAAATAACGTACTTTCTGTGAATATTTTTTCCTTGATTAATATAACAACGTGTATCCATACAATGGATGTATAAAGTACATAGACACAACAAACACATTTAGTTAATGAGAGTTTATGGAATATCCTATCACACACTAGTCTTGATATATATGTTATGACTGTTTTTTATGACAATATCTATTGATTCAAGTACAGATTGGCTTTGTCGATGGTCTATGAAAGATTGGTTGAATGTTTCTTAACGACGCATCAGCAATTTTTCAGCGGCTTTTCGCGACGAGAACTATTTTATTAATATCTATGGATTAATCGATGAATAAGTTCGTGTATGCATGTGAAGTGTGAATGTGTTATATGGTATGCCTTGTACTAGCGCGCACAAGCTGACCGAGTTAGCACGCCACAAACAAGCATACCACTCCCCCAGTCACATTATACTGACACCGGGTTAACCAAAAAAGGCCAACGGCAAGACAAATTCACTCTCCCACATGTGGTCTGAGCGGGACTCGAACTCACAGCGGTGAGAGACCTGGATTTGTTGGTTGACGTCATATCCATTAGGCTTAAACACTTCAACAAATTGAAGAAAAGAAGTTGCAAGTAAGAACAAGTCCATGTAACAAACTGAATAAGCACTAACAAGACAACATAAATAAATAAAACACTCATAAATGAAATAAAAATAAGAAATAATGGTAATAGTCAAAGAACCCAAAAACACGCCACAGAAAAAAAGGACAGTGCGAAATCTCTGATCATAAAAAACCGATTTTTGGCCAGGCACCGGATAACATGTTAAATTGTACACGGTGGCTTGTAAACCACTATCCAAATTAAAGACACGTCAGCGTTTTATTGTTTTGCAATTTTTGGTCCCAGACATTAGTTCTGCTATTCCATCAATCTAACATGGATTGTGTAATGGAATATTTCAAATCATTCATAATTGAGAGATAATTGATTAAAAAAGAAAACTAATGTGTCTGTTTATTACTGTCGCCTGTTTGGTCACTTGTCGTCTCCTTGGAAACTATCATCTGCTCAGTACATGTCGTCTGCTGTCATGTAAGATGTCATCTGTCAATTCAAGCCGTCGATTGGCTAGACAATGTTTTACTTTTTACTTGCTGGTGAATCTCCGAAGAAACTTCAAAGGTTGATGAATGTAAATGATATTGGTTTTTCTATTCTATGTCTACAAAAATTATTTTGAAGCCTTGATTCATATGCGCTTTCTAAATTTTACTCTATTAGAATGAGTAACTAAATTAACCATGTCTTGAAATACCCCAGTTGTGTTTTAACCTGGTTCTCTTTTTATGAATTTGACCTGCCTTGATGTTGATGTAACATGCTTACCACTCGAAAGTTTAAAACTTTTACTTAAATTCAGCATTTGATTGCATTCCTTGTGTTAACCATATATATTACTCTCCGAGCTACATGTAGATATGTTTTAAAATGAAAGGTGAAAGTTGATAAAGTTCGGACATTGTGGTTGAATTGTCGCCAGTAAACATTACTCACACAACGAATAATGGGCCAGTAAGCACATTACTTGAAATCTGTCGCTAAAAGGTATTAAACTCTTGCACTTTATTTTGAATGTGTCATATCGTTAATGATACGAGTAAGTAACAAGTGTCTGGAATATAGAGTTAATACTGTAATTAATATATATCCTTTGTAATATTATCTCCGTCAGTAAAGAGTCATTTTACAAACATATCTAGAATTATGGCAGCCTTCACTTTTAAAGAATAAGAACGATTTCCAAAATGACTGAATAAAGTCCTCTTTTAAACTTTAAAGGAAAATATTCTTGAAAAAACTACATGTTATTTAATTGGTTGGGGCTACAAAAAGAACAATTATCAAAGATTACTGTTTTTGCCTTTTTTTATAATTTGGCGCGCTTGAGTAGTCAGGAAACGTCAATTGCACAATCTTGCTAATATTTTAATGCTTACCTCGCTTCGAATGTTCTTTTTTATACAATGGTTTTGATTTTCAATTTTACTTTGTGGTCAAGAAACAGGAAAGACTAAATAAACATCACCAAGAAAGCTGGAGGTTATAACATCGGTACTTATATATGCACCACAACTGCGGTTTTTAACTCTATCTGGAATGACGATTTTAGCCGTCGTTAAAGCTGATGAAAACTTAGCTTACTTTGATGCCAACACAAAGGCTAAATAAATCCACTCTTTGTCAGTCAAATTATATATAAAATAAAATTTAAGCTTTATAGATATCGTGCAAGTGAGCCAACTACAGTATGTATTATTGTTATGAGAGAGAGAGAGAGAGAGAGAGAGAGAGAGAGAGAGACTGACTTACCATTAGTCCTTGTAAGGTCCCGAGATAAACGTCAATTTATAACTATCATCAGAGAAGATCTACAAGAGCTACACACAGTTCAACACCGTTTGTGTTTAATGAACAAATTCACATTAAGTTCCAGGTAATATTTTCTTTGTTTTATAAAAGCAAAAAAACTCAAATTTAGAGTTTAAAACTTTTGATTGGATGGTGTTGAACTATGGGTTGATTGGCATTTAAAATGACTTGTATATGGAATATGAATAAGGAAACAAAATTAACAAAGCGTGTCGCCTTAACATCGTCCCCTTAAGCTAGAGGATATCAAACCCTCAGGCTACTATATATATATATGGACACATTGATGCATTAGGTAAAGAGGAAAAAAACATGTATCTATATCTATATACAAATATATAATACAGAAGTACTAATAACATATTATAGGATGTGATGTACAATAATTTCTTCCTAGCAGTAACGTAATTTTTATATTTTATAGAAATATCTAAGTCATTCATATTTTACTCAGCATTGTGTCTCACTGTACTGTATTGCCTTGTCACACTGTTGAGTCTTGTAACTCTTCATTTTTGTCTCGTATCGCCTGTTCAGTCTGGTAACCCGTGTCACACTGTTTCTCGCCTGTTCAGTCTGGTAACCCGTGTTATACTTTTTTGCCTTGTCTTGTCTCAAAGGTCAGTCTTGTCTTGTGCCGTCTGTTCAGTCTTCTAACGTATGCCTGACTGTTTTCTCTTGTCCTGTCATTGTTCTACTATGTCTTGCCACATGTTCAGTAACTGTCGCCTCAGCTGGAATTCTCATTTTCATTTTCGTACCTAACATATAAGAGTTTCGAGGCACAGGATCTCAGTTTTACAGCGTACGCATAAGGTGATGATTTCCAGGTATAATATTGTTAGTGTTGAAACCTATCACCCTTTGTTCTTAACTCCTAAAGCCTAGTGACAGCTACATAAAGCCGATGGCAGTTACGCTGGTAATGTCAAAATATGTGACACAATACAAATTCTATTGTATCATAGAATAAGAGAACTAATACTACTTGGCTATCATTGCCTTGTAACAAGCATTGGAAACATGTGTATCTGAAACCAAATATCTGTTGTGGTAAAACACAAGCACTATTCCATCAACAAAAGTAAGAAAGTGTTGTTGACTGCTATCAACGATTTCAGCTACACATGTTCTTATTCCATTACTGGATTTACAAATTATCCATTTCGTTAATGGTTGACCGGACGTTAGTGGTTAACTGGAAGTTACTTTTTGACCGGACGTTAGTGGTAAACCGGAAGTTAGTGGTAAACCGAAACTTAAAAGGTTGACCGGAAAAATTACCTGTTAGTAAGCAACAAATTGGACAACTAGTGTTTCCAATTCTCAAACAAACTGACGTCAAAGATACAAACCAGTCAGATTGTCCTTTGGAACTCTTTGTTGCTGGAAGTACATTTGTTGATATTTGTAAGGTTAAACTGACACTAACCTGATAACATAAACCTTCACGGAACTGGTTAATGGTCTATTGTATTCCGACATTGACATGTTTCATGTAATTTAACCGTTTTATTTAACTAGCCATTTTGTAAGTTAGTTTAAAAGTTTGAGATTATAAAATCTAGAATATATCTTACGGTGATCCAAGATATTTTCAAATCGTATTTAACCCTTGTCAACAGAATGCACACAGTAAAAGTATACTGGTCAATGGTGAAGTTTCGTCAGGCAAATGTACTCTTAATTTCGTGAGGTGTATCAAAGTATTATAATAAGATCGTTTATTACTTACCACAAATTTTATTACTGCTATATGAAGATCCGTTATTTTATAACAAGTGTAGAAATATTTATATTTTATATATCATTGAAGTCTAAAAATAGAAACCAGTTTTTAATAGACACGCATTGAATTCAGATGACGCGCATTACGTACTATAATGTTTTGTCGTCAATGGTTTTATGAAACAAAAATCTAGGTTCTGTTTGATTTGTAGTTTTAAAACATTACGTCAAAAAGTGTGTCGCTCATAGCAAACCAAGTGTAAATATGTATTTTATTATTTATTTTGATTTGTGTTGCTTTACCTGTTTTTTGTCCATTCAGAAACAAATTCAATGGGCTAACCTGTGACGTATACTGGTCGTGAAATAAAACACCCGTGTAAAACTATATGGCGTGAATACTTATTGACCAATCTGATCATAGTTCTGAATGAAACTGTTGAATATGTCGTATTATCAAATCAGAGAGATATTAGCTGCCAAATCTTGACTCCAAAAAAGTGGTTATTTAAAATTCAACCATGCAAAAGAAACTATTGTTTTTAAATGCTCACATTGAAAGCAAGAACTGAGCTTATTTTTCGATTTGCTTTTATCGAAACTGATTCTCAAACTTAATCGACATATACATATACTAAATCAAAACTTTCAAAAAGCTGGGAAAATTTCAAAAAACACTTAAAACACGGAAAATTCTTTTCCTACAAAACACGTAATATTTTAAGTCCATCGAAGTTATCTAAGTTTGAATTAAAGCACCCACTCAAAACATGTTTTATTCCCGATTAACACTGAAAAAGAGATCGATCTTAAGAACATTATATGTTCCCTCTAGTCAATCGTGGTATATTGGTTCTGATTCACACACGGTTCATACACGTACGACTTTAATTATTCTCACGCGCATTTCTCTTAATTTCTTTTGCCTGTCATTAAAGTGCTCTTCAGGGTTAATTTCGAATCAAATCGTGTTTTACTAAATTAACACCAAATAAACCTTTAACATTTATTTTAGTTTTTCAAATATTTCTTTTAATTTAAGAAATTTGATTTTGAATTTTGAATTTGTATACAATACAGCATGTGTATAGATAAACAACATTGACCTGTCCGCTTGACCTTTGATGTCACTCTTTATTATCGATTTGTTTTCTAATGTAAAGGGAACACTTGTGTATTTTCACCTACACCATAGGAGACATGCATTGTGTATGTATTAACTGCTATCGCTAACACTACCCATTTATCTAGCGGATCATCGTATATGAATATTCGTTAAAAGGTCAAGCAGACAGGTCAATATTGTTTCCCTATAATGTAATATATAAAATGCGTATTTAATGTTACCTATGCACCTAGTAAATCAATTAAAGAGTTTTGAAGACAATTGATATACAATACATCTTATATTTCTAATTGACCCTGACAGGTTGTACAGCTCAAATTGAATTATTTACAATCATTATAATCGTTCAATGTCATCCTGTACGGTGACAAAGCTAATAAAGAAACCACATTTCATGGATTATATAATAACAGTTAAAAATGATTTGCATCACGCCGAACTGCGTCTTTTTTATGCACATGATAAAATAACAATTAACCAGTTAAACAGAGGGTGCATCACCACAAACTGCATGTATTTTATGTGCGGTATAAAATTAAGATTAAACAGTTAAAAAACGAGGTGTTCCACCACAAATGTTTACTGCATACAGTTTATGTGCATTATATCAGGAAAACAAGGAAGTTTAGTGTATTCACGAAAGATTTGACGTCCGTCTTTAGTGTTTGCACTTGTATGCTGAGTATATGGTGATAGATATGGAGCAATAACAGGTCCATTTTCCCAATTGGTTCCCTCACGAACACAAAGAAACTTCCCTAGTGGAAGTTCACGTGTTAAACCTAACTTTTCAGTTTCAAAGTGTTTGCTTTGCTTCTGGATTGTGCAGTTGTGTATGTTTGTTTTTTATTACAATCAATGATTCTAATCATTATATGTTTGTCTTGTCTTGTCAAATTCGCCTCTTTGGTCATGATTTTCTCCTGTGTGTTCGTTTCCTTCGTCACATTTGCTATCACAAAGTATAATAAAGCAAGACGCTACTTGTTGGTTATATCTACTCTATAAGAACTAGTGGGGGAACGGAACCACTTCAGCTACATCAGTAGTCCCAATACTAATAGATACCTATTCTGGTGGTGTTTTTATTATTATTACTATTTGTTTTGTTTTGATTATTGCTAAGTGCAAACTGTAGGAACAACTCTGTTTGTGACAGTGAAATACTCCTCATTTTCATAGAAAATCAAATAAAATTGAATTAAGATTAATATGTTTCACTTACTGGTACCTAGTCGTAACAGGAAATCTGTATGCGCATCCGCTATTGTCATAAAGTATGTCTGTAGAAAGGAAAATGTTGGCGTTATGGGGATTTTACATGACGAAAATGGCGAAGTTTACACCGGAAGTGATGTCCTTGGTAACGTTTTACGTCATATACGCAACAGAATCTGCCATTTGCCTGGTTTTTTAACATGTTAAATCCCCGTAGCGTCAACGTTTTACCCTGTGCAGATATATTCTGGGCTAATCGCGGATGCGCATACAGATTTCCTGTTACGACTAGGTACAAGTTAGTGAAAAATATTAATCTTTATTCAATTTTATTTGATTTTCTACAGACATGAAGAGTATTTCACTGTCACAATCAGAGTGGTTTCTACAGTAGTTATACTTAACATACTTAAAATTTGGAACAACTACTTATTGATGTCTTCTTTTCTGTATAAGGACTAGTGGAGAAATGGAACTAATTCTGTTAGTGAGCAAATTTACCATCAGCCGTCCCAATGCCATTAGATATGTATTCTGGTTGTTTGTAAGTATTGGCTATTGCTTAGTGCATAGTTCAACTAAACATATTGCTTTCCCCATAAGACAGTTCTTATGTTATCAAACCTCAGGTAACTTAATGAAATCTATCACATATTAATATTCATCTGGCGGTTTTATCCTTATTGTAAAACTTGACACACATAAAGAACCTCTGAATTAGATAAATTTGACAGTTTAATACAATATTCCAATTATAAGACCCATTACAAAGGAACATAAATTACTTCGATTGTCATATTTGACACACTGACAATATTATTTCATTCAGAAAGTACGAATTTTTGTAAAAATTAAAACAAATGTTAGCAATGGTAGAAATGAGACCAGAAACTTGGATAAGGTATCATCGATCATATTGTCGTGTTGGAATTCAGACATAAATGTATCTTTTGTATGGACTTTTAAACAGCATATTTCTGTAGTACAAGTATCAAAGAAAAGGCACTCATAAACATATTTTGATGAAATACCTAAAAGAAGAATGCCATTTTGTAATATTCTTTCGACTTTTTTATGTTTGTTGTATTTTATTTTTTATTTTTGATTTATGTAAAAAACTCTCTGTTTATTAAAATTTAAAAAAATGAAAAAAAAATTAGATTTTTTTTCACAACAATTATTTATTTATTTTTTTTTATTGTTTTTGTTTTATTGCCTTTTGTTGTTGTTTGAACACAGCACCATTGTGTTTTTTGTGTTTTGTGGTGTTGTAATCACCATTGTGGTTAAGTGATATTTGTGTTAAAATTATGAGCAGAATAAATCTGAATTCGACGTGGTTCTGTGACAAAAAACAATTAAAATACCCTTTTGAACAGTCTTTTTTAAATTTTTTATATTTTTATTTTTTGTTCTTATTCTTTTGCTGTCTTTATTGTTGTTCGAACACAATATTATTGTGTATTTGTGTGTTTTGTGGTATTTTAATCATCATTGTGGTTAAATATGTACTATATAGATATTTGTTTGAATATTGATATATAGTATTTTAAATACATTACATAATATGTAATACTGAGCTTAGTAACAATTGGATATTTGACGTGGCTCTGTGGCGGGAAAAAGACAGGAAAAACAATAAAACTTATTAACCCTTTCATTTTGAGTAATTATATCTCCTGCATGCTGACGACATACTAGTAGACTGCAAAGACTTCCTATTGTAACAGATAGAGAGGAGACGGAAATGGAACGGAAATGACGGATCCGGGATTATAAAATGTTTTCTATCATGTACATGTACCTATTACCGGGATAGAATGATGTATTGATTGTGCTTCTGACATTAACTGATCACTTCTCTTATTGCGAAAATTCCATTTTAATTACATTTTACGTTAGTTTTCTAAATTATTCTATAAGATGCAACCTCACGCTCTAAACGCTTTATAAGTAAAGAACTAAAAGATTCTAAAAAAATGATGGTTCAGAACTAAACAAACAATTAAACATTCTTAATTCCCCACCATCTCCGATTTGATTGGAAATGTTCATCTATTTTTAATACAAAAAATGTATTTAATTTGCTATGTATTCTTTTGACTATTCTCCAATTTTAATTATTTTCAACAATAACTGCAATAAGTATGCATTTTTTTTATCTTCTCTGGTTTTATTTGTTCTTTGTTGTATTGGCTATTCCTAAGTGCATTTCAGTTACAAATTACCCTTCTTCATTCAATATTCACTTTCATATACATTAATGTTTTGTGACAATGATATTGGTAGCAGGAGAAACTTTGCCTGCAGATTCGATCGTGATGTTACAAAATAAAACTGTTTTATGAGTTACTGGATGTAAAGTAAGTTGGATGGTTGCAGGTAGTTTCTGCAACAGCAGTGGCGTGTGCTACTGATACTAAATACCAAATGTGGCACGTCAAAACATCCTAACCACATCACTGAGCATTAGCTCCAGTTTTCTCCCAAAGTAGGAAAATATATAAGTGGTCTCAATATTTGTTTTTCTTTTGGCTCATTTTTATTTAATTACTTGTTTAGTGTTGTGATTTTTGGTTGCATTGGCTGCTGTCTTGTACACTTTTTCAGTTGCGAATGTCTTTTTTTATATAATCCAATGACACACAATGTCTGATTATTAAAGTACATGACATCATACACATTAGTAATTTAGATTTTTTCAGGCTTGATGATGCTGCGTTAAATGAGGCACGTGTTCCTGTCTTTGAACTCTGGGAAGACGGAAATGATTTCGGCTTACCTTTCCTCATTTTATACATCCATCAAGATACATGCTTTTTAAGCTTATGTCATTCCATATCAAACATTGAAGGTAGACGAGAATGAATGACCGTGATCTGTGTTACTATGTTGATGTATGGACAGGTATTTTTACTTTTATCCTTGCCACAAAAGTACATTTTTCTGAAACTGTGATAAAAAGACAGATGGGTCAAGTAGTCGAGACAGAACCCAAACTAACAGCACTTTTAGATAAAAGTCAAATTATAATATGCAAACAAATGTGCTCTTTACATATAATCAAAAACAAACATACTAATCCATGTCTGAATCACAATCCAGAATCAAAGTAAAAACTTTGGTACTGACAAGTTATGTTAGACACGTGAACTTCCACCAGGGAAGTGAGGCCGGGTGCTCCGGAAGGGTAAGCACCACCTGTTTAGCTAGTTACACCCGCCACGTGTTAAATCAAAATTGTGATAAGCAACTTCCAAGATCACGTCACAACATAACAAACATGAAGTATTTACATTGAGACGAAAAAGAAAGAACTTGGTCTGAATGGTGAGCTTAGGAAAACGTTTCCACTAACACATTGGAACAATTGAACATAAAATACCATGGTTTTGGAAGAGCACTAAAGTTAGTATTAAGTGTTATTGTTAAAACGAGTGATTTATTAAAACCATACCTACATTGAAAAACTTAAAAATAAGTTTTTTGTTTTCCATACAATGACTCACCAACAGCTCCAACAGATATGTCTAAATATCAACAGCTTCAATGATGCACCAACAGCCCCAACAGATATATGTAAATATCAACAGCTTCAATGATGCACCAACAGCCACAACATATATATATAAATATCAACAGCTTCAATGATACATCGAAAGCCCAAACAGATATATGTAAATATCTACAGCTTTATATGCCAATAGTACTTAAATCCACAACTCTACATTTACTTCAGCCTCAGGAATTAAAATTATATAATAATGGATGTGTTTGCCTTTTCCATATATTGTCAGTTTTGGCTGATATAAGCGCCATTTGAATGTTGCACATTCCTTAAGTTATTATATTTAACATATGTATTTAACAAAATAAAAGAAAATGACGCAAACAGTTTGTACAAGATAAAATGCATTGTTCAAGCATGCAACAATAAAAAGATAAACTAAAAAGACATACAATGCATGCTGATAAATCAATATTTGATAAGTTATCATATTATTTGGTAGCGAAAATTATTTCAAATACAGAAGCATTTTGGTAAAACAACATGAACGTTTCCATGAAATTGAAACACAAACATACTAATTTGTGCTGAAATCACAATCAAATTGAGCATGTGCTAAAAAGTATCCTTGATACATTTAACGTTCCATAGTTCATATTCCTTTAATCCCCAATTTTGATTACCCACGTGGCGGTGTAGCTAGCTAAACAGTAGGTTCTTACCCTTCCGAAGTACTTGGCCTCACTTCATGTGGAAATTTGACTAAATATGCCAGTTTTCATAATTTTCACGCTGAATCTTTGGATTATGATTTGAACATATACTAGTGTGTTTTCATTAGTTGTGTCATTTGGATCAGACTATATTACTGTACTTAAGTATTAAAGTACTGAAAGATGAATTATCGTAAAAAATGATGACGTTTATAACGACATTGACATTTTATATATTATATCTAAACTAGACATTCTTTGTAAAACACAATAAAAATATAATATTGACAATAAAAAATTATAAAACAATGTTTTGGAACAAAAAACCTTTTTGTCTTTTTCTACCGTACACATTCACCAGTACAATATACATTCTGCATTATTAATTTATACCGTGGTTTTCCCGTGAATACAAATGAAATGTTATACATCTTGTTACATGTTAAGTTTGTTTTATATATATGTAATTCGGTGTAAGACAACAGGTGTTATCCCTCTCAGAGCATTTAGTTCATTATATGCGTTGTAAAATCATAATATATCCATAACACACTGCTCAAGAACATAATTACGACGTCCAATAATAGAGTAAGACCTTGGCCTAGCCAGATGCCATTAACCAATCATTTTATTGTCAAATATAATAATTTTGCTGTGTCATTACCTCAACATATCCCTAGTTTTTTTGAAGGGATACAATTAGAAACAAACATACTTATCCATGTCCAAATCACAATCCGAAAGCAAAGAAAAAACTATGAAACCGATAAATTAAGTAAAACATGTAAACTTCCACCAGGGAAGTGAGGCCGGGTTCTCTGGAAAGGTTATCACCTCATGTTTTGCTAGCTACAGCCGCCACGTGTGTAATCAAAATTGATAATGAAAGGTACATTGACCTAACATCAAAATATCCAGACTAATTTTGGATACTGAGACGTCATAGTTATCAACAATATTTTGATAATGATCGTAAAACTTTTTTTTTCGATAAAAGAGACCTGAGCAGGTGTTTAAACCTTTCATTTAATTGTTAGATATCACAATTGTGCTGTGTCATTGTGGGAACATATCTCGGCTTTGTAAGGATGTACTTTACATTGGAAACGGGGTTTTGTGTGTTTCCTTATTGTCTTTTTTAAAGACTATTTCCGTTGCTGGTTTTGTGTTGTCATAGTATACAGTTTTGAATATTTCATGCAGAAAATTAAATAAAAATATTATATGTGATTTCTCTTGTGCTATTTTTGGAAAACACTTTTCCATAAGATAAAAATAGCACAAAATAAGTTTACGAAACTCAGGCAATTCATATTTGTTGTCCGTCTAAAGGAAATATTTTTACTATCAGTGAAACTGATATTTGATTTCCTTTTAGTTGTTTTTTCTTCAACTAACGTCCCTCAGTTCCATGTTCCTTTCACACAATTTTGATTACACACGTGACGGGTGTAACTAGCTAATCAGGGAGGGGGGCTTTCCCTTCCGTAGCAACCGTCCTCAATTCCCTGGTAGAAAGTTCACGTATCTAAACTAACTTGTCAGTTCCAAAGTTTTATACTTTCTTCTGGATTGTGATTCGGATATAGGTTAGTGTGTTTGTTTTTGATTGTATCGTTTTTTGGATGTGTTGGTAAACATGATATTTATAATGCCAAATCTTTTTTTCCGTTTTATTAACTAATTTTATTTTCAGAAAATTTATACACAATATCAATAGCATAGGTATATCTCAACCTTCCCAAAGAGGTTTCGGTGGCCGAGTGGTCAAAGCTTGCATTTGCGGATCAAAGACAACTTATAGGTCAAATCACACTCGAACGGATCCTGCTGTCAAGATGTTTGTCAGTCGCTTACCGAGTAATGCGGTGTCTTCCGACAATAGTCGTATCGATAACAGTGAGACAATCTTGACTCTTGCGTAAAACAATATTACTTAAATTTACTAAATCATCCGGTATAAATTACTTTTCAACCTCCCATAATTAAGGTTGTGACAGTTTTGTGCAATATTTAATTTATAGCATATTCCAAAGATGAATTAAATAACAAAATTGTCATTTTTACACACTGACATAAATTGCAAAAATATTTAATTGCAACAATCTGATTCTTTTGTAAAATGACGGTAATGTAACGTTTCAAAAATACATTTGATTTGCCATCAATCATTATGGTGTGATGGAATGTAAAACTATTTTTAAGATAGAAAATATGTTTTACATGCGTTTTATTAATTTTTTGTGTATTTTATATGATTCACGATTGGTTAAAGTTGCATATTTATGAAACATTGGTTGAATGTTCAATAGATGAAATGAATAAGGTATATCCACAACACCAGCTTGTACCTGTTCAAAGTTCTGAATCAATAGTCCAAATATGTTTTTTCTTCATGTCTTTTTTACTATTTCATCACTTTCTTGGTTTTTGATTGGGTTTGCTTTTACCAAATACATGTTTGCAGTTACAAATCCCTTGAGCCTATTTTTTATTTCTGAATTCCAATTTAGAACTTTCACAGAATAATGATAGAAACACGTTTCATATATTAACTCTTCAATTAAAATTAATAAGCTTTAACATTAAATCAATTTATCAAAGCTAAGTGTGCACTATTATCTTAAGAATGTATATTTGTATATCGAACGCATACTTAGTGTTATTAACTCCCTTTAATAGAACTCTTTTTTCACGGTGTATAAAACATGCGGTTTTCCTTTGAAACGTGTCAGTTTCTTGAAAATTTTCACCCACCAACCCACCTCGTATATTGTAGATATTTTTATGTTAAAGAATATTTACTGCTGTTGTTTTACCATTTATATTTGCAGATTAACTGCTTAACCATCCAGACACAGTTTCGTCGCGGCTGATACAAAGTGTGGCAATGATTGGCAAATTTTGCTCTCACCAGTATATTGAATAAAGATGTTTTTCGTTAATATACATATGGAAATATTTTCATGCTAAGTAAATGGTGAACATCTGTTACCAGGGTTCATCTTTTCATTCTTTTAATAATCGTTTACTTGTTATTATTACATATTATACCAGTTTTAATTTTACAGCACGAGACGGCCGTTTCGGAATAATTGTTTGTTGAGGATGCCCATTACAGACTCAATTGGAGTCTTGGCTCCTCTATTGTACAGCCGTGGCCAGTTATCGCCAAACTTTATAATAATAAATCCAAATCTTAAAACTATAGCTGTATTTGTGTCGATTGTAGTAATTAAGACCGTCAAGCTGTAGCTAGTGTGTTACCCCTCTCCTTTATAGGTTGTTTGGTCTGTATTAAACACGTGTCTTTTGATATTGTACTGATATCTAAATTTACTGCTACTTAAAATATGAAAATCCTCAAAAACTAAGGTATACTCTCTCATTGGATTATTTCCTTAGCTGAATTTGGTTAATTATATTTTGACCCTTTTGATGTCGTTTCAACCCCTTTGGAAAAGATGGCACAAGCACTACTAAAGGGGAAATGTATTCTGAAATGATTTAGCTAGTGATGTAAAATTAAAACTGGTAAAATATGTTAATTAAGTAGTGCAAAGTGTCTAGCTATTAAAGTACACGTCATCTCAAATAACAGTAATTAAGATTGTTTTACTCTTGGTAGTATTGCGTTAAATGAGGCATATGTCCAAGTCCCTGTCTTTGAACTTGGAAGATGTAAATATTTTCGGTTTTTACACATCAATCAGGATTAGGCTGAAGGTTTATTAGCCTAATACTACATGTAAGTGAAATAAAAATGAATGTACGTGCAGTCAGAGATGTGTTTGCTCTTTAAACAGAGTCTAAGAGTCTAGACTCTCATAGTAAAGTACATATCATCGCAAGATAAAAATGGACAAAGACACACTATTATATTGAACCCTGATCTTGATTTCCCTACTTTGGACTGCCACATAATTAATATCAGACGAAATTTCAAATGAAACGAGAAATTAAAAACACCGATGTGATTGCTGAATAGTAAATTGATGGGGCTAAAACATCTGAAATAGATTTAGCAATTAAAATTGAAGCATGTTTCATGGTTATAGTTTCTGTAACTGCATGTTAAAATACTTGTGTTTTTTCTGTCTGTTTAACAAAGTGTCCACAGTATTATCAAAATTTTACTGTAAAAGTCAGAAATCAAAATTTACACTTCATTTGCCTTGTCGGACTATATATCATATACAACTGCTAGAGTGTTGTTTTTGAAATGTTTTTGATTACTCTGTTTTATTATACGGCTATGTTCAGAAACACTTCTAGGTATGTGCCATCGTTTAGTACTGGTTAGCATGCATGGCAAGCGACCGTATATGCAATTATTTTCGTATGTTCTAATGTGATTTACATAGTGAACGACAGCATTTTAAATCAAACCGAAATGGTAAACTATATTTGGTTTACAGTATTAGCTGTGGTTCAGAACCATCGAAAAACTATGTTCACATATATTTATATGTAGTTGTCAGTGAAAGAAGCGAAGCTGGCTATTAACATTTATAATTGGCTTGAGATACTGTAGTGCAAAGCACGTTGATGAAGCAGAACGTAAGAAATTTAGATCGATTACAAACTAATGTTATATTATGAAACTAAGTCGGCCTCACTTCCCTGGTGGAAGTTCACGTGTCTAACCTAACTTGTCAGTTCCAAAGTTTTTACTTTGCTTCTGGATTGTGATTCGGAAATGGATTAGTATGTTTGTTTTTGATCATACATTAACCCATTTTTAAAAATGTGTTTTTATGTTCACAGTTTCTACTTTTTTCTATACCTTAAGCACCTTAAGCACAAAAGAATTTTTCATCAATCACCTCATTCTACTGGGTAAAATATGATAAGGCATTGTATTCCGAGATAGTAGCCCAATGCTGTAATATTAATGCAGGTTAAGTAACAATTACCTCCCAAAATAATGGGAACCTTTATTGATATAAATGAATACCCCTCTCTGTTATTTCCGGAAACATAATAAATAAATAAAATAATATATTTGAACAAAGCCTAATTCTAAGTAAACATATTGAGTAGATTAACACTTACCTCGATATGTTTCAGTATTCCATACCGGTAGTGTATTTCGGTATTCCTATGAATACAAATGAGATGTTATGAAAATGACAATAATGACATTTGTCTGATCAATATATATTTCGGTGTATCATAACAGGTGTTTCAATTAAAACGTTTCCACCTTTTACGTACCTGAAAGTCGATTTTTAATGTGTATAGAGCTTGTCGTTTTATCTTTATGCCAAGAATCTCCAGACATTAGACGGACATTTGATTTTACAGTGTAACTACCGATATTATAGAATGTCCTACTACTCTAACTTAAAAGGGAAATTTATTGAAAAATTGTCTTATTTAAACTTGCCACAACAAATGTTGACCAAAAAAATTAAAAAAAAACATAAAAAAAACCATGTCAAAATCTCAATCCCAAAGCAAGCAAAAATTTTTAAACTGACAAACCAAGTTTAACACGAAAGTGGCAAACGTGGTAAAACACGAACTGCTACCAGAAATGTGAGGCCGGGCACTCGGGAACTGTTAGCATATCCTGTTTGACTAGCTACAGCATCCATATGTGAAATCGAATCTAAGAATATAAGGAACAAAACCTTTATCACTGGTTTACTTAGAAATGACCATCTAATTAGTCTTCAATGCAGCACAAATCGCCCTTCACAGAAAGGGACTACATACCACCTAGCAGGTATTAGAGATAAAACATAAGACAAAATATTTACTAGTATTACATGTTTTCTGCACAGAAACTGATGGCAAGAAAGATATTCTTTATGAAGATTCGGTACGTAATAACAGCATGTGTATGATCTACTGCTGGTTGATTCAGAATAAAACTCCAAATCATAGTGCTCAAAACAAAATTATGGAAGTCCAAATATGTAGTTTATGGTGTTGAAATGAAAAAAACATGGAAAGTCAAAATTCTATTTTACCAAAACAAGCAAATATCAAAGGCTTAAGCATGGCTTAGTTAAGAAATTTTGATCCTTTTGATGAGCAATATTTATTTGACAGTACTATGACGATGTGATTCAACTGCATGTAACTACGTTTAGTCAGGTGCAAACATGTAAATATAAATGATTTTACTTGAAAAATTGTTATCTAACCACAAAATGTTTATCGTTGTACTGGTTGCTTACAAAAAAATATTAAAATGAGATGAACTAAAGTTATAAGAGAGTGATTGAATATTATAAAAAGTATAAAAATTATGATGTTTTATTGATTTTCATAATTTATTAAAATGTGAATACTATAAAATTATCCAAAGAATATATTAAACCTATAAAAAAATTAACTGATTTGGATGATATTTTATTAATTTCTATAATTTACAAAATGGAGAAGTCGATACAGTTAATATAGAAAAAAGCAATAGAAGCTTGCCAAATTTTTAGGATTATAAAGCCAGTAGCACGTAAGTAAACTTTAACACAACCGACCACCCGTAGTCTAAACATTACAAAACAACAAACTATTTTAAAAATCGAACTATCGAAATGATTTTTCACTGGAGATGATAAATGTTTTGATCAATATTTTGCTTGGCCCGTCCAGTTAAGCCCATTTTTAAACACTTTCTCTATACACAATAAGCATTACCGGTCAATCATGTATTACATCTTGTTATTTGTCATGGTAATGGGATAATCTGATCTTATGAAAAAATGGGGACAATGGTACTGTTATAACTATGTAACAGGAAAAAACACACACTTTGCAATATTCAGTGCAACCAAGAATAGAGCATGACTAACAAATGAAATCAAGAATAAGAAACAAAAATGAAAACATCCAAAAAAACGAAATTACAACTAATAAATGACATATCATATGTCTTAATTTTACAGCACTAGACGGTCGTCTATAATAACAAACAAACATACTAATCCAAGCCATGTCAATCATAATAATGTGAAGGTATGTATAACCATTTTAAATATGGAATATATACTTTGTATTTTACATGAGTTTTATTACTTTTAATGTATTTTTATGGTTTATTGTGTGGTAGTTTAAGGCGAGGGTATTTATGATATACTGGCAAGACTAATCAAGGCCCTTATACAGTTTTATGACCAACATCAAAATCTTGTCGATAAGTATGATGTCCCTGTATCCAACATTACCCTGGTTATATTTGACTCCCATAGTTCCATGCTTTTTTCATTTTCAATTTGATTTACGCATGGTACAAGTGTAGTTAGCTAAACGGGAGGTACTTTTCCTTCCGAAGCACCCGGCCTCATTCCCACTGGACGTTCAAGTGCTTTAACTTAATTTCAGTTTCAAAGTTTTTACTCTGTCTTTGATTGTGATGTGGACAAGATTGGAATATTTGAGTTTGATTGAACGGTTGAGGGTTCTCCATTATTAGTACAACGATAACAAAATGGTCTACTTGTGACAGTCCAAATATAAGTTTTTGCTTCATGTAGTGTTTGGCTGTTTACATCATTTATTTGCATTATACAGTGTTTTTGGTTGCATTGTCTATTGTCAATTGCATGCTTATCAGTTAAAAATAACTTTCGCCTACTTTATAACGTTAAGTTAAAGATTAAAGCGACATGCTTCCAGTAAAACCTTTAATAATGAAATGGTGCAAATTGTCTAATTGTTAAAGTACACTTCCTCTCATATGACAGTAATTAAGATTATTATATGCTTGATAGTATTGCGTTTAATGAGGCATATGCCCCCGTCTTTGAACTTTAAGACGAATTTGTCGGTTTTTACACATCAATCAAGATTAGGCTGAAGGCTTATTAGCCTAATATTACATAGAAGTGAAACAAAAATGCATGTACGTGCAGTCAGAGATGTGTTTTCTCTTTAAACGAGTCTAAGAGTCTAGACATAGCTTTTCAGTCTCACAGAAAGTGGATATCAAAGAAAGAAAAAACATACTAGTTTATTGAACCCTGATCTCGAATTACCTCCTTTTAACTGTCACATGATTGAATATCAAATTTCAAATCAAACAAGACATTGAACAAACGATGAAACGACAGAATAATAAATTGATGGGGCTGAAATAGATTTAGCATTGGAATTTGGAGGATTTTTCATGGTTATAGACCTTGTAGCTGCATGATAAACTACTTGCATTATGTCTTAAAAACAAAATATGCCTAATATTTTGTTTCATTGTAAAAGTTAGAAATTGAAATCTGCATTTCATTCGCATTATCGGATGATACATAATCATACACAGGTGTTAGTATTCTTGTTCTCGAACCGTTTTTGTCTTCAGCAGTTTATCACTGGTGTAAAGAGGTGTTCATAAACGCTTCAAAGCATATGCCATCATTAGAATACTGTTCAACACACACGACTAAATACACCCACAGGCTTACAATGGATTGTATTAAAACTGTGACAAGAAAACCGCAAATAGTAATGAAAATGTACTAGCATTTAGTTGACATTATAAGCCATGGTTCTGGATCTGAACCATCAGACATTTTCTCAAAACGTCTTCTCTAACTACTTATGTATGCATGTTTTATATGTAGTTGTTGATAAGTGAAGCGAAGTTGGTTATTAACATTTATTACCGTAGTGCAAAGCACGTTGATGAGGCAGAACATATAAAATTTAGATCTATTACAAACTAATATTATGTTATGAAACTAAGTTATACATTAACCGACTTTTAAAAAATGATTTTTTCTGTCGATGATAACAAAGGGCTTCTTCTATGTTGAAAACGCTTTCTACTTTCCTCTATAACCCTTAAATCAAAGGATTTCCCATCACTTAAATCTATATGTTACAAATATATGAATACCTTATATTGGGAGTAACTTGTATTTCATTGCTTAATGTTCGGTTCGAGTAGCACTAATGAGGAATTATATTCCAAAACAGTCTAACAGTGCTGAACAATTAAGATAAAGTATTAAAAGAAAGATGTTCAAGTAATTCGTTAAAATTTTTAAGAATCCACGTCTGGTTAATGCCTGTATGTATGATGTAGTATAGAAGTTTTTTGAATAAGACTGGGGACCCTATTTGAACAATGTTTATCTGACATACAATGTATTGCCTCCTTCGTGGACGATATGATACAACTGTATGTACTTATGTTTGGCCAGGTGTAGAAATGTAAACGTGTATCGATGCTTTTTATTACCTAAAAAAACCTTATCTAACCACAAAGTATTTAACAATGTACTGGTTTGCGTAACAACAAGATTTTTTTAAACTGAGAGGTCACTTAAATTATTAGAGAATTATTAAAATATTGTAAAAACGTAGTGAATTTTTTTATGTTTTATTGATTTCCATAATTTATTAAAATATGAAGTCTAGAATGTTTTAAACACACAAAAACGTTAAATAATTTTAAGTTTCTAGAATCTATTATTTTAGAGGCCAATGAAACAGAATGTAACAGAAAGATAAACACCTTCTGATTAGCGAGCTTCTCCTGCCACGTGTGTAACCACAATTGAAAATGAAAGGAACATGAAATTATAGGACGTCAACTATATTCAGGATGAAGAAACGCACACGAATAACACCTTCCTATGCAATATCATATATTCATTGACGAATAAATGAATAAAGAAATCTGAAATAATGAACCGTTATTGTAAGCTCTTCTCGTTTTTATAGAATCTTATTTGTGTATGCTTTAAAAATTTCTCAATTTCAAGCTAAAACGTTAATAGATGAGAAGAACATGTTTCTTATGAAACTGTTACAATTAAATGGTGCAAATTGTCTATAGCTATTAAAGTACACTCCCTCTCATATGACAGTAATTAGGATTATTATATGCTTGGTTGTATTGAGTTAAATGATGCATATGCCTCTGTCTTTGAACTTGAAGACTTGTTTTTACACATCAATCAAGATTAGGCTAAAGGCTTATTAGCCAAATACTTCATGTAAGTGAAACAAAAATGCATGTACGTGCAGTCAGAGACGTGTTTCCTCTTTAAACAGAGCCCAGACGTCTAGACAATGCTTTTCAGTCTCACAGATATCAAAGAAAGAAAAAACATACTAGTTTATTGAACCCTGATTTCGAATTCCCTATTTTGGACTGTCACAGAATTAAACATCAGACGAAATTTCAAATCAAACAAGACATTGAACAGACGATGAAACGACAGAATAGTAAATTGATGGGGCTGAATAGATTAAGCATTGATAGTTGAAGGATTTATCATGGTTTTAGATCCTGTATCTGCATGATAAACTACTTGCGTAAAACCTGACTTAAAAACAAAGTATGCCCAATATATTGTTTTATTGTAAAAGTAAAAAATCGAAATTTTCACTTCATTTGCATTATCGGATTATACATTTCACGTAATCATGCACAACTCTTAGTGTACTACTTCTTGAAGCGCTTTTGTCTCCAGCAGTTTATCACCGGTTCATAAACGCTTCAAAGTATATGTTATCATCACATCACAATACTGTTCAACATGCACGGAAAGGGGGCTTCTACACGCTTAGAAATGCACTTAGGTGTATTGAAATTTTGACAATCAAACTTTAAATGGTAGGCTATTTAATTGACATTATAAGTCATGGTTCATTTAAAAAATTCTTTCCTTAATTACGTATTAATGTGTGTTTTATATGTAGTTATACAATGTAAATGAAAGAAGCAAAGTTGGTTATAAACATTTATAACTTGTCTTAATATACTGTTGTGCAAAGCACGTTGATGAGGCAGAACATATGAAATTTAGATCGATTACAAACTAATGTTACATTATGACACTAAGTTATACATTAACCGACTTTTAAAAAATCATTTTTTTCTGTCGAAGAAAACAAAGGGCTTATTATATGTTGAAAAAGCCTTCTACTTTCGTCTATGTCCTTAAATCACAGGATTCCTCATCACTTAAATCTATATGTTACAAATATATGAATACCTACTATTGGCAGTTACTCGTATTTCATTGCTAAGTTTAAGGTCCGAGTGCTACTGATGAGGAATTATATTTCAAAACGGCCGTGTAGTTCGTGGACGATATGATACACCTGTATGTACTTATGTTTGGCCAGGTGCATAAATGTAAACGTGTATCGATGCTTTTTATTACCCGAATTAACCTTATCTAACCACAAAGTATTTAACAATGTACTGGTTTGGGTAACAACAAGAATTTATTATACTGAGAGGTCACTAACATTTATCAGAGAATTATTAAAATGTTGTAAAAACGTAATGAAAAAAATTGATTTTTTATTGATTTCCATAATTTATTAAAATATGAAGTTTTAAGTTTTCAAAGAATGTTTTACACTTGCAAAAACGTTAAATAATTTTAATAATATTTTATAGATTTCTAAAATTTATTAATGGAGAGGTCAATACAGTTAAAAGTGACAAAACCAATAACATTTATCATATTCTGTACGATCATAAAGACAGTAGCACGTGAATAAACTTTCACACGGCCTACCGCAAAAAGTCTAGACATTATAAAAACAACAAACGTTTAAATCAATATACCAAAGTTATTTAGCATCGGATTTAAAAAACGTTTTGATCAATATTTCGTTTGACCCGTTCTGTTTAACGCATTGGTATGTTTTTTTTTTAATTTTCAGCCCCCTTTATTATTATTTATTTTTAATACAGATGTATTCTTATTGTATTCGATATTGAAAATCAAGGCAAAAGCCTACCGGTCCATCCTCAAATCGTATTCCAAAAAGCAAAACTGCTGAATTTAGTTACAAGCTTGAACTTCTACTAGGGAATTCAATCAAGGTGCAGCAGAAAGATAAGCATATCATTTTATCTAGCTTCTCCAACCACGAGTGTAATGTAAATAAAAATGACAGGAACATGGATTATGGGACGTCAACTATATCCAGGATAAAGAAATGCATAGAAATAACACATTCTAATGAAATATCATATATTCATTGACGAATAAATGAATAAAAAGCCTGAAATGGTGAACCGTTATTGTTAGCTGCTTCTCGTTTTTTAAAATCTTATTTGTGTATTATTTAGAAATTACCAATGCAAACAACAACACATATGAAAACTAGACTAGAACAAATACATATAATTACCAATGTTTATAAAATTGAGGAGAGAATTAATCCTGTTGTTGATGGGTATATTGAATATGTACTTAATTGTGACCAGTGTTGTAGTTATAGTATATTTGGGATGTCCTTCCGATTTTTCTGATTTGTTTTACAAAGAAAATCTGTAAGCACACAAAAAATAATCAGCCACCATCACAACAATAACTATCATTAATAAACCTGTATTCCAAATGATTGGCATTTTAATACTAAGTGTGTATAGGGTAAATTAACACTGGTATAATGTGTTATTTGACACAGACCGGTATGCTTATGTTTTTATAACAACCAACATAAGGTAATAACCTTATGGTTTTTCTCGCCAACAAAAAGTCACACCTTTATTAATGATAGATAAATAGTCTTTTTATTAGTATAATAACCGTGCTTAGAATGTATGAAACAATAAAACAAATTATGTAGTACAAAATGAACATGTTAAGGTTTTATTGAAAGTTTAATCAGTATTTATACTTTTCGTTTTCAAAATAAAAACTTAATAATAATTATATTAACAAATGTAACATCTAATCGAATGTTAATTAAGTATATTTTATCTCTGTGTGTTTCAGTGTACGACAGCAGGTGTTCGAAAACAGTTCTTACTGGTCCCTTTTTCGGGTACATCTAGTTCATTGCAGTATTACTGAAGTTTTGAAGTACATACATTTGTATAAACAATGATCCAAAATTACTAAAAGAAAAGAGGTACTGAAATATTTTTGGTTGATCAGACCCAAAGCTATTATTATCCCACTTCAGATAAAAATCCTTCATTCCCGTCGGTCAATTAGAAACCTAAGATGGGGTTATGTTAGGTAACTAGTGATTATCTCCCTCCCCCCCCCCCCAAAAAAAATAGTTCAGTAGCGATTACTCCATTGTTACCAAAATAAACAATAACGTTGTCAAAGCGGCTTGCTGTTCATGCAGATGTACTTATGTTTTGAGATATTGAAGATTAAGATCTTCTGTGGGATAAATTCGTTACACAGTGATTTAGTGCCATACTAGTAATAGGGAAATATAAGGAGTCATTAGAATTCATATTGAGCTCCGCTAACACATCGCCAAATATAAATTTAAATTACTTCATATATTTCCGTATTAGGTCACTAAATCACTGTGTAATCAAAAATTAATATCAATTGTCCTGTGAGACAAAAAATGAAATTTTAGATTTGACGTATTTTCTATAGAATATCAGGTTATTTTGAAACATTTCCCCTTGTTTGCGAAACAATTGTAATCACAAGATTATGTCAATTACACGTTAACTAGGTACAATATTCCAGGATATCAGTTCAATAACCTTTTATTATATGCATATTAAACTACAGATTACAAAGAAACATTGGCGGAAGATGACTGCTAAGCGTAATAAGTGGGGGTGGAGGTTGGGGAGTTCCCTATGCCATATTATTTCCTTGGTCGCTAGGATTGATTATTTACCAGCACTCCGTCATTGAATTTCGCTTATATTCCTGTTTCGTCAATGGCCCGGGACCACCTTATTTGATTTTAATTTAACATTTGTGATCAAAAACAAACATACTTATCCATGAACTTTACGTAATTACTAATGACTTAATGACGTGTATGGTCATGGTCCATCAAATATTTTCCAGAAGTGATTTATTTTAAATTTTAACAACCGTAAATAAAGGCGTTGAAATCGCTTTATTTTGAGGAATAATTTCCTCATTTGCGGTTCCAGCAATATACGTCAAAAATAAAAAAGTGTAAATTTCAAACAAATATTTTAAATTTTTCTAGACGTGTTCTAAAAATAAATAATATTTGTTTATGGCTTAACGTCTGAGTGATCGAGTTATGATGATATTTTACATTTGAAAAATAATATTATAATCCATAATATTGAGGGCGTAAAGACTACGTAGATACAAAAAAACTCCAAATATTTATATGAAATGTTAAAATGACTAAATTTATTACATTGATGATTTAACAAAAATAAACTTTATTTTTAAATAATTTAGAATATCGATCAAAATGATAATTACGCAAAATTCAAAATAATATATTATTTCCTTCTTGGTTTTACCTTCATCATTCTGTATAGTTGACTTAATTTGTTACTGTGGTTTTTTTGGTTTGGGTGTGTAGCTTTTTGAAAGCGTAATAGGTAAAACATTATTTGTATGATGAACAAAACAAAATAAACATACTACATAATAGTTGAAATGATATAAGTAACACTGCTTTACGAAATGTCGATTCACTGTTTCTTAGCAATAACACACCAAAATCCCAAAAGCAAAGTAAAACCTTTCAAAACTGGCTTCTTAAGTTAAACACGTGAACTTCCAATAGGTAAGTGAGGCCGAGTGCTTTGGAAGACTACATCTATTGCCACGTGTGAAATAATATATAAATACAGGTCTACATATATAGATACAAATTGCATCTTTTGTTGAATTAATATAAAAATGCGCAATAGCAGTCCAAGACCAAATCACATATTAATTGGTTTAGAGATGTTACTCTTGATGTTGATGTTGAGGGTTTTGTTATTAATTGTAATAATCTTGCTTCCATCGAATAAATAATGTGTAAACCAATTTCTCTAATCCTTATTTTGTTAATGAAAAGAAAGAATTTTGTATCTGAGAAACAAAGGGCTTCACAACAGCAGACAAAAACGAGAACACGACACAATAGACAAATGTTAAACCAGTAAAACAAGGTCAATACATGTTGTGGATACTGATTATCAAGTTTGTAAAGATAATAAAAAAATCTGATTATATGTTTATAATTATATAAATTAAACCAAAAACAAACAAACTTATCCATGTTCTAATCACAATCCATAAGCAAAGTACAAACTTTGGAACTGACAAGTTAGGTTAGACACGTGAACTTTCACAAGAGAAGTGAGGCTGGGAAATCCGGGCGGGTAAGCACCTCCTATTTAATTATTTTCTTAATTAATAATTGACAGACAACATATTCAGAGCATTATATACAACAATAGTTTCTTTAGGTAATCTACTTTTACCTCACGCTTTGATTTGATTTATCGAAGTAATCATTAATCCATTATCTTTCTTCATTTTGGCAATTTCTTTTTAATTAATTTGTGTTTTGTTGAAATTAATTATCACATCAATTGTGTATTTAACCTTGAATGACGATTTCAAAGAAAGTTATGGGATATAGCAATTAGAAAAATTTAAATATACTTTTGAACTTCTGCCTCGGTTATGACGCCTAGGAAAGGCTACATTTGAAGATGTATCACAAACGCGATGACTTAAATTGATCTTTCTATTGGCAACTTTTCTTTTTCTATACAGTAATATACCTGTTTCTCCTGATATGGTGTATTTGTTTTACAATTAATACGCTTGTTCCCACCACGGGTTGTTTATAAAACAATACAAGCTGCTTGTAAATAAATACTTGACACAGGGATATTTATCAGGATGCTCAGAAATGTTATGACCGTCTTAACAATATTGTTAAAAAGTTTGATGCCTTTGTGTCCAGAATTACCCTGGATATATTTGAGTTCCATGTTCCTTTCATTATTAATTTTGATTTCACATTTAGTTAGTGTAGTTATCTACAACAGGAGGCACTGACCCTTCCGGAACACCCGGCCTCTCCTTTTGGTAGATGTTCATGTGTTTAACCTCATTTGGCAGTTATGAAAGTTTTTACTTTGATTTTTGTTTGTAGTTTGGACATGTATTGTTATGTTATGTTTGTTTTGATACTTAACTAATTCTTAATTGTTGAATATATGTAACATTGTTTGTGAAATTAGTGGTAATGACCCTATTTATTTTCCTTAATCAACGAAAACAACAATAAATTCAATGTTGACGGTTGTATAATCAGTGGTCACAGTGTACTATTACATTGATGATTTAACAAAAATAAAGTTATTTTTAAATAATAATGAATATCGATCAAAATGATAATTACGCAGAATTCAACATTGCATATTATTTCCTTCTTGGTTTTACCTTCATCATTCTGTATAGTTGACTTAATTTGTTACTGTTGTTTTTTTTTCGAAGTTTGGGTGTGTAGCTTTTTGAAAGCGTAATAGGTAAAATATTATTTGTATTATAAAGAAAACAAAAGAAACATACTACATAATAGTTGAAATTATATTGGTAACACTGCTTAACGAAATGTCGATTCACTGTTTCTTAGCAATAACACACCAAAATCCCAAAAGCAAAGTAAAACCTTTCAAAACTGGCTTCTTAAGTTAAACACGTGAACTTCCAATAGGTAAGTGAGGCCGAGTGCTTTGGAAGGCTACATCTATTGCCACGTGTGAAATAATATATAAATACAGGTCTACATATATAGATACAAATTGCATCTTTTGTTGAATTAATATAAAAATGTGTAATATTATAGCAGTCCAAGACCAAATCACATATTAATTGGTTTAGAGATGTTACTCTTGATGTTGATGTTGAGGGTTTTGTTATTAATTGTAATAATCTTGCTTCCATCGAATGGATAATGTGTAAACCAATTTCTCTAATCCTTATTTTGTTAATGAAAAAAAAGAATTTTGTATCTGAGAAACAAAGGGCTTCACACCAGCAAACAAAAACGAGAACACGACACAATAGACAAATGTTAAAAAAAGTCAAACAAGGCAAATACAGTAAAACCTGCTATAGAGTCCACCTCTGTATAAAGTCCACCTGTCTATAGCAACCGGTCTTAAGTATCCCCAATGGATTTTACTATATAATGACCCTGAATATAAAGTCCACCTGTCTAATGTGAATAGAATCCACCCTTTTTAGTCCCAAATGACTTCTCAACCTGTCTATAAACTCCACTATTTCAATCAGCTTTTTTAAAAGTTATTTTTCATATTATAATTTTAGTCTAATTTCATGTAATTTTTTTAACCAAGTTTTTATTATATTCTTAATGCTTGAAGATTAGAAATATATAGTTATTATAAATCTTTTATCATTGTATAAGTTATACAAATATTTGTTGCAAAGAGTATAAGTAAAAATTTGAGGGGAAAAAATGTGAAGTCCTTATACTCATGAATATGACTGAAGCCATTAGATCAGCAGTTAGTTTGTTATTTAGAACAGTATGTTTTCTATACCTATTGTTTTAATTAGTGACACCATGCTTCCTAAGAAAACAAAGACATTAGTCAGGTGTATACTGATAGATAAATTACATATTATACCAGTTTTAATTTTACAGCACTAGACGGCCGTTTCGGAATACAATTCCTCATCAGTAGTGCTTGAACCAAAATTATGAAACAAAAATTATTTTGAAGATGTTGAAAAGCTACCCAAAGGACCAAAATATATTTTTCCAAATTAAGCTAAGGAAATACTTTGCATGAGGGAGTATACCTTAGTTTTTGAGAAATTTCAAATTTTAACTTGCAGGAAATTTAGACAATTATAGTATATTTCTGACAATAATACGAAATTATTGCCTACTGAGTTGGTGATAACCTCGGGGCACTAGCCACCAGCAGAGATATCGGCTCAGGGGTTTAAATTACATATTATACCAGTTTTAATTTTACAGCACTAGACGGCCGTTTCGGAATACAATTCCTCATCAGTAGTGCTTGAACCAAAATTATGAAACAAAAATTATTTTGAAGATGTTGAAAAGCTACCCAAAGGACCAAAATATATTTTACCAAATTAAGCTAAGGAAATACTTTGCATGAGGGAGTATACCTTAGTTTTTGAGAAATTTCAAATTTTAACTTGCAGGAAATTTAGACAATTATAATATATTTCTGACAATAATACGAAATTATTGCCTACTGAGTTGGTGATAACCTCGGGGCACTAGCCACCAGCAGAGATATCGGCTCAGGGGTTTAAATTACATATTATACCAGTTTTAATTTTACAGCACTAGACGGCCGTTTCGGAATACAATTCCTCATCAGTAGTGCTTGAACCAAAATTATGAAACAAAAATTATTTTGAAGATGTTGAAAAGCTACCCAAAGGACCAAAATATATTTTACCAAATTAAGCTAAGGAAATACTTTGCATGAGGGAGTATACCTTAGTTTTTGAGAAATTTCAAATTTTAACTTGCAGGAAATTTAGACAATTATAGTCTATTTCTGACAATAATACGAAATTATTGCCTACTGAGTTGGTGATAACCTCGGGGCACTAGCCATCAGCAGAGATATCGGCTCAGGGGTTTAAATTACATATTATACCAGTTTTAATTTTACAGCACTAGACGGCCGTTTCGGAATACAATTCCTCATCAGTAGTGCTTGAACCAAAATTATGAAACAAAAATTGTTTTGAAGATGTTGAAAAGCTACCCAAAGGACCAAAATATATTTTACCAAATTAAGCTAAGGAAATACTTTGCATGAGGGAGTATACCTTAGTTTTTGAGAAATTTCAAATTTTAACTTGCAGGACATTTAGACAATTATAGTATATTTCTGACAATAATACGAAATTATTGCCTACTGTTAAACTGTTACCATGTAATCAGATGTACAGCCCATTAACATTATAATGATTTTGTCAATTATCTTCTATAATTAATAAAAAATCTTTTTTTTAATATCATAAAAATTAAACAAAAGGATATTTTAATATGTACTATAGGTATTATTTTCATTTATTTGTATACCAGTATCAACAATACATGTTTACTCGTTCATAATGTGACCCTCTATATAAAGTCCACCTGTCTATTAAGTCCACTTTTGTTCAGTCCCATGGGTGGTCTTTTTCACAGATTATACTGTACATGTTGTGGATACTTATTATCAAGTTTGTAAAGATAATGAAAAAATCTGATTATTTGTTTATAATTATATAAATTAAACCAAAAACAAACATACTAATCCATGTTCTAATCACAATCCAGAAGCAAAGTACAAACTGAAACTGACAAGTTAGGTTAGACACGTGAACTTTCACAAGGGAATTGAGGCTGGGAGCTCCGGACGGGTAAGCAACTCCTATTTAATTATTTTCTTAATTAATAATTGACAGACAACATATTCAGAGCATTATATACAACAATAGTTTCTTTAGGTAATCTACTTTTACCTCACGCTTTGATTTGATTTATCGAAGTAATCATTAATCCATTATCTATCTTCATTTTGGCAATTTCTTTTTAATTAATTTGTTTTTTGTTGAAATTAATTATCACATCAATTGTGTATTTAACCTTGAATGATGATTTCAAAGAAAGTTATGGGATATAGCAATTAGAAAAATTTAAATATACTTTTGAACTTCTGCCTCGGTTATGACGCCTAGGAAAGGCTACATTTGAAGATGTATCACAAACGTGATGACTTAAATTGATATTTCTATTGGCAACTTTTCTTTTTCTATACAGTAATATACCTGTTTCTCCTGATATGGTGTATTTGTTTTACAATTAATACGCTTGTTCCCACCACGGGTTGTTTATAAAACAATACAAGCTGCTTGTAAATAAATACTTGACACAGGGATATTTATCAGGATGCTCAGAAATGTTATGACCGTCTTAACAATATTGTTAAAAAGTAAGATGCCTTTGTGTCCAGAATTACCCTGGGTATATTTGAGTTCCATGTTCCTGTCATTATTAATTTTGATTTCACATTTAGTAAGTGTAGTTATCTACAACAGGAGGCACTGACCCTTCCGGAACACCCGGCCTCTCTTTTGGTAGGTGTTCATGTGTTTAATCTCATTTGGCAGTTATGAAAGTTTTACTTTGATTTTGTTTGTAGTTTGGACATATATTGTTATAATGTTTGTTTGATACTTAACTAATTCTTAATTGTTGAATATATGTAACATTGTTTGTGAAATAAGTGGTAATGACCCTATTTATTTTCCTTAATCAACGAAAACAACAATAAATGTTGACGGTTGTATAATCAGTGGTCACAGTGTACTTTTACCTTTACTATTTCATTTGTTTTGATGTGTCATGTTTTTGGTTGTAATATTTAACGTCAAGGAAATGTTTTTCAGTTATAATTTGTCATATTTTGATTATCAAATAGCAACGCTTCCTCTTTCATGTTGATTGTATTTGATATATCTTAGAGAGATGGAAAAAAGTAATTGCTTATATTTATCTATCTTCATTGTCCTTCGCCAATTTATAATTGACTTCTTTTTTTTCAGTTTAAACTTTGAGATAAACGCTAAATCTAGTGGTCAAAGACACTTTTAAATATGAAAATAAAATTTGACAATCGAATTATACTAATTAGATGATCAAAACAACGTGGTATCTTTATAGTCTGGAAATCTTATTTTATCAACAATTTCGTAAAACTATAACACTTAACAAAAACAATGACAGGTCCATCATATCACATCACATTTACTTCCTTACTTTGTCGTTGCCGCTCAAACACAAGGATATCGATCCATGTAAAATTGAGATTTAATCAATATGTTCCTTAAGGGCTAGTAGATCTGTGAAGTACACATGTATTGGTGAACTGTTAAAATTATAAATAAAAGATTAAAAAAATTGATGATGTGGCATGCGGTTTTTTTCTTTTTATAAAACAAAGGGATTTTTATTATACTTTGTGTCTTACGACCACAGGTTGATAAAATAGTTGTTTTAGTATTTAATCATTTCGACAATTAATAACTAATAAACATATGAGATATCTGATTTGCTAGATGTCAATTTTACAAGCCTTTCAACTTTTGTTGTAACTGGAAGATCGGATAAAAACTACTTCGAAAAAAGTTGATCGTCGAGTATAAAATTTAATTAACGCTTCATTGAACTGCCTAATAATACATAGTGTTTTACATTACAATTGCATTCAAAATAAAAAACAAAGATGCTAATTCATGTCCGAATCACAAAGTAAAAACTTTGGAACTGACAAGTCAGGTTAGACACGTTGCTGCAGGTGGGTAAGCAACTCCTGTTTAGCTAGATACACCAACCACGTGTGTAATTAAAATTGTGCGAAAGGAACATGGAACTATCGGACGTCTAATATATCCAGGGCAATCCTGGACACAGAGACATCAAGCTTATCAACAATACTGTGATGACAGCCATAAAACTTTTGAGGGCCTTGAAAAGCTTAGGCTTGCAATATCCCTGAGTTAACCATTCATACACAAATGTAGCTTCTCTATGCGTCATAACTGAGGAAGATGTAAATTTAAAAGGAAAGTTGAAAATAGGAAAATTGAAGTCATCATGTTTGTCATAAATCCAAAATCATTTTGTCTTCTTGTGTTATTGGTTACGTTGATTGTTGTAGAGTACATGTTTCAGTTTCTTCTTTTAACTATGTTTCGGGCGTTAACGGATTCGATGCATAATAAATCGATATATGTTTTACTCGGCCATCATTCTTTAAGCTATACGTGACACTCTATCTGTCAAGTTAAGTTTTTCGTTAATTTATGAAATATTATTAATATATCTTTTTAAGCGTTTATGATCCATCTTCATTCTCCATTTTAAAATTAATTAGCTGTTTTTATTTGATTTGTCCCATTTGAATTAATCGTTCCAAAGATTAAATACATAACCTTGTAAGATAAGAAATGCTGGGATTTTACATTTTATTATTAATGATTATTAGATTTTTAATTATTTGATGCTAACTATCATTTTAATAGATTTGATTTTAGATAGAAATTTTATCTTCCATTTTTATTGTGAAATGACACACAAATAATAAACTCGTATATATTTCTACATTAACTGCATCAAAATAAGTACGAAAAAATCAGGACAAAATAATATGTTTTAATCCTCAGCTATCAGTCTTTAGCTAGACGTAAAACACTTTTTGCCAAACAAAGTTTTTATCAATTTTAAACAAATTAGTAATTATTTACTTTTTCGGTAATTATGATATATCTTCATTTTCCATTCTGAAATTAATAAAATAATTTTTATAATTGATTCGTTCCATTTGTAATTCATTGTACAAAATATAACATGATTGAACTTGTCTCAAAAGTTGAAACTGGAAGCAATTAATAGAAATTATTTATGATCTTATATAACTATTTTTTTGTCATCTGTCTGATAGATGGTTGTCATTTTGATAGTTTTGGGTTTTTAGTTGAAAATCTACATTTCATTCCATTTGAAAAAGGAAAAAAACTTTAAATAATAAATACATATGTTTTCCCATAAACGTTGTCAAAAACCCGCGATTAGGAACTGCATCACCTATCACCATCTAGGTTCCAATCCTATTTGGGCAAACTCTAGTGTGAGAATATTTGTTTTCAATATTCATAAACAGTTTAATAGCCAGCATCACAATATTGTTGCTAAGTATGATGTGTCTGTATCCACAATTTAGCTGAATATATTTGACGTCCCATAATTCTATTTTGATTACACATGTGGCTGTTATAGCTAGCTATGCAGAAGGTGCCTTCCCTCCCGAAGCACCCGACCTCACTTCCGTGGTATAAGTGCACGTGTTAAATCAAATTTTCCCAGTTTTAAAGTTGCTTTAAAATTGTGATTTGGACACAGACACTGGTCCCGATGGAACCTATCGTGCACCCCCACTCAGGATCATCCGACACCACTTTTTTCTGGTACATTAAGGTATGAAATAATGACTTCAGGATGTTCCCTTGAAATAAATGGGGCTCCACTATATCCTTAACTTAAATTTTAAAAGACAAAATAAAAATGACTATTTGCACCTAGGTATTACTGTCAATGAACCACAAACTTATCGATTCATGTTAAAATCAAAATCCCAAAATGCATACTAGATGAAAAACTGGCAAATTATGTACAACACGTAAACTTCCAGGAGAAAGGACCTAGTGATTAATCATGCAGATATAGACACCAACACTAAATATTTCTATATTGACAATCGATAACTTTTTGAAAGCTGTCATTCTAAAAATTTATTAAAAATATAACATTTACATTAGATTATATAAACAAACGACAAAATAATCGATTTATGTCATTTTTATTCATTGATTCATTGCTGAATCAACATGATTAATTGTCTTAATTAATATTTTGACATGATCTGTTTAACATTTTACAGCGATAAATAACAGAAATCGATTTGTAACTGAAAATATGTGGGGCATAAATACTAATACATGAACATATTTAGGTTTGTCCCCTTTGCAATTAATTGCACCAAAAGATTAAATACATAACCTTGTATTTTTGGAAATGTTGAGACTTCAAACAGATTTTATAATTGATTATTAATGATATTTAGATTTAGTAATATTATTTTAACTGTTTAGTGGTTGGCGATAGAAATTCTATCTTTCATTCTTTAAATTATGATTTCGCATCCATTTCAACATTAACTGCATCAATATAAGTACGAAGACAAAATAAAACATGTTTTACTTATCAACTATCATTTTCGGTAGACGTAAAACACACTATCTGTCAAGCTTAGTTTTTATCGATATAGAACAAATAAGTAATTATTTACTTTTAAGGTATTAATGATCAATCTTCATTGTCTTTAAACCGTTCTAAAAGTAATTAGCTATTTTAAAAATGATTTGTTTATTTGTATTTAATTGCATCAAAACTTACATGCATAACCTTGTGAGAAATAATTGGACTGAAAAGAATGAATAATTGATTATAAGTGATTCTTAGATTCAGTAACTCTTTTTACTGTCGAATGGCCAACGTACTATTATTTTAATGGATTTGATTTCTGATAGAAACTTTCACTTTTAATGAAACGGCACATAAATAAAGATCAATAATAATTGCGTCATATTAATAAAAAAGACGTTTCGTAAATGTGTATGATGAAAAGGAACCATGACCAAAGGTAAAGGTAAATACAGTCGATTTCTTTGACATCTGAAATAAATCTAATAAAAAAAACATGTCCCAATCACAACCCGATGCAAAGTAAAAACCTTGGAACTGACAAGTTAAGTTGCATGACAGGAAGACCAAAAGAATTCAAGAAGCAGTAACATATTGTATAGGTTCAAGTGAAATATGCCAGTAGATTTGGAAGATTGAATTGTGAAAGTAGATTTCATACTTTTGAAACAAAATAGAAAATGATTTTAAAATCAGTCAAAGCACTAATTGATAAAGATTTGTAAAGATCATTTGCACCAACTTAATAAAATTTTGCTATCAACCACAAACATATCAATTCATGTTCAAATCACAATTCCTAAACAAAGGAAAATCTTTGAGACTGTCAAATTGAGTATATAAAAGACGTAAACTTCCACCAGTGAAGCGAATAAAATGCAGAATTAGTCATTAAAACAAGTATTTTTATATTGACAATCTATGGCAAAAGACTGGGCACAACTGACTCTTTCAAAGCTATTGCTGCAATAACTAATTATATAGTATTACATATTGTTAAGACTATAAAGACAAATGACAAAATAATCCACTTATAACAATTTTATTAAATGCTGAATCAACATGACTCATTGTCTTAATTAATATTTTTGATATATTATCTTTTTTACATTTTACAGTGATAAATAACATTGAATGAGATCTGTAACTGAAAAAGATTTGGTGCATAAACACTTGTACATATTTACGTTTACAAGAAAGTAAAACAAAAATGTTGCTTCGGTTCATTGTGAACAGAAGAAATAATTTTGTTTCTCACTAGGCATGACCTTTTCAATAACAATGCAATAAGTTAAGGAATAACACATGTTAATGATAGAAAAAGCCAAATAGGAGAAAAATAATAGAATCTATTATGAGTATCCATGTAGGATAGGAAAATTCACCCAAAGGGAATAAACGTGTGGCTGTAAATCATAGAAGAGTCAAACGCTTATTGTGACGACTGAATATAACAGTTATAACAATATAACACATAGTCCTGTATTCACGAGAAAGTTTTATTCAGTGGTCGCAATAAGTTCTTTGAATTCTATTTTTCAGTCTTGCAAATTCCAACGGTAAATAAGTTGGTATCTCTTTAATGCGAATGTAACCTACACCTCTCTCTCTCTCTCTCTCTCTCATCTGAGTTTTATTATAGATTAAACAATTATTTCGCAATCTAATTTTTATGAGTCATAGCCAGAATCGTAATATATCATGACACTAAATAAAAAATAATTAGAGCTTAAAAGCTGAAATTCAACCTCGAGTTTGTATTTTAATTCTAATTAATTTTACTGTCTGGGATGCTTATAATTTCTTTATTTTAAGTATACTTAATTACATCAATAAGGAGGAATTTTAATACCAGACTAAATTTATCATATTTGAATTATCTTTTTTCCTCTTTCGTTTTTATATTTAGTGGTAAATGGATTGCAGTCCTTTTCAGTGACTTGCATTTGTACTTGAATGTAACACATTTTACTCTCTCATCAATTTAGAGTGATTTATGGAATAAAAATGGCTCATTATTTATTTATTGTAAGACTTATTATCCATCTTCATTGTCTTTTTTAAAATTAATCTGTTTTTTAAGAATGAACTAGACTACATGTATTTTAGTCTGAAATTTTAACATCGTTTTTGTATTAAAAATTTCTTGCACATAACAGATGCAAATTTCATTCAGTTTTTTGCCATATTTGAAAATCGTCATGCACAGCTGTTTTGGGCATTTTGATAGAATAGTTCGAAGTTCGGAATATATTTCTATAAAGAATAACGTTTGATTTTCTGGCGATACCCCATTATGTCCAAACATACATCAATTTAAAAAAAACTACACTGCTGATTTAAATGCAAAATAGTATTGCTTAGGCAACAGAATTTTACTCTAATAAAAACTAATATGATGTTATTCTCTTTCTAGATTTTATAAATAGCTTGTAACGTTTGAAAATATCTTTAAACATAATGAGCTTTTTTGATTGACAGTAAGGCTAACAATCAAGCTCAAACACACTGATTCATGTTCAAATCACTAAGCCAAAATTAAAACTATGAAATCGACAAATCAATTAACACAGGGTCCTTAAAAAGTTTTATGATTGTTATCATAGTACTGTTGATAATGTTGATGTCTCTGTGCCCAGCATTGTCCTGGATATATTTGACGTCTTAAGGTACATGTTCATTTCATCCAATTTTAATTACACATGTAGCGAGTGTAGCTAGCTAATCAGGAGACGAATACCCTTCCCAAACACCCGCCTCACTTTTCTGGTGGAAATTCGCGTCTTCAACCTTACTTTGCTAACTAAGTTTTTACTTTGTTTTTTGGAAAGTGATCCGGACATGGATAAGTATGCTTGTTTTTGATAACACCCCCAGCTGAACCAAATAGAGTACGTTATTAAAATTTTATTGAATATAAAGTCACCATCAGTCAAACACTGATTGGGCCTCCAAATAAACTGACTTTCACCAATGACATACAATTGACACATTAATTTGGAAATAGACAAGCATCGAAGAACAACATGACGTGATGTGTCCATCTCAACAAGTGACTCAACGTCCCCTGACAGTGCAATTTAAGTGGTATTATATAAATTTAAAAATAAATAAAATAAGGTTTAAGGCCTTAAATTTTTTGGAAACCACAGTATAATAAACTGCTAGCTGGGAGAATTCGTTTCTAAAGAAGAACCAGAACGCAATCGCATACGGTACGTGACCTGAAACTGGCTGTAATTGGGTCGCCTAGTCAATAAAAGTTAAAATCAGAGGTTGTGCATTTTAAACTTAAAGTGAAGAATTAAACGTAACTGTGTTGAAAGCCTGCATTTTTGCAGATTAAAAGACTTAATTTACATGTTATACCAGTTTTAATTTTACAGCAAAAGACTGACGTTTCGGAATACAATTCCTCATCAGTAGTGCTTGGACCAAACTTGTGATACCAAAATGTTTCTTTTCAAGATGCTGAACAGATACCCAAAGGACTAAAATATATATTACCAAATTTAGTTAAGGGAATACTTTTTTAAAAATTTCAAATTTTATATAGCAAACATACTAATCCATGTTCGAATCACAATCCAGAAGCAAAGTAAGAAACTTTGAAACTGACAAGATAGGTTAGGCACGTGAACTTCTACCAGGGAAGTGAGGCCGGGTGCTCCGTAACGGTAAGCGCCTCCTGATTAGCTAGCTACACCCGCCACGTGGGTAATCAAAATTGTGTGAAAGGAACATGGAACTATGGGACGTCAAAAATATCAAGGGCAATCCTGAACACAGAAACGTCAAACTTATCAACAATACTGTGATGACGGCCATAAAACTTTTTGAGGGCCTTGATAAGCCTAGGCTTGCAATATCCCTGGGTCAACAATTTATTTGCAAGCAGCCTACTTCGTTGTACAAAGTCCCTGTAGTGGGAACAGGCTCTTCCATAGCATATTAATTGGTAAACAAATACACCATAAGCAGGAGAAGCAGGTATATTGCTGCATAGAAAAGAAAAGTTGACAATAGAAAAATTGAAGTCATCACGTTTGTATTTAAAATATACTTAATGGCGTAACGTCGCGAATCGTTACGTTGTCTTTATCTGTTATAATACATTATCTTCTTTCCGCTAATCTCATTTTTCAGAACCTTTCTTTCTCTTTCATTTATTTAAACTTAGATCAGTAATAAATCTGGCACGTTTTTTCTATTGCATTATTTTTTTTTGCGCATCAATTACCATAATAATTTTTTTTATTGAAAATTGTTTGCTACTTTGCATATCATGAAACGCAGTATAAACTCGTTTAAGAATTCAGAGGTCTTATTTAGGTGACAAGATTTTGCTAAATTTAAATGTTTTGACTGATTGAGGTGACGTGTTATAGGTTCAAAATTAGCTTTTTAAGAACACCTGTAAATGTATTTGTTACTAAAACGTATGCTATACCAGAGATTTATTAAATAAGGACTTTCGGTCCAGTTAAATGAAAAGGACTATTTGCCACTGGAAAAAATGTGTAAAAAAAACCGCCAGCGTGATCAAGAACATGTCAAAACAAAATACATGAAGTAAAATATATGTAAAACATTATTTACACACAATTAATTTTAAATTATAATGTGGTGTTCGTCTCATTTTAATTTATTACCATAATTCAAATAAACATAGCAAATGATGATTTTAATAAAAAAATAATCAAAAACAATTCATGAAAAAAACCATTTGACTTTGGACGAAACCAAAAAACAAATGAAAAAAACATTTGATAAAAGGCTAACAAAGTGTCTCGATAACAAATTATTGACATGTGATATTAATAGAATCTTACACCGGTAACAGGGTAAGACAGAGATTTCTTCCATATCTGCTCATGTAAGATAGGGTTTTTCCTATGTGAGATACGCGTATCTCACATGACCATGTGACCTTTAGTTACGTCACAATCAAAAGACAATTACATGACGTCATCATATGGAGAACATGACGTCATCTTGCGGGAAAATGACATCCAATTCTTCACGATTTAGAAATTTTGAGTGCGTTTCAAATGATAAATATTGGATTTTTTAATGAACTACTTTGTTTTGTAGTTTATACATATTGTATAAACCAAAATCCGGTACGATCTATCCAATGGTCATATTTATTTTAAAGTAGAATGTCGAATTACAAAGTTAGATTTTACAAACATGGCGTCGATGTTTATGTTCATCGTACTTGAAGCCAAATATTGGCACTAAAATGGAAGAAAAATAATCCATTATGAGTTTATCCATGTAGGATAGGAAAATCTCACCCTCGGGGTTGAACATTTCTGGTCAGAGACTCGGCAAGCCTCGTCTCTGACTGAAATGTTCAACCCCTCGGGTGAGATTTCCCTATCCTACATGGATACTCATAATGGATTCTTATAATCTCAAACGAGGATGAATATTTTCTTGTCCAGAACGAGCTTTAGCGAGTTCTGGACGTTGAAAATATTCATCCTCGTTTGAGATATCTCTGTCTTACCCTGTTACTGGTGTAGGATTCTTTTTCTCACACATTTGCAACATAAAACATGATTAATAAACATGAAATTACAATAAATGTAAAGTTTTCATGTCACCATCCTGTGCCTGCTGAAAATGACGTAATCAATTTTTGTTGACGTTCTGACGTAAAATGATTGTGACGTCATCAATTAAGCGTGTGTAAGTGATTGTGACGTTGAGAAATTGTTGGTTGACTTCGGAACTTTTCTCAGCTTATTAAGTCCTTTCAACAATAAATCCAGAGCAGGTATAACTCACCCTAGGGTGAGACAAGGAAATCCCACATGGGTAAAAACGCGGATTTTCCATGTCACAGGTGTAAGAAAACGTTTTGTATATTTTCTTAAGTTACAGCTTAAAAGCACAGTACATGGGCTTATAACAAGGACACAAATGCATAATTATAAAACATATAAACACTGTTGCAAGTCATTGTCTTTTCTAATATGCGTGCCCATGCTCTTCAGTGCCCCGGTATTCTACCTATTATTGTATAATTTGCGTGACTTTTTCATCATTACACGTGGCGGGTGTAGCTAGCTAAACAGGAGGTGCTTACCCTTCCGGAGCACCCGACCTCACTTCACTGGTGGAAGTTCACGTGTCTAACCTAACTTGTCAGTTCCAAAGTTGGATTGTGATTCGGACATAGTTAGTATGTTTGTTTTTGATTATGTTTTGTCGTGTACTTGGTTGCGTTTGCTGTTGCCAAGAACATATTTTTTAACTTGCAAATTTCTTTTTTTCAAAGCTTTCAGTTCACTTTGAAGAAGGGAAACATACTTTGCCTCTCAATCTATATATGTATGCTGTTAGCATTATTTAAAAATTTTCCATGATATTCCTCGAATGATCGACTGTTATTGCTGCAAGTTTCCACATTGTCGTTAATAAGTTTTTGGTGTATTACAAACAATGTAAAAGGTAAATGCCCGGTACAGGAAGTTTTTATCAGCAATGACACTACGCGTTATATGGTTTTTGCAGTTTCAAGCACCTTTCTTCTATTGTTGTTTTTATTGTAGAAATATTGTGCTGATTTTGGCGTTTACCTAATGTATAATTCATAGTTAAAATAATGGTAGAAGGTTCCGAACACAATGTCCTTATTTCATTAAAGCGTATAAATGGAGGTAACTCAAACAACGCAATATAAAGTCAATGAACAATGCATTTATGTCAGTACTGACAAAATCATACCATCCTATTTACTCTCGCACTTTTTTGTAAAAAATAGATTGTTATTACCTCATTGTACAAAAAACCAAGTCATTACAAACCATATCGTCATCCAATGCTAACAAACAAAAACATCGAAAAAAGAAAAAATTGAAAACCAACTGAAGGAAGACTGGGAATATTATTATCGTATCCATCAAAACAGTATATTGAATAGGCATGTCAATGTAAGTATGTCAATTTTGAGAGTTCATTGTCCTTTAGTTTAAATACATTATGTCACACATTAGGTGCAGTGAAACTTATATGGAGAGTGAACAGTATCTATTTTGTAAAATTATCGGGGACCTTTAGTTCAAAACTAAGTCAGCTTAATAAAATTATAAGTGAAAATTCATAATGTTATTGAAATAAAAAATATTTGATATAAAAATACATTTATGACCTTAACTGTATCTATTTGATATTAACAATTTCAAACACTAAATTTTGAACTGTAATTTCAGGAATATTTCCTTAAAACACATAGTATGAACTTATTTAGCTAACGGGGGCTTGGACAAGCGAACCTTGATAGATTAATTAGATAGACTGGAATCTCCACCTAAAGCGAAATAACCTATTAAGTGGTCGTGAGCAAGTTAATGGATAAATAAACGAAAGTGATTGTTTGTATTATGGTTTTGAAGTGGTAACAATGATAATTAACTTATCTGAATAATTGTCAATGGCTCTATATCAATTATACACAAATGAAGCTTTACAGTCTATCCGTAGTCCGCCAATCTGTTTATTCTCGTCCTTCATATTCACGTGCCTTGTTGGGCTGAGGCCGAATCCTCGTTTTCGGTACATGGTACTGTATATCCAGTTCCGGAACTTTCCGACTCCGGTGAAGACTGTCGGGTAATTTCTACAAGCAGACGATCCCCATGATATTGTTCCCACCAATACAAACGTTCCTTCTGATTTACATACTAATGGTCCACCACTGTCTCCCTGTAAAATATAGGAATAAAATGGTTGTGGAAACATGTTTATGGACCAAAGCTGTACACGTTATGATAAAAATATTCTAAAAGTTTAACAGTTCCAATTCAAACCTTTCATCTCATTTGATATATGTTCATTTCTTCCTAATATTACAAAGTGACCTTCACCATAAGCAACTAGACGTCACTAGCACTGCAGTTTACGCGGTGACATAAAAGATAAAATAAAAGTTAACAGTCTTAAATAGTTTTGAACACCACTGTAAAATCAACTATTGGCATGACAGACTTCATTTTTGAGAAATCAGTAAGCATTCATAGACTGTAAGTCCCCTGCAGTTACCTGTTTAAACCTGTGAAAGGTACCTATAATTGGGGCGAACGAAACCATAGAACAAAAGACTGCGTATAGGATTTTAACTAACAGCGCTAATGATTTAGCAATTTGAACTTGCATGCTTTTCAGATCTCTTTCATTTTAGATACTCATACTTACGTCACATGCAGCAGTTTTCTTATAAAGAGCACATATATTGGTATCTTTTATCATTCCGTCCCAGAACCGTTTAGAATTACATTTGCTGTTACTGATGATCTCAATCTGAGCTTCCTGGAGCTTGGTAGACAGGTTCCCCGTCACAGAACGACTCTTTTGACCTAGATGAACGAAGAGAAGATTAAGTTGTAAATATATTTAGAAAACAGACATTTGCAACCGAAAAACATGTACCGGGTAACAGCCAATGAAAAAATCCAATACATATAAAACAAACATACCAATTCATGTCTAAATCACAACCCCAACTTTGAAATTGACAATTTAGGTTAAACACGTGAACTTTCATCAAGGAAGTTGGGTTGGATGCTCCTGTGTAGCTAGCTATATCAGAAGTGAAAATAGCGCTCACATTGACATAATATTATTTATGGTCACTACACTATCAATAGATTTTTCCCCATTACGGTGACACAAGTCATGCTTTATTGTTTTTATGATTGAACAAATAAATTCCAAAAGTTGTTATATTTTAGAATTACTATAACAGCCATGTTAGATACCAAATACCAAGGTTGAGGCTTACATGAGAGGTCAATAGAAAATTGCAATGCATACGAATTGAACAGCTTACAAAGAAGAGTTTTAGCGTCACCAATCACAAAATTGACAATGATACAGAACACCTTACCTCTAGTTTTTAAGTTGTCTTCTTCCATATCATCTGAAAAATTGTAAATACAAAATGTCTTTTACATAGTATAAAACCTTGAAACATCCTGTTTGTGTCGCTGTGCTTGTAGCGGCGATATTTAGATATAGCTTTATAATAAACCCAAACAAAATAATGAAACAAGCTGTTGTTAATCATACAGGGACGCTGAGTGAACAGTAAGTGGAACTGTTATGGTCTTTCAGTATAGCCACCTAAACCAATCCACTGGATATACCACTTTATCATTGTGTGACCTTCCAGTCAGAAGTCAGTAGCCACGATCTGTATATCTGTTTCACATCTATTGTTGTATTGTACTCTTAGATGGTGGAGCTTGTTCCTACAACAGGAACAGGAAATTCTAACAGCAAAGCAAGCTGTTCAAAAATACATGTAAATTGACTCGGGAAAATTGCGGACCTAGGCTTATAAAGACCCTTAAATCAGTTATGGTCGTCATCACAACATCGTTGATAAGCATTTGACTATGTCTATGTTTCTTTGTTCCTTTCATTATCAATTTTATTTTACATATGGGGGGGGGGGTAGGTTACATCTAGATAAACAAGAAGCGCAGACTATTCCGAAGCACCAAGACTTGCTCTCCTAGTTAGGTCAGGTTTTTAAATCAAAACTAAATTTGTCAGTTTTCAAAGTGTTGGTGTCTAATTTAGTTGTGGTGAGCTGTTTGGTTGATTTAGTTATTGCAAAGTGCATGTTATTTAGAATACGAAAAAAGAATAATTGGAATACAAATACGCCCGAGTCAAGACATCCTATGAAGCATCCTACTCAGTAAAACGAAGAAGAAGAAGAAAAAAAGAAGAAGAAGAAGAAGAATTACGTAACTATTACCACTCACCGGTAGTCGCTATACCCCATCCAGTAATGAAACATTCTTCTTTTGAGTACATCTGGGTTTCATCAGCTAATGTAGGTATAGACTGTACCATTGCTGTGTGGGTAGCATTATGTGACAGATGTAGCAAAGCTAAATCACGACCCTCTAGAAAATTACCCTTGTACTCGGGATGCTGAAAATACAAGTACAGAATGATTACAATTCTAAGTCTTTAGGGACCAATGCTCAGGTATTGAAGAACGGAAAGCTAAAAAACAGTTCTTTAGGAAATTACCCTTGTACTCGAGATGCTGAAATAATACAAATTTATCACAATTCTTGGTGTGCAGAACCAATGATCAATGGACCCGTATTGAGTGAACGGAAAGCCAAATCACGTCCCTGTAGAAAATTACACTTGTACTCGGGATGCTAGAATAAATACAAAATGATCACAACACCAATTCTATATGGACTGCTGTTTCGGTAAAAATATTGAACAAAAAACTTAACCACGACCCTATAATACATTACCTAAATTACCTTGTACTCAAGATTTTAACAGGAAAACAAAACAATGTAAACGAAAACGCTTAGCATTCTCGGCTTGATTGGAGACACGTATCTACTCCGTCACTATGATATCATCTATACTTCCAATACATCCCAGGGCAAGTGACTAGGCGTCCCCAACCCTTTCAACATGAGAAGTATTTTAATCGTGAAATAATCACTGTTCTGAGCTTAAATTTGGCAGACCTATGATGGCGCAGATCCTTCAATAACCTCTAATACTAGTTGATGTAAATGCTCCAATAGCAATATAACCATACCACTACACATCATATTAGCAATGTTTCCATTGACCATCCAACATCGGAAGTTTTATAATCAGTGGCCTCAATATGTGTTGTTTCTACTACTTTCTATTATTTGCTTTTACATTGCATTTTATTTTATTTTTAATTAATTATTGTCGTAACATGTTCTTTTTGGAATTGATTATTGTCATGTACATACTTTTCAACTGACTGAAAAACTTTTTTCGATACAGTTATGTAGTTTGTTTTGACTTACTGTTTCATAAGAATCCACTTTGATGTACTGCTCACTACCTTCCCATTTATCTCTGTTATTCTCCCCTAATACAACTGTGAACAAATCACTTCTAAAATATTAAAATATAAATACTAATTTAAGTTTGAGCTAGCCATTTTACACTAAAAAGTAAAACCGAGATATCATGTAAAACCACTTTTGATCTTATATCTGTAAAATGTGATTGTACATCTATTATGCCGTAATGTTTTAAATATTTATATTTTCGTGTTCGAATAGGAACAACTACATATCGTAGTTTTGAATTTATACATGAGCCTATGGTGTTTCCCGTTTTCCCTAGAAAGTACAAGTACTATCAACAACATTAATTTATTAAAATTTGCAATAATATTTGATATTAGGAATATATTTTAGATTCTTTTTGCATTCTTCTTACAACTTGGTATTCTGAAACTCATTCTGCTTTTCATACATAGGTGATTTTAGTGTTATTGTGCTCATTCTTTCTTGTTTCCTTCATTAAAAATATTAATCTAGCGATTCTAGCTTCAGAATATTTTTTCCGAAATTTCCGCGGATGCATATAAGCAATAAGTCCAATATCATTACTTACGATCGTCCGTGGACACAGTGTGCGGCTGTAAGCACGGTATCATAGTCAATCAGAGTCCCTCCACAGTTAAATCCATTTATACTCAGGACACCTGCCTGCCACGGCCACCTGTTAATAGTGGTATCCCGTCCTCCAACTATCATGTCATTAGGGACGGGTTTCCTTGGTGCGGCTGAAACTGTGAGAAACAAAACGAAACACTCATGGGATACAAATCGCAATAAAAACATTTTTATATCCTTCTCATAATTATTGACTCATTGACTGCAGATAAGATTAATATGTTTTGTTCCATTGTTTTTTCAATGAACATGACAAACAGATTAAAAGTATTGAATTCTTTTCCCGATTCATCTCAAACATTGAAACATTGAAACCCGATAGACCATTGAAATCAAATGGTTTTGTGAATGATATCATTATTACTGATATAGTAGTAATTATGAAATTATGAACATTGTATTTTGTTTGAATATAACCAAAGAAAAATATTTAAAAATTATGCACATGAAGTAAAAAAAAATTAATAAATTCAATAGTTCTTACCATTGGTGACGAAAAACAAAGCACACACCGTGGAACTAAATCTTCTGAGAGTAGACATTTCTGATTTTTTGTTCCAACTCTTTGTCAATACTGGTGTCTGAACGAAAACAGTGTCTTGCTAGTCCGTTACTCTGTCCAAAAATGACCCATCACTTTATATATATTTTTCAGGTGGCCAAATATCGAAGTATGAATGAAATGATGAGGCTTTGTTAAAGGTCATGTCTGATCAATTCAATAATATATCAATAAGATTAGTGTGAAGATAAAAATAGAAACTTGTATTGGTAATATAGGAAATATTTATAGTTTGATCTTCAATACACAACAGTATTCAGTTGTAACCAAGGCCTTCAAGCGGGATAAATGTCACAACAACAAAGTATTCTTGGTCCAAGCTTGTCTTAAAACTATCCTATGTAGCCATTCACGCAGGTGATTTCTTTCTTAGCATAGTCTAGTCTTAAACATATTAAGCAGATCTGGTTTCTTTGATTCCAAACTTCCGATGTCGGAAGCAAAAACTTTAAAACCATACACAACACACACAGTCAAGTTACCTGACAGACTGCAAACGCAAAATACCGTTGTGGATTTTGACGTACCGAGGTATTGTCTCTATTTCCATTGGCGTACCAATGTTTGGCACAATGGGTTACTTGTTTTACTCAATTTTCCAGTTTTCGAAGTTATTTAACTTTGTTTTTGGGATTGTGATTTGAACATGGATATGTATGTTTATAGTTGATTACATTAACTAATTATACCATAATGACCCCATTATAGACTTAGTGATCATATTTTGTGGATATAATTGTGACCAAACGCCCCAGTCGCCAGATAATTTAATAATTATTTTAAATTGTTATCAGTTCATTAAAAAATTCAAAAGTATTGCTCCGATTGCAATCTCCGGTTTTATGGAAGAAGTTCATCGAATCAGACACTGTTAAATATTCAATAAAAAGGGTTTTGAAACATGTATGATGGACCAGAACCAGCGTAATCAAGTCATCATTATAAAATTCTTCAAATCATAATTATTACAAATACATTCCTTCTGCCTATGATGCGGAGAAGCTACAGTAAAAGTGAAGGAAAGATATTAAGAAGGTAAAAAAAGAAATCCACTGTCGCTCTGTCGTCATAGCGTTTTTAAAGATGAAACAGCTATAAATGATAATTGATCTTAACTAGACAATATAGCAAAAAGACTACCCTAGCCACAAGTTAGGATGCATTCTTTGTGAAAATAATATTACCCGGTAGATGTTTTTTCTGAACACATTCCTTTATTAAATTGAAGTGCTTCGGGAAGAGGGTATTGGAGTGGAGTATTGGTATTGACGCCCCAGTCAAGATTGTGACAATCAGTTCAGGGATAGTGAAGGAAATAAGATTACCCTGGGAAAACCACGGATCCAAGGTAGGCGAACTGATACATCGACGTCGGGTGCTCCGGAAAGTAAGCACCTATTCCTAAGCTAGCTATATCCATCTCAAAGCGGATTTTTCTCGTGAAACCAAAATTGAGGTTGAAAGAAACGGACAACAAATATATCCTGTCAATTTAAACGAGAACTTTAATTTAATTGGGTAATGAAAGGATGCTTCAAGATATCTGAAACAGGTGATAACAATTCCATGATTTGTTTGGTCTCATTGTTTTCAATATCAATATTTTGCAATTCTCGCTGTAAGAAGATAAGTATTGTAGAATGACAGGTGACATTTGGAGTGTTACTATATTTAGATCCGTTCAATACGGATTTACACAGGCTTGATCAGAAATACTTCTTCATTAAAGGTCAACACGTGGTTTAGTGCGCGTAAATTACCTCGAAGTGGCTACGTCATCGGTAACTTTGGATTAGTTTTATTCTGAGACAAAATATCATGATGATACATTCACGAGTAATGTTAACTCGAGATTATTATAATAAATGATCGTCATATAACCTTTACAGTTCCGATGAAATTACACGTCACAATTTATATTTAGCGAGTTGTTTTACATTTTATTTATTTATTTATTTATTTATTGGTAAACAAATACATACAAAATGTTACACAATTACTAGTTTAAATGTAGTGTTTTTCTTTGATATGTAAAGTTTAAATAGATTTTGAACCTCTTTGGTAAATGACATTATCCCCGAAAAACGAACGGGGTGTCCTTTGAATTGCCCCTATTGCCCCCCTCCCCCGAAACAAATTAAAAACGATGAATGTGTCTTTGAATTGGAATATTCATTCAATTAATCTCCGGTAACTCGTACGATTTGCACCTTTGTTCTAACTCATACACTAAATTAACTTAAACCAGCTACTACTTTATAACATAAGTATATGATGTGAACATTTCAACATTTCGGTATAAAAATCATGAAAATCAAGATTTATAAAAAATAAATAAATAAAAACATCGGTGTAACACACAAGAATAATAAAACAGGTAACGCGAAAGACAACAACGGAGTGACAATCGGAATAACTCTGTCTTTCCGTCGTCTCTAGCAAAAATGCCAGATAATTCCGAGTAATGTTCCGGTCAGGAGAATTACATGACGTCACTGTATTGTCTTATTTGTTACGTCATTGCGATGACAACATACCTTCACGCACAAAAGGCTAAGATGGCAGCAAAAAGTTTGCCTTCGTGATTGTTTACCCATTTATCGTAGTTAGCTAACAACAAACATGGAATCCAAGGAAGCCCAGGCCAGCGGCTTTGACGTCGATTCTGTCCGTAATGGCTTAGAAAATTTGAGATTCGAATTAGCTAAGTTCAACCTGTCGCATCAGGGGATTAATCTTGGTCTGAACGCCCAGCAGAGCGGAATCAAACACATGCATGATAACATGATGAGCCTAGCCAAACATTACACTACTTTGATGAGCACGCTGTACCGAGTTCAGGATAAAATCGATAACAAAAGAAAGGAAATACAGGACATTGATAACCAGTATGAAGTCCTGTCCAAGGAGAGAGGTAAGTCTATGTTTTACACTTGACCATGAGGGATAGTCCTGGGGTTATGAGGTTAAGGATGGGTTAAGAATGCGTTTACAGTGGTGAGCCAAGTACATGTATTTTTAAAGAGACCATTTTGGTTTATGTGAAAGAATGTGCTGAAGGATCCAATCCCCGGAACTCCCCTCCCCCCCCCCCATTCTGGGCCCGCCACTGCCTGATGAGATAGACTTGGAGTTCTGTCAAAGGAGAGGGCGAGTCCGTGTTTATGATTAACCATGTGAAGATAAACTTCTTGGAGCTCTGTCCACCGGGAGACGGGTAAGTAAGGCATTTTTACACTTGATCATGTGGACATTTTTACAATCACAAACCTTGGATAACCATTACAAAGATATGCGGCTTTTTGATCCCGTTTACTGTTATTATAGTCTTTTCACTACCGAGTAGTGTGAACCGGCCTTACACAAAGATAGGTACATCTCAATCCGAATTCAATACATTTCCTCTGCTTAAAATTATATTTTCTAGTGTTTGTATTGCTGTATATTTTCCCGCAGCCCTTACAAGTCAAATTATGTTGTGCGTGACTCATTTGAATTGACGTTGTATTTTTTTACAAAAAGAGAAAAGTATTAATGTCACATTTTGGCGGGAGAACAGTGTGTGAAATTTTGTTTGAATTACCTCCCTTATATCACTAATCATAAAACTCATGTAGTCAAACCTTGAGCAACTGCCGCCTTACTTTGTACGAGCACTGGATCTACACACAACAAGCCGTGACTTGAATAATATACATATCTGGTATTATAAGGCATTTGTAAATGCAATCATAATGATTCTATAAATTACAGAACAGCTGCAGAGAGAGCAAAAAGAATTGTTTACTGAGGAAAAGTTCCAGCAGATTAACGAGAAGTTATCAGAGGGGAATGCTTCTATGGCTAAAGATGATCTGGAGATAGAACAGAGATTAAGAGGTTTGTATGTTATAAATAAAAGGAGATATTTTATCGATACATATTGGGAGTAAAAATAATTTACTTCTGCGATTCTCTATTTTAAACTGTTTCTTTATATTAATAAACGTGTTAATTGTTAAGTAAGCGTAATCATGTAATATACCTTAGAGCAAAAAATTATGACATAATTTTGAAATTAAATCCCAATATTTGTGTTTATATGTTAAATATATGGTGTCGAGTTTATACACACTGGTAATGCGCAAAAACTTTACTTGAGCGATACTGCTTTTTCAACACTTTAACATGCATTCTTTCACGAGTTATTTATTTATTTATTTATTTATTTATTTATTTATTTATTTATTATTTATTTATTTATTTATTTATTACAGATTTTACTAGAGAAGATTTGTTTCAGAGAATGGACGCTTTTAACAATGTAAAGAGAGGCTTACAAATACTAATGTCGAATTCAGAACGGAATGGGTAAGTTGTTCAAATATGTGGAACGTGATAACTATATTATCATCAAACGTTTATGTCATAAATTCAGTCTTAATTTTTAAAACTCAACATGTTTTTTCGTTGTTTTGCAATTTTACTCACAAACTAATAGTGGATATTTAGGTGATCAATAGGTCTATTTAAGGCGCTGGCTTAAGAATCATAACCATCCCCTAGCCTACCTTCAAAGTGTACTTGGGCAGATCCTATTGTGAAAATGTTTGTCATTGTGATTTTCTCCTGGCGCTCCGATTTCTCCCAAAATAGCAGAACCGGTCGCCTTGATATAAGTGAGAAAATCTTGACTGGGGTGTAAAATAACATCACTCTACTAACAACACAAACATAAGAGCAGGGCGTACAAACGTTTTACGAAAAACGGTCAAAGAATGATAACTCGTTAATTTTTTTCATTAATTCAGTTCACTTCACAAAACAAAACCAGTAATTATTGTAATTTATTTTCAGGAATCTTATAAAACAGAAACCCGAGAATTTCGACAGGAATTAAAACCGTATAGAGATGATATAGATAACTTAAACAACCTGATCGTGTCCAGACTTCGAGGTCTGGGGATGCACAACCAAAGTAAGATGTATAGATTACTCTATTTATGAATGATTGATTGTTTGATTGCATTTGGTTATACAACCAATGTAATGTAATTTTTTCTTATTAATTTCAAAGATCTATCTAATTTCATTCGTTGCGTCTGGAAATATTTTAACAAGTTAGCACTAGTGGTGTCCTTTAGAATTCTAGTACATTTGCCCGCGACATTAATATCGCAAAAACATTGCTGACCATTTGATTAATAATTATACCCCCGCTTAAAAAGTGGGGGGTATATAGTGATAGGGATGTCCGTCCGTCCTTCCGCCCTTCCGTTACACCGGCTTAGGGTACCTATCTCTTATCCGCAACTCCTCCTAAACCATTTAACTTTCACACAATCTTTGTGATATAATGTAGATGTGCACCTCCTATTTAAAAATTTGATCCGATGGATTTTTTTTATGTGGGGGGAGCGGGAGGTATTTTTTGTGAGCTTGTGGCTCACAGTTTTTCTAGTTATATACTAGTGCCATGTGCTGATTTTGAATTTGTATTAAAATAATGCATTCAAAATCATCACATTGCAGATTTTGAATGCATTATTTTAATAAAAATTCAAAATCAGCACATGACACTAGTACTAAGCCAACTGGTCTAGACCTTCGGCTATGGACATGTTGCTTTGTGCAATTTTATTTAAATGTTATACTTTTTTTCAGATCTAACCGCCGCGGATAGAGAGGCTATTGATAGAACTGTAAAATATTATCAACTAGAAAAAGAATTTAAAGAGAGACAAGAAAAGGTAGACACAAATTCAACTCAGGACTTTTTTTTTCCTCTCGAACTTTCGTGTTTTCTTGAAATAATAATGTTAAGCTTCGTCATTGATCATTCGTATTTTAACCTAGATATGTATACATAAACATTGTTTCATTTCTCTATTACTGGCTATTTTAATATTTTGGAAAAAAACAACTCTCTCTCTCTCTCTCTCTCTCTCTCTTACAGTATAAGATGGTGATAATTGAGATACATGGTGGGTACAATGTGAGATATGTTAATGATTTTACATACATTGTGTGGATCATTGTTATATTCTTGTATTCGTCTCTAGTTTGTAGATTCTCAGATTATCTTGCGTGATCTCCAGGATGAGATGTCGGGTTTAATGACAGAGAGGCAGGCATTGTGGAAACAAAATGAAAACTTGGAACTCCAGATAGACCAGCTCCAACCCGAGGGTCAGAAAACCGGGTTTCTCCTACACCACGCTGATCGCCACACCGATCTGCCACATACTAACCACGAATTTCAGGAGGATTATTTTGGCGCCGACAACGAGGATTTTTCCGACGTTGAAGTATCCCTTGGTGGTGAAGAAAATCATTGTGGAGGCTTAATGCTTCATAGGTACATGAACTAATATTACTTATGTTTCTCTCGTCATCATTATGAGATCACAGTTGATATCAAGAGAGCTCGGTCCTGGTACGGTATCTGGGGTGGAATTGCTCGATCCTTATACACTATCTTAGGCGACTGAGTGCTTGGACCGTGTAAGGTTTCGGTCCTGTATGGTGTCGAAGTTAGTACAGTGTTTCAAAATTCGTAAGTCGCGTAAGGCGGTGTAGTGTTCATTTTTGTGGTTTGAAAGCCGTATTTGATATCATGTTCGGTGGTGTTGCTCGCGAATCGATTTCGATGGTTTGTTTCGCGAGTCGTGTTCGATGGCGTGGTTTTCGAGCACGGCGTTCGATGGTGTGTTTCGCGAATAGTGTTTGGTGTTGTGGTCGGGTTCAACTGGTTTTTTTTAAATCAGCGTTTGAAATTTCATGTTTGTAAAATGTGAATGTATTACACATCTCTTAATTCTTATTCCTAGGTGTATGAAAATGACCAACATACCGCTGGTTATGAATTCCACTCAGGATGTTGACGCCGAGGCTGTAACCACCGATCTGTTTGAGGATGAAGATAAGGATATAGAACAGGAACAGGAAGACGAGGAAAGAGAAACAATGAGCGGGAAAACATATCACGATCAGGTGGCGGATCTCGGTCCCCCTGGAGACGATAGAGACCCGGATGAAGAGGAGGATGAGGATGAAGAAGAAGGAGAGGGAGAAGAAAATTTTACCATTTTAGATTCTTCAATGCAATCAATGTTACCATCGGGTCCATCAGGTTCTCTAGGATTTGGTCCACAGCCCGGGGATTCGGAAGATGATGAGGAGGAAGATGAAAATGATGGTGAAGATGGGCCCAATGATGGATCGGGAGGGACCAATGAACAACAGCAACAGCAATCTAAAGCTCAAAGGTACCATGCAATGGCGGATGCTCCAGGTAAGTTTAGACGCTTTGTAAATCTGTAATGAAGGTCAAAGTTTTAACCATTCTCAACTAATAGTATTCATTATTTGGCATATTGTAACTATAAATCTTCGCTTTTCGCGATAACTTTTGTTTTCGTGATGTTCGAGATTTGCATGTAGCTCTATACAATTTTTTTTAATTCGCGAAAAGAAACTGCGCTAATATAAGACGTGTTACTTTTTTTATAAATTGGATTTCACGAAAATCTTTGTACCGCAAAATAGTTTTGATACCATTTCATGAATTTAATGCGATTTTATGTGAAACTTTATTGAATATGTCACTCTCTTATTTCTGTACCTTTGCAAACACTCAACAACACTATGTGCCATCCATTTTCTTTCTTTTTTTTTTTTTTTTGATTGAAAAACCCCACTTTTAAAGATTTAATTTTGCCACTTTAAATGTCTGCTTGCTTGTTGTTTTCGTGATCTTCGATACTTGCTAGGACTGTAATACCAATTTAATGTAAGAGTTGTCTCTCTTTGTGTACATTTCAGATACTCCAGCCTCCTTGATATCAAAGGTAAGAGGCCGTCTTGGAGCTCCCAGCACTTCTTCCAAAAATCTCCTGGAGTCACGTGGTATAGCAGCTGGATCGAACCCGCTGACTAAGCAGTCCAGTGCTAAGTTTGGAGAATCTACTTTCAGTGTCACTAGACGAGGAAGGCGCAAATAAATCCATCTAATTTATAAGTGAAAAGAACATTGTTAATATCAGACTTTCTTATCTTGTTATAATATTTGATGTTTATAAATAAAAGGTATTTGTTATAAGTAATGTTCAGAACTTAAACAATTTTTCGCAAAAAAAAAAAAAAACAAAAAAAAAACCAAAAACAAAAACGAAAAATTCCTAAGATACGCAACATTTATTACACTCTCAGGATCCCAATAATTATTAGACAAGGTTCTCTAGAAAAAGAATTCTCTCTCTCTCTCTCTCTCTCTCTCTCTCTCTCTCTCTCTCTCTCCACTAAAATAACGTTCTTATTTAAAAAGGTTCCAAAAAATTCTAATGGCGGATAAGACAGGCATCAACATGTCACATCCCACTAATAGAAAAGTTAGGACCATGCCATAATTTTGGACTACTAGTTCTAGATAGTATTTCTTAATTAACAACACGACACCTTACAAAGTAGCCTAGATGTTTGAACCACATAACTATTTCTAATTGGTACATGGCAATATGTGTTTATTGTGTGCCACTGTTTGTTTTGTTGTGAGTGCGTGCGTGCATGTGTTCTTGTTTCCTCGGGCTGTTTCCAATTGCATACCATAAAGAGCTCTGTTTTTTTTTTTTTTTTTGTTTTTTTTCATTTAAATGTACGTGTAGTTGTCTATACTTTGTTAGAATTATGCAGGTGTTCTATTTACTGTTTACCAACGTTTATCTACTGTCCTTTCTAATCCTTCTGCGTCCCAGGGGTTCAAAATTAAATTTGGTAATGCAAGGTCCGGGACCTTTTGCCTTTGTTTTTGGAAGGTCCAATTCAATTTCTATTTCTTTATTCTCTAATTGTAAGCAATACAACGTTGAGAACATATAAATACAATATATACATAACATAATAGTGAGCATATAAAGTTTTGAAAGCCCAATATCCACGTACAATTATGTTATCGGTAACCACTGTTGTAGCTTACTTGTTGGTAGAAAGCTCATTCCTGTAAGTGGGAGGTCGTGGGTTCGAACCCCTAATCTGAAAATGGGGTCATTGAAATTAAAAACAACAGGTCAATCGGATTATTTCAGTCAAAAGACCCCAAAGTTATATCAATCTTGAAGTCACGGACCTTATCTCATGAAATTTTGAACCCCTGCGTTCATTAAAAAATTAAAAAAAAACATCCAGGGTAATATAAACATGATATTATAAAATTGCATAATGAATCTGGTTCCTAGGTGCAGCGACATTTAATACTGTATTAATTAAATGTCGCTGAGAGCACTAGGTGCGCCGGGGGACCGTTTCAAACAATTCAAGTAAAATCTTTAAAATATCTGCGAGGTTAATGCCAATTTTCAAACATTTTAAGAGGTAAATAACACATCCGGTTCATGTATTTATTTATTTATTTATTTATTTATTTATTTATATGTTTTTGCATTGAAAAAATCAAGAAAAAATAAAATGCAATGAAATCAATTCATTTCTGACGCATTTAGTTTAGAACAGTCAAATAAGATAAAATGATGAAAGAAAGAAATATATGACCACAAGTGACTGAGGAATAAAAAACAAACATAATGAAATGGTACGCTGTTTTTATCCGTGAATTGTATCACGTGCTCTAATCTCCGTGTAGGAGGTAAGTCTTGAGAAACATACTTTGAAGAATGAGATGTAACCGAGAAGTAGAATACGGTAAGTATTTATCTTTGATAATTTAAATATGAAGCAAGATTAATGGTATTTGACGAGTTTTATCATTCCAACTTGTTCAATCAAAATAACCTCTAATATGCATGTTCATTTCAACTGCTCTACATTACATACACACTTTCGTTCAGCAAGGCACCTGTTTAAGTTTTCGTTGGGGTATTTTTATACATTGTTTGAGAGTTAAAAACGGGTGTCTGTAATGTCTAACATTGTTGGTAACACAGACACATGTTCCCGGTGGGTGTGGGGTGGTGGTTTTTTTTAAACGATAGCCAGGCCATGCATGCATGGTATGCAAAATAGAGCACCAACATATTGCAATTGCCATATACCATTTTTTGAATTTAATCATAAAATACATTCAAAAAATGGTATATGACACAATCAACAAACGAGACAGACTTTTCTCCCATATCAGACAAGAAAATGCCACTATTTAACAGATTTTGATTGTGAATTAACAATTCAGATTGTGACATCAGTAATTTAGATTGTGATGTCATTTGTTGCTAACGTAACCAATATACTTTTTTGCGTAATTTTACAACAATTTTTGTTATAAAACAAATTTTAAAAACCAACATATATTTGATATGGGAGAAAAAGAATCAATCCCCATTTTAGAGTGAAGACATAAATAATATTACAAACAACTCTGCATGATTTCTCCTACAGAGTAGAATTTTTTATAGAAGGAATCCTTTATTTTAGGATAATCTGTGACTGGTATAGCCTTTAAGACAGCATTGTTCTAAGTTAGACATTTGATTTAAATTTTAAGTCCTCATTCTCTCAACAGGCTGTGGTAATGGCGACAGGGTGGTCAAAAGTGATCACATGTGGATCACAATGCCTCTTGCCGCTCAGGCTTAAGTTCAACATAGGACAGATTCTACTGTTGAAAGTCTTTGATGGACAACTGGTCTAAAGCACATGCTTACATATCATAGTACCTAGTTTTGAATCCTACTTAGGACAGGTCCTAGTGCCAAAAGGTTTGTCAGCTTGCTTGCTGAAACTCGGTGGTTTTCTGAAAGCCCTCAGGTTTCCTCCACTATTCCTGAATTGACCATCTCAATATAAGTGAAGAAATCTTGACTGACATGTAAAACTCCATTACTCTCCACTCCACTACTATACAAAATGTTTGAAAAATTGTTTTATGCCAAAAATTTCAAAAATAGCTTTATTCATTAATTTGTCACTTTTTCAATCAAAATTAAAATTTTAGTGAAGGATATCATATAAATCCTTTCCTTTGTACATGTATTTATAAACATTTGGATAATACATTTGTATAATCTTCTGTAACAAGAACCCAGAATAAATAGATACATTGATTGATTGAATGAATGAATGAATGAAGAATGAATGAATAAATAAATAAATAAATAAATAAATAAATAAATAAATAAAGGAAGAAAGGAAGGGAGGAGAATGGATGGATAATCAGGGAAATTAATGACTTTAGAGGAAGAAACTTTTAAATTTACTCTAACTTATATCAAAACCCCTGGCCCGGTTCCACTAACATCAAAAGTAGCTAAGCTGAAGGTTTCATGTCAATCTAAAATTTCAGATTATTTTACAAACATAAAAAGTTATCTTCCCTTTGATTTACACAATATTACATTCCCATTCTGTTCGAATTTCCGCCCAATCTGTCGCAAAATCATATAACTCTATGTGTACTCAACTTTTAAGGGTCGTAGAATATATAAATGGACAAGAAACGTTTCATTTTCGTTTAATCTTTACACCAGATTATTTTTTTCTATGATTGATATCAAAGTGTGTGATTAATTTATGGGTTCATCGAGATAAAATTGCATGTTTCAGTCCCCGTTTTATTGCGGATATTTTAAGCGTGATTATTAAATCGTTGTTACTACATGATAATACTAGGTTTGGGTTTTTCTATCTTTGTAAGTTCATTTTATGCTGAATTTGTTACAAGATTTGTTACCGTTCGGTTGTCGTAAATTGTAAAACACAAATTTGTAAGGTGTTTTTAAGCGCTATGACATTCCCTTTGAACCTGACAGAAATTCTTAATAAGTTGTACTTTTTATTAAAAAAGTGAATTAAGATGATCTTATGATGAGAAATTGATTTGTTTGTATTAAAAATGTCAAATTAATATTGCTTTGACTTTGATACAAGTGAGTTAGACAAATCTGTTATTACCTGAAGAAGTTGGACAATTTCTATTGATACCTGGGAGTTTATCCATTGGCATAGAAACAATTAGTCCTCTTACCTCCCTATCAAAAAAGTCATTTCCTTGGAAAGAAATTGCATCAAATTGTCCATTTACATGTTTTATGCTAATCTATTTTAATTTAGGACCCCCTGTATGATGATTAACTTTGATTTATTTATTGTATGATGAAATTACAAAAAATCTCTCTCTCTCTCTCTCTCTCTCACTTTCTCTCACTTTCTCTCTATCACTCACTATCTCTTTCACAAGCTCTCTCACAAACACAGTCTCTCACACTCTCTCACGCACACTCTCCATCTCACACACACACACACACACACCACACACACACACACACTCTCTCTCTCTCTCTCTCTCTCTCTCTCTCTCTCTCTCTCTCTCTCATGCACACATATTGTGTATATTGATGTTTTAGGTCAAGTAACAAAATTTAAATCTGGCTCCAGACATCAGATCAACAAATATTTAAAAAGTTACAAAATTGACATAGAAATATTGTAAAAATGTTTTGATAGTACAAACTAAATCCTGATGATAGGTGTGAAAATGTTAATCCAACTATTCAGAAGTGTGTTTATGTGCATACCTTTTTATAAGATTTATCATAAAAAATTGAGTTGTTGCCAATCCACAGATCCATGGTCGAGTAAATATAAACATAGATTACTTATTTAGTCTGTGAGTTTCATCATTATATGACCAACAGTTAAATTGAATAAGTTTTTCTCACCGAAGAAAAATTGTTTGACATCAACTTGATGTCTTCGGTTCCTTTGTAGTACGAGGCTTTGAATGCAGGTTGGTCTAAATTGTTGTCTTTTAGGTTTGAATCCCACTCACTGCAACTGAGACTGAGCCTAATCCTGAATGTGAGGTAGTTTGTTAATTCACTTAATATTGATTGTGTATTTTCTGGGTACTCAGGTTTCCTCAGCCATTCTGGTGAAAGATTATTGATTGATGTAATCTGCTCTCACTTTAAAACAAATGTGCCAGGTTATGATAGACCTGACGTTTGAAAATGACCACAGCAGATAATTTTTCTATAAAATCAATCTCAAGAGCACATTTCTGAAATGATGGAGAAAACTGGGGTGCCCAGAGAAAAACAAAGACCTTCAACAAGTATACTTTCTTGCACTAGGATCTGTCCATAGTTGGATTTGAAAACTAGGTGATGAGAGCATGTGATTTGAGTATAAGTGAAATAATCTTGACGGGGATTTAATCCTATTTATTTACTCGTCTACTCGATCACTTGCTCTCTCACTCACTCTATAATGGTTTTCTTGTTCAGTACTATAAATTAAATTATGCAGCATAATGCTAACTTAATTGATTATTTAAATAAATTTCTGCTTGGTAAAAGTTGTAGATGAACTTTTAGATAAAACATAAAAAGTTATCACATGGTTATGAATGTAACCTGTCACCATGATGGATATATCATGTGATATGTCATGTGATACTTCCCATCATTCACTATAACAAAAGTTTATATCTTTTACATCAAAAATAATGATAAGAATTATATAATCAATCAGTCTCTTTAAGTAATAAGTGTAAATAATTACAGATTTGTGACGGATCATAATGCTGATAAATGGCTCATTTTGACATCAGATTTATGTTCTTTGAGGAAATTGTCTAGTTATAATGTCATGTTTTGTTGTATTGATACTTAACAGGGAAGAAAGATCAGTATGACATTTTAAATCATATGGTTTTTAGTTAAAAAAGGTTACAAATTTTCACATCTCTTTTTGCTGTATTCTATACAAAATGACCTTAGGGCTGATTGGTCTGAAGCACTTGCATATGGATCACAATGTCTCTTTCTGCCTAGATTTGAATCAGATCCTAGTGTGAGAAAATCTGTCAGTTTGCTTGCTAAAGCTTAGCAGTTTCCTCCAGCCACTAAGGTTTCCTTCACCATCTATAACCTGACCTCCAGAATATTAAGTGAAAGAATCTTGAATTGGGCGTAAAAATCCATTACTAGTACTCTACTCCACTATACAGCTGAGGGTGTGTAATGGTAAGATACCTGTATATTCATGTACTTAAATCTCCTCTGAATTTACTGGACTAATTTCAACCAAATTTGTTACACAATAAAAGCATTTTATTCTCTGTTTCGGAAGTTCAAAGACATAATCCAATGTTCATTCTAGGAGGGGACATGGGACCAATGATCCCATATTTTGACAAATCGCCCCATTGTAGAGGTCTCAGTGTGCCATATTTAACTAAAACTAAACTATTTAACGTAACATGAATGCAAAAATATTGCTGTTATCTCATTTTAGATGAAACTTTAAAAAAAAATCTAAACTTCCTAGATTTAACACTGGATGTCATTCAGATCAAAAGCTACAGCTTGTTTGTTTTTAGGCTGTTGTTCATTTCAAGAAAAACATTACTAAAGTACCTTAATATGCATTTAATTTTCTAATGCTCCCACACTTTGATAATTCATTTTCTCTGTCACACAGCAATATGCCACAATGATAAAATTTAAAATTGAACTAGCTGTTTTGATATAAAAGTTGATTTCACTTGAGTCTTAGTTGCTGCAAAAGTCAAACTTAAATTTTGAGTAAATGATTCATTGCATGTCATTCTTCTTAGTAACAGCTCTGGCAGACATTTGCTGGTTTGCTTGCCAAAAGTTGCATGATGATTTTGTTTCCAGACATACCAATTTGGTCCACAATCATGAAGTGAATGCCTCAATATCAGTGAAATACTAGTAATCTTGACTCCACAGGGGGATTCATTGGAATAGGTTTGACACACCAGTCAAAAATATTTCACTTTTATTCAGATTTCATCAGATATAGGTGCTTAGGCCTAATAGGGCAATGTGTCTACCATGACACAGGGTTTTAAGGGTCACTTCAGAAGGCACCAGTATGACTTTCATTTCTAAATGCAGAGTGCTTGATGAAAAAAATCCCTACCTATTTTCAAGTCTGGTTCAGAACTGTATTTCTATATCAAATACTTTTAATTGTATATTTTTGTATTCTTACTTACCATTTGGTTAAGCTAACTTAAGCTGTTAACAACTGGGACCAGGTATAGGTGAAGTGTTGCAGAAATTTTAACTTTAGCAATGCAATGATCAGGATTTGTCCTGTATAATCAAGATTAAAACTGTTGAGTGAAAATTAATTCAACCATTTTTTAACTTTTTTCTCAATCTAGATATCAGCATTAATATCTAACAGTGATTTTAATTTGAAAACCTTGTCTATTTTAAATCAGAAATTCCTGATAGTTCCACAAGCCCATCACAGTTTTTATAAAACATCAAGAGTGTATGATCACAGACAATAATATAACTAAATGGTTAAAAAATAAATCTTTTATCTCAATACAACACAGAAAATACATTAAAATCGAGACCCAAAGCAACAATCAGTACAATCAATGGACGATACATTTCCAATTAATTGTTGTATTTTCTCATCATGATCTTGATCTTTATGCTTTTTGATCTGTATCACTTACAAGCTTTTTGTGTCGCAATACACAATACATGTCATATGTATTTTTTATTCAGACTGCATTAAGTGAAACAAAACACAGAATAAGCCAAGGGAGCCGAGAGATGAATCAAAGCAATCTGTTACCTGATCTAAATTTTCTTTTGTAACATGCATTAACTCAGCAATAAGTGATAATGGCAACACTGTGGGGTTTATTTCAGTAAAATACATTTAAATGTAAAATCTAGTTAATAAATCAGCTATAGTTTAGCCTGTGTTAAGTTTAACAACGAAAACCAATTATCGAGGGCACCTGTCTATTGTCTCCCCTTGTATTGTGGTTTTGAAAGCGTGTGATTTGATGAACTGATTAATAAAGTCTGGTCATTTGTTTGTTTCCTGTGGGTTAGGCCCACACCTGTGATCATCAAAGAATTCTCATCTTTTTAACATTTATTTGAATCTTGTTGGGATGTGCTCTTATTAAATACACACTGCTTCCAATGTCCGACCAGAAAATTTGAACATATGTCTGAATTCAATAGCATTTATTTAAATCCTCTGTGCCTTAGTATTCCAGAAAGTGTTTATAATAAGCATGGAGTTGTCTGTGCTTGGAGATCTTTTGTGAAACTATAGAAACAATTTAAGATGATTTTAATTGGAAATTCAAACAATTGTCTCATTTATTATCCGTCAAAATAAAACTCCCGGATTTTGTTTGATTTTCTCAGATTCTGAATGTATCAGAATTTATATTAGTCCATGTACATGACTTTAATGTAGTGTTGGAGATAGAGGGAGTTTATCGTCAAAGATTTAGCTTTCAGCCCACTTATTTGTGCAGCAGATTAGAAAATGTCTAAATAAAAGAAATTTTAAATATTTACAATGAAAATTGTAAATAAATGAAGTTGAAAACTCTTTAAAGTTCAGGCCAAGTACTGGTAAAATGATTTATAAATTTCTGCTGTTCCTTATTCACCCCTTTCCTTTTAGGTTTAATTGGTATTTTTGGACAAGGTAAAACTCGAGTGTTTGGGGAGGGGGGTGATAGGAGGAATCCTAGAGATCATAGAGATATCGATGGAGAAACAATGGTAAACAATTTGCATTTTTCTGATTCTATTGTAAAATTATTTTACAATTCTGTTGCTGTATAAACAATGAAAATTAATTGATGTGTGTCTTTACTAGCTCAACTAAAGTCTTTGTTATTCCTTCCTCTTGTGGAACACAGAATACGGAATTTATTTAATTTTTGAAATAAGTTCAATAAGATCTAGTTGCTGTGTATAATTTTTACTTTCAGGAGTTTCCCTTTCTTCCAATGACAACATAAAAAAACCCAGCATCTCCCTTATTTTTGAAATGAAAAGTGACTTAACTAATGGCGGCAAGGAAAAATGTTTCACTGTATAAGACTTGAATATATGGAAACATTTTGTAATTAAGCTGTCTGCCATCTTTTCCCCTAAAAGGTGATATACATTGTACTTCTATAAGTGTGAAGCTTTATTTTGTCCCTTTTGAGTTTTTAAATCCTGAATATCCTGTATTTTATTTATTTTAACAAACCCCCCCCCCCCCCCCCCAATTACAAACAAAAGGCATTGTGGGAAATCTTCAGGAATTATGGGTAATCAAACATACCCCATTGTCAAGGTGTTATTTGTAAACTTTTTCATCTTATAGTTTGTGTACACATCTTTATTAAAGAGTTTCACTTTGAAGGGAGATAATCTCCTTATTAGGAATAAACCAGATTAGCCAATTGGTAAACAGATTGGTCTTTAGAAGTTGTAAGATGTTCACACTTCACATGGAGCAATGTGCGGTTTTGACCTTATTTATTTAATATCAGATTTTAATTAGAAAGTCTGAAGGCAGATCGTCCTTATTCTGTTCCTTATGGGATACATTTAAATATTTAACTTTGTTTTAATCTTATTGTGACTGTGTTTTTCTGATGAGAGGGTGGCTACCGGTAATCTAAAAGGCTGGCATAAGAATCATAGTGTCTTACCACCTATAGGTTCAAATCCTACTCAGGACTGTTAGAAGTATAAGAAATTTTGTCAGTTTAATGACCAAAGGTTGTGGTTTTCTCTGGGTACTCCAGTTTCCTCTAGTATCCAAGAAATGACAACCTTGAATCTTTACTTTGCAAGGCATGAAACACCATTACCGGTAATTCACTTACACACACTAACCTCTTTGGCTGAGTGTAGACTTTATAACCTATGGCATCAGGGCTCATGGATGTACATGTGGCTGGATAAAGCATCACACCAGAGTATTTCTTTACTAGCTCTTTGTACTCTATATTTTTTTCCTGTAAAAGGAGGACCTTTTCCGGTATAAACGCCTCCCTTACCATACTTCACCAATGTATGCTGTAATCTGTGAATTATTTACAATGTGTGTTTATATATCCTCCATATGGGAGGTTGGGATTCCAACCCTTGCCAAGTCTGACAAAGACTTGAAAATATGAAGTGACTGTTCTGTTGCCAAGCACTCGGCTTCCTTCAGAACAGCCCTTAAAAACCATTGCCCTGAGCTCATTGTAAAGGTTTAAATTTTCTGTCATTTCACATATAGCTGGTGACATCTTGATATCAGTGAATTGTTCTTGACTGGGATGTAAAACCTCATTTACATCAATCCATTAACAAGAGCATATTCTGAGGTGTTGGGATGAAATTTATCCATTGTCTCCGCAATAACTAGTCTTTCACGCTACCATTTGTGCGACTTATCACCCACTCTATTTTATAAAAATAAGGTTATCATTGTTTTCATTTATCATGAAACTTGGAAATATTTAGAGAGCGTGACAAATGTAAAATCTAATTAAATATGTAAATTAGACAGGTAAATGTGTTAAGGTGTGGTATTTTTCCATTGTATGATTTAACTAGGTGGACATTTGTTTCAAAAATCTTGGTATTTAAAATTAAAGACATGTTTATATTTGATATTAAATAATGTTTTTCACATTTATTTGTTGTCATTAAGCAGTCAACTGTGTTGTCTATTAAAAACACAGGATCAAGGGGTAAAGGCATTTTGTTTATTTTATATTAAACTCATCAAAAAATCTTATAATTTAAAAACAAAATGAACAATATCTGCAAAATCAAAAGTTTTTATTAATTCTTTACAAAATCATTTCATATTTTTTTAAATATAAACAATAATGTCCTAACGTTCAAATTTTGAGTTGACATTATTGCGATTTTTGTAAAAAATTAAAAATTAAAAATTTAGACATGGGATATGCAAAGCATGAAATTTTTGTTCTTACAAAACAAAGACATTAAAAATGTGTGTTGCAGACTTTGCAGTTAAATTAGAGATTTCTGTAATCAGAAAATCTCATCTTCAACAACAACAGCATCATTTACAAAGCAATGGCCACACATGATTGATTAAGCGTAATATCTGTTTTTGGTGCTAAGAACACAACTAAACCATTACCATTAATGGCTCGCAATTAATGATTCGCATGTCAGAAATACTGTATTGTAATACCATGTTTAAAATATGATAAATATTTCTAAATTGTCATGATCACAGATGATAAAACAAAAATGTTTGGTTTTATTTGAAGTTGTATAAATTACATGTTATATCTTTATTGATGTTACACAATTCTGTAATTTAGTCGTTTATCTTTCATTTGCATCTTAGACAGGATGCAATGATATAGTGTGTAAAGTTTGACCTGACTGTTTGACCTTTAATTTGAATATTAGATTGGGCTAATAGACTGTGTGATTTAGGTTAGACAGCATGTTTTATGACCATAAACACCTGGTATCCAGTGTTACTATCATCTATCCTCATATATCAGCTTTATATATTCCCCATTTGACACAATAGATATGCCTGTTTGGATATTCCACTAAAGGTCAACCACTGCGGTAGCTAAGTTGGTAGAGTGCTCGCTCCTTAAGTGGAAGGTCATGGGTTTGATCCCCGGCCGGGTCTGACCCAAGACTTGAAAGTGGGTAGTGACTGTTCTTTCGCCAAGCACTCGGCATTACGAAATGAAAGTCACAGTTCTTTCGGATGGGAACTTAAAATAAACGAGGTCCCGTGTCACGGTGGGCTTGGCACGCTAAAGAACCCAGCTGTATAATGCCATCAGCGCAACGCACAGGCAAAATTTCTGCACCTTCACCTATAGCTGGCAATGTCTCGATATAAGTGAAATATTCTTGACTGGGACGTTAAACACCATTACTCAACTCAACTCAACTCAAGGTCAAACGGCCAGGTCATACTTGATGCACTATACATTTTGATTTGTCACAAGATTCAGGTTGCATTCTGTTTTTGAAGGAAATTTTTGGTTTATTTGAAACTGTATAATGTATCATTTTGTTATATAGTTCTATCTTTCATTCGCATCTTATACATAGTGCAATGGTGCATCAAATTTTGATGTCACAAGATTCATGTTTCATTAGATTTATTAGAAAATGTTTGGTTCATTTGAAACTCTATGGTCTTGTTACACAATTTTATCATTAATTTGCATCTTTGCATGGCTCATCTTGATATGTCTCCAGGCTCGCATTCAGAAATGTTTGGTTTCAACTGAACCTATACAGATAACGGTTTCAATTTTCATTTATTATACAGTTAATATACAAAATGTTTTTCTATTCAAATGTCTATCTTTTGCATAGTGGATTTTGATATGTCGCCACATTCACACCCCATTCATTTTTATTTTCGGAAATGTATAGTTGTATTTAAAACTCTATAGTTAACAGGATCAATTTTTATTTATTTTTTATACAATTTTATATCTATTTAATAATATCTATATTTTGTTTTTTGCATTTTGGTATGTTGTCGGACTCATAACCCATTTGGTATTATTTTCGGAAGTGCTTGGTTGTATTTAAATCTCTATAATTAACAGGGTCAATTTTTATCTTTTGTATAATTTTATATCTATTTTAATATTTCTTTTGCATGGTGCATTTTGATGTCGCCAGACTCACAACCCATACGTTTTTTTTTTCAGAAACAGTCATCTATATATCTTTTTTGATATTTATCTTTTGTATTCTGCATTGTGATATGTTTCCAGACTCGAAACCCTTTCAGTTTTATTTTCCGAAATGCTTTGTTTTATAAAAAGATAGATAACAATAGTTATCTATATATCTGTTTTAATATCTGTATTTGTATTCTGCATTTTGATATGTTCATGGAGATAGCGGTCTATATTTCTGTGACAATTTTATATGCTTTGATAGATTTGCGATCTAGATTTTCATGTGGTTTCATCTGCGCAGACACATGATCACATCTGTATCATCACCAGCTGTAGCATACCAGTATAATAGATGACATAATGAATCTATTAACCTGGATATACCAACTTATCATTGTTTATTATATCTAGCTCACCTGTATAAAGGTGTAAGTGGTTTCAATTTAGTTTTGTTGTTGTATAGTAGGCATCTGTCTGTCCATCTGCCCATCTGTCATCAAGATTTTTTGCAAATTCCTCTAAAAACACTTAGCAGATTGCTTTTATATTTGGTAGTGTTAATTGCTATCATATGACAATGTGCATAATATAACTCTGTTTTGATTCTTTAAATTATTAAGATTAATGGGAACTTTGACTGTATTTAATATTATTAAGCATTAAAAGAACTTATGTAAGCAACTCTTCCTAAATCACTTGGTGGATTGCTTTGATATTTGGTAGGATTGTATTGGTAGATTTATGCATACTTTACCTCTTTTTTGATTTGTTTGTTTTTGTAGCAGTATTAGGACTAAATATTATTTAAAAGTAACAGATATTGTGTACACAACTTCTCTGATACTATACTTTTGCAGATTGCTTTCAGTTTCAACTCTTACCATTTTAACAGTAAACATCTTCTCTACTTTATTTGCCACAGCAGGGACATATGGCTACATGAACATATCTCGTTTATTTTTAATTTTGATTTAAAGTCACTCTTCAGTTAAATAAGAATGAAATAATTAAAAGTTTAAATTTATTCATACTTTCGATTTAAATGTCACATTTTACACTTTTCCCTTTCTTGACATCTGTCATACAAAACTTGTTATAATTTTTTTGTAATATACCTATAAGTTTAAACTTACCGAAATGAGAAATTGTATGTTGAAACACAAATCTAACATGACACAACAGACATTTTTTAGTTTAATTTCATGTTTTGAATTTTTTTCTTTCTATTAAAAGCAGAGATTTACAAAAAAGCTTTGCACATTTATTTCTAGGATTGATAACTGTCAACTGTCTAGTTATAAACAGGGACTTACAAAGAATTTGTCACTTTTTATTGAAAGCATGAACATAAATTTTACGAGAGAGATATATAAAAACAATTTATGTTTATTTATAAGTTACGATATGTTCTGCCTCTGTAAGTTTTACTGTAAGTAAAAATAACAAGCGTCCGTGATTTACGGCCAAACTTTGGCGAGTGAAGATCTGTGTCTCCATTTTGAGTTTGCTTTTTAAAGGATTCCCCCTTTTACCTGAGCTCTCAGCATTAAGATAAGCTTTACTGTCAGGTATTAAAATAAAAAATATTTGTTTTTGGAGAAATAACTGTCCTCGGAGCATCTCTGACTTAAATTTATAGTTTGTGTATTTAGAGACAAAAAATATTTTATATTATTTATGGATTTGTATATATAGTCGGGCAGCTGAAAATGCTTCCGCTTGTTTGGAGAAAAAATAGAGGAAATAAATTTGTCTGGAAGAAAAAAAATGTCCATTATACACCATCAGCAATGTTAATGTTTTGCAGTGTGAAATTGTTTTGTTTATCAAGGGGGAGTTTTTAACCTCCATAAGTTTAACCAGTTGTTTAGACACAATTTGTGTTTTGTTTTTTAGGCAATATTTCTGAAATTTCTGTTAAAAAGTCAATGCACAAAATTTGATATTGTCCATTTATTTTGTTTGCTTAAGATTACTACCGAGTGAAGTTAGTGTCCCTTAGGGAAATGACAAAAAATTTCCCAATTTGTCCACTATAATTCCCCAATACAATAGTGATGCACTGAAAAATCAAATCTAGTTGTCCTTACCCACATAATATCAGAGAGTACCACAATATAGTGCCTTTGCAATGAAGATACTAACTATTGCCAGCATATCATAATGCAGTTTGCTAGATCTCAGAACTTAAAAAATGTAACAAAACTGTTGTCAAATAGTAACAGTTGAAGGTCAAAACTGATGGCCATGGTTGAACATTTTTGTCAGATCAGCTAAAGCCCAGGACTTTTTGATGCAGAAAATCAAAAGCCTGCATTTTTTTTATCAAGTCCAAAGTTTGATTAACAGCAGAAGAAAGACACAATCAATATGCATCATTTCTAAAAGGTTAGAGGGTATTTTCGACAGTATTTACAATACAGTAATACACTCCCGCATTATCCTCATCCTAGACGATCCATGGAAATTTGTCATTCCAAGGCTGTTAAAACAATCACACATGCTTTTCCTTATCATTTTTGGCATCTGTTATGTCTTGTGACTTTCTTTTCTGGCCACTGGAGCCTGATGCAACCTGCTTGTTGGATTTTTTTTTTCAAGACACCAGCAGCTGACAGCCGTAAATAAAATGCATTGGTTTTCTGAGTACTTAAGCCTGATGGGCTTTTCAGTGAATTTTTTTCCAAGTCCTGCTTGCCAATTTTCTAGTTTCGGGCGTTGGCTGGAAGAATTTTCAACCCCTGCAGACTATTTTTATATAAAAAAATTAAAAAGTTAAATAGCATTAGCATTTGCTTTGAACAACCAGACCCTGAAATATAGATTTGCTTGTATATATTATACTGACATCATCAAAAAATACATGTGTGTCAAAATTGATTGATTAATAATAATACATTTTGTATTATAAAGTTCTTCTTCTTAATTTTTCAGATGAAAGGCTCAGATGAGCTATTGCTATCTATCACCGTCCGTCGTCCGTCGTTCGTCGTCCGTCGTGTGTCGTGCGTCGTCCGCCGTGCGTAAACTTTACATTTTAATCTTCTCCTCCAAAACTACTGAGCCAAATTTGATGAAACTTGGTGATTATTATGCCTGGGTAACAGGCTTTCAAAATTGTGTTCGGGGTTTGACCACGCCCAACAATATGGCTGCCGTTACTATAAATAGCCAAAAGACAAAAAATCTTCTTCTCTGAAACCAAAAGGTGCAGGCAAATTTTGATTGGATATTTGGATTCAGGATACCTAGATACACTAAAATTGTGTTTTTCATGAAAATTGGACGAAAAATAGGTTACACGTTTTTTGCATAAAATTATGTAATTTTTAAAATGAGACATTTATTGTTATAACTTCATAATGGCTGAAGATAATTGTATGGAGTTTTCACTGTTGATCTTGTCTTGCGACTTTCTTCCGATTGATGTCAAAGTCAAAGCTCAAGGTCATGTCCCAGTTTTTGACCTTTGATAAAAAATGCTATTTTTTAAACATTTCTGGTGATAATGATGTAGGATTTTTGGTTAATTGTAGGTATTGACATGACGATCATTTGATATATTGATTGGGTTCAAAGGTCAAGGTCACAGATGTACAAGTTTACCAAAATAGTTAATTATCTGCAAAACTATGAACTTTTTGTATAGGCATGTATATTAGAATATTGTAGGTAATGGCCCAATGGTCATTTTGATATATAAATAAAGGTCATGAGTTCAAAGGTCAAGGTCACAGATGTAAACAAGTACTGAAATGATTATTTATCTCTAAAACTATAGACTTTTTGTATAGGCATGTATATTAGAATATTGTAGGTAATGACCCAATGGTAATTTTTATATATGAATAAAGGTCATGAGTTCAAAGGTCAAGGTCACAGATGTAAACAAGTACTGAAATGGTTATTTATCTCAAAAACTATAGACTTTTTGTATAGGCATGTATATTAGAATATTTTAGGTATTATCCTAACGATCATTTTGATATATGAATGAAGGTCATGGTTCAAAGGTCAAGGTCACAGATGTGAATGAATACCTGAATGGTTAATTATCTTGAAAACTGTTCTGTCACTTTTGTATATGCATGTATATTAGAATATTGTAGGTATTAGCCTAACAACCATTTTGATATATGAATGAAGGTTATGGGTTCAAAGGTCAAGGTCACAGATGTGAACAAGGTCTGAAATGATTATTTATCTCAAAAACTATAAACCTTTTGTATAGGCATGTATATTAGAATATTTAGTATTATCCTAATGATCATTTTGATATATGAATGAAGGTCATGGGTTCAAAGGTCAAGGTCACAGATGCGAATGAATACCTAAATAGTTAAAAAAGTTAAAGTCTGTCCCGAGCCATTAGGCCCATCAGGCCAGAGCTTATCCCGGTTTCGGTTGCGTTAAGCGACTGAGAGTACAAGACTCTCCCCTGAATGGGACGCCGGTCCATCGCAGGGTTAACCCCCAGCATTTTCCTGGAACTCATTTATTTTTCAGCTGAGTGAACTGGAACAACGTGAAATTAAGTGTCTTGCTCAAGGACACAACACATCGCCCGGTCCAGGGATCGAACCCACGACCTTCGAATCATGAGTCCAACGCTTAACCACTAGGCCATGCGCTTCCACAACAATGGTTAATTATCTTAAAAACTATTAACTTTTTGTACAGGCATGTATATTAGAACATTGTTGGTACTGGCACAGTGGTCATTTTGATATATGAATGAAGAGCATGGGTTCAAATGTCAAGATCACAGATACAAACAAGTACTGAGATGATTATTTATCTCAAAAACTATAAACTTTTTGTATAGGGATGTATATTAGAATATTGGCCGAATTATCATTTTGATATTTGAATGAAGCTCATGGGTTCAAAGATCACAGGTGAGCGTTAAGGCCCATGGGCCTCTTGTTTTTAAATTAAAATTTGATATACATAAAATAATCTATTTAGACAAATACTTATTAAATTTTTAATTTAAAAGTTAATTTTATTGAGTAAAAAGTACATCTGTTGCAGTTTAGCACTGGAGAAACAACAGCTGTAACCATTTAACTGTCAAACAACACTGATCTTAGTAACTGGTCGTCTATGGATACTCAATACTTACCAGTACAAGTATTCAAATTTATTAGAACAAGAAAATAATACTGTTTGGTACTGATGTAAAGAATCATCTCCTCTTGTAATTGTTGATCGTTCTCAAGTGTGCAACTACAGATACCATGAATTAATAATTGTACCTAAAAATTTATCTCAAAACACAAAAAATCCTATAGTTCAATGTTCCTTTCAAACAATTTAAATTACACGCATAGCAGGTGTTGATAGCTAAACAGAATGAGCTTACCCTTCCAGAGCACCCTGCCTCATTTTCCTGTTGGAAGTTCATGTGTCTAACTTAACTTGTCAGTTCCAAAGTTTTTACTTTGCTTCTGAATTGTGATTCAAACATGGGTTAGTATGTTTGATTTTTATAGATAAATACCAGGGTTGAGATCAGTCATAAAGATTAACTTCAGGTAGTTTTAACTACTTTGTGCAAGGTAAAGCGTTCAGAATGGTCTATGTTGCTCATGTAAATTCATGAATGATTATGTCAAATAGTTCATCTATTTACGAGGGTTGGTGACCAAGTATTACAAATGTCGATCAGATTCAGAATACAGCATCTCTTATTATCTAGGCTCAGATCCCACCTGGGCAGATCCTAAGTAAAAGCAGATTTTGAGTTTGCTCGCTGAAAGTCGGTGGTTTCTTTGCACACTCTGGTTTCCTCCACTGTTTCAGAACCAAAACCTTGATATAACTTAATGATTATTTCACATGGGGAATAAAACACTGTTAATCCAATCCTCACTCATTTATTTATGTATAGTACAAAGTAAATATTGCACATGCATCATTCACAGAAAGTCATTGAAGTGCCAGCAGGTGATGACATCATATGATGAACTTTTATTCAAAATTGCAACTACGTTTAGAAGATATTCATCATGTTGTGAATAATAGTAATAAAACAAACTTGCATAAAATTCAAAGTAAAATCTGTTTTAATGATCAGTTTTACTGATTGGCATGTAGAATTAGCACCAAAGGGGATGGAACAGCTGCAAATCATGACATCAACCATCCCTATGAACAAACAATATGAATTGATGATGCCAATTACCACATGATTTGTTTTTCAGTGTGAAAGGTACTGTTATTCATGGAGTTATGAATGATAATGGAAAAACAAACTTTGTCTTGAGCATACTGAAAACTGTAAATATTAACATGATGCTTTTATGACCTTGCAGCAGTATTGCGACCTGAGGTTAACAGGGTGGTGTCCTGACTGATGACCCAGTCAATGTCAAAGTTCAAAGGTCATAATCACTACACCACCTTACCTGCAGATACCTGGAGTTTTAATTTGAAGTGATAATTATAACACCTTTATTATAATCAGTTTTCATTTACAAACAAATCTGTTTTAATTTATCAACTGTGAGCTGTAAATTGGGAAATCTGTTAAATTGTTGAAGCTGAGGGGAAGGGGGTAGACTGTTGGTCAGTGCTATGTTTCATCTGTGATCACTTAATAAGGAAGTGGGGTGGACATTGTGGTCAGTTTGTATTGTCCAGTGTGTATGATGCATTCAGGGGTACATTGTCCAGCTTGTATCCTCCAGTCAGGGGTACATTGTTTTGTTGCACCTTGTAGATTTATCAATTTGAACATTTTCTTGCTGTGTTTTTGAGACTTTATCAAACAAACATTCTTTATATTTCCTTTCTGATCTATTGTGGGTGACATTGTAATTGTAAACAGTGTATGGGGACATTTCTTGGTCAGGTTTATTTGTTCAATCTGCCATTTTATTAGGTTTTTACCTGCAAACACTTAATTGATAATGGTTTTTAAAATTTTGTCCTTGGTTAAAGTTCACACTAAAGTTAGGAAGTCACAACACAATTAAACCATATATTCACTTGTAGTAGTCTGGGTAGCTCAGTTGGCCAAGCACTTGACTAAAGTGTGATGTCCTGGGTTCAATCCCTGGTCTGACCCCTCCAGTAACACATCATCACCTTCTCCAGAAAGTTTCAGAATTTACAAGAGTAATAATTTTGGTGGGTTCTTTAACATGAATATTTGTATTCATCAGATTCATATAATAGTTTGCACTTTCGAAATCAGTTTTAGTGTTCTCAGAAAACACATCATAGCTGTTGATATTGTTACATTTTATATGTTTTTGGGGGTTTTACACTGGAACTCCTTTTAAGAATTATGATAAAAATTTCTAATCTTTTATTTTTAATTCACAGTTTTTTTTTGCATGGACATTCCTAATAATAACAATTAAAAAATCTTTTTTTTTAAATTAGCAGAAGTTTTATTTTGTTCTGCATCAAGAATCACAGTTGGTTCTGCATCAAGAGTTCCACTAAACACTTTAAAAGGAATTTGTAAATTTGATTTATCTTGCACTATTGTTGACAACAGTATAAAATAAATTAATTGTCAAATCAACAAATAACAACAATAACAAATAAATAATTCCCAGATTTACAAAATTACAAGTTTATCTTCATAAGGCCAGGCTAAAAATGATTGTTTCTTAAACAGTTGAATATAATTAAATTAACACAGAGCAAATTTTATTTACCGTAGTTAAAGAGGTTTTTGGTGTAAACAGGTTTATTTGAACAAAAACAATGTGTGTTAAAAAAATAAGTACAGTTCAGGGTCCTGATGTACTAAGGGTTCAGTTTGCACTAAGATTCCATTGTAATGGGTATTGTCTGAGACATTTTACTTTTGCAGAGGGATCATGAAAAAAAGCACCAACTTAAAGACAGTTTTCAAGTTTACTCAGGGTTCAGTTTTAACTGATGTTTTTAAAGTTGAATGAGCTGTATCACATTTCCTGAAAGATTATGAAAAAGCTGCACCCACCTCAAAAAGGGATACAGGATTAGTGGACAGGAAACCAACTGTTTCAGCTGATGTTCTATAGTTGAATGGGCAGTACACAAGACAGTTTTCCATGTTTCTAGATGGATGATAAAAATGCTGCACCCACCTACAGTCCCTCAAAAAGTGTACTAGATTAGAGGACAATAAACGAACAATTTTTATAAAGAATTGTTGAGATTATTAGGATTTATATTATAATTCTGTTGATTTTGTATTCAAATATATCTAATTTACAACCTGTTGAGATCTTTTATCACAAAAGTCACAGTTTTTCTACCAAGAATAGATAAAATATATTAGTACAAATTTATACTCATTTTGTGAATTAAGTATTAATATTTTTTTTTACATTCAAACTAGATGATCGGTGACAGTTTAGTGTTAATACCAAACATTTAAAATCTATGACCGGTGACGACTTATAATCATATATTGAAAATTGATCTGGTTTTGAATTTTAAATTGAATTAAACCTAACTCACAGCTTATTAATAAGCTTCATTTGAAATTTTTATGTTACAGTTTGAATATGTGATTTATAATTTAATTAAAAATTCTTAATGTAATTTACAAAATTTTTTATTGCTACTTATAAAGGTCAAGGAGAACATACATTTAAATTAAATATTATAATTGAATTTTTCATTAATTAAAGGGGGGTAGATAAATGATTAACTTATATCCAATTAAAATTGTTAGTTCTATGATGAAAAAGGAAACAGAAGAAATCCATGACATTAGGCAAGCAAACTGACAACATTTGTTGCACATTGGTCTGTCTCAGTGTCCAATCTTCCAAACTGATCGGTAAGAAGCTTGCTTTCATGGTGTTTAGAAGAGCTAATATTTCATACCCCGGGCACTTACAAAAGTGCCAATACCAGCATCCAATGCGAGACTTTTTAACTTTTAATGTGACTTATTTTATCAAATTTAAATTTTAATGAACAAATGATTTTTAGTGTTTTAATAGATTATGATAATAATATGTAGGCAAGATAATATGCTGTTCTTCTGGTAGGTTTAACATTGTTTCTTCAGTATAATTTTGTTTTGTTCTTGTTGCCTTTGTTATTATTTAGCATTTATTTATACCTTTGTCAGAATTGCACACAGCACATTAAAAAACCAGGTGTATACAATCTGCATGATTAAATCAGTATTTGCCAAAAAAGCACTTAACGCCTAAAACTTGTTAAGATGCTTAGATGCAGCGTGCAATAAAAGGTTTAATAGGTGATCCATTAAATGATATTTTAATATTTGAAATGTTTGCATATGTTTTTTCGTTTTAGAGGAAGTATAAATGTCTTACGCTTCACAGATCAGAAATAATTGGTAACACGGAAAATGATTTTTTAAGTAAGTTTATTGATTTTTCGGCACAAAGACACATTTCTTGATAGCGGTTTTTATTTGTTTATTTTTGTTGTCTTTTTTAATATTTTTCGTCCCCTTTTCATCTCTTTCTTAAAGTTATTGCTTTTAGCTTCCTCCCAATCACTTAGTGATTTCAACAATTTTTCAATATTCTTTCTTTATATTTTTCATTTATTTGAAGAATTTTAACATTAAAGTCATGTTCCTCTGTTGGATTTACATATTTTTATTGTGATAATTAAATGAATTGAAATGTGTTTATTTAATCTAACTGAGTTATTGGAATATTGTAATAATTTAAAGTTATTATCAAAGTACATAGATTGACACCTCTGATATGAAAGCATGTGTGCAAGTGCTCGTAGTGTGAACTGTGTGTGCTTGGAGTGTGGACAGCGTTCATGTTTAGTGAGTGCTTGTTAAGACGGATGTGGTTGTATGTGTGTACTTAGCATTTGTACACTATGGAGTCATGGTTGGTATGATGTGCCTGTGTGTTTGCATGTGTGTACTTAAGGGGTGGTGGTGAAATATTTTGTGCTTGTAGTACAACAGTCGCCTTTGAATATAAGGGTGCCGGCCAATCTGCCATAAGATTAGGTTAATGGCTTAATGCCATCTACATTTCTACTGGTAGCACCTTCACTTGATTCATTTAGCAATCAGGTGGACTGGTCAGGAGTAATATTAAATTAAATGTCTACTTTAAGTTCACAAACCACAAGATTCAATGATGGTTTGAACCCATGACCCTTGAAACATGAGTCTTCCTTACCTCAATCACTTTGCTATGCATATCCTGAAGAACAAACCACAAGCTGGAACCCATGACCAGTGAATCATTTTTCTGTGTTGCATTAATTAATCATTGGGCAATGTGTCTCATGCAGATCAAACCACAAGGTTCAACCAGATCTAGATCCCATAACCTATGAATAATGAGTCTGTATTTTGTTATTCACTTAGCCATGTTTTTTCATCTCTACCTGTCTACCACTATATGTGTGTACTGGGTCCAGTTTTATGATTCAATCTTTTTCTTGGATAAAATTATCTTTAATTGAGATCTGATAAATTTGAAATTTAAAATAATGTTGTTAGCTTTTAAGAAATTCAGGAATTATTTAGGGCTCATTGTGAAGATCACTTGAAGCATATGAGCATCTGTATTCTGGTTTTGTCTAATATTCTATTTGTTGTACCATGATCAAAGATTTCCAAAAAATGGCTTAGTGAAGTAATGGCTGTGGTATAAAAAGTAAAACTGAAGTGAAGCATTGCTTTTTCTTTATTATATTGTATTGGGGTGTATTTTGTATTAAAGCACTAGCAAAAGGTTGGTGATTTTTCTGGTCTTCTCCATCAGTCCTGAACTCGCTGTCTTGACGTAAGTGGAAGAGTCTTGACTGGTGAATGAAGCACCATTATTCCACTCCACCATCCCAGAAAAGACCCCCTTGATGTAAGTGAAATAACCTTGCCTGGATCTTAAAACACCATTACTCCACTTGACTTTTGTGTTAAAGAAAATTTTATATTTCATGATTGGCAGAGACAAATTGCCAGGAAACAAAAACAAAAATATCATTAGGGACCAAAATTTGACCTGAAAATCACTGTCTTGGCCATGACAGATTTAGAGAGCTTTTTGTTTAAATGTTACAACATTAATTTACATCATAGAACACAATTAAAATGATTTTATTATTGGTAATTATGACACATTTAATCAATTATCCTCGACCAATCTGCATTCAGAAACAGTAATATTTATGATATCTTAAAGCAGCTCTACTAATTAGGAATAAACCAATCTGAATTCAAAATTAGTGATATTTATTATGTCTTAAAACGGCTCTCCTAATTCGAAATAAACATGATGTCTCCATTCAAAATCGGTAATGTTAATGATGTCTTGCAACTGCGATCTTAATTTGGAATAAACATGTCTGGATCTAAAATCAGCAATATAAATGACGGAATATTGAATCAAAAATCGTGAGACAGCCATTTATAGTAACATTAAAATGCCACTTACATCATTGATAATCTGTTATTTACCATACAAGATGTAATCAGCATGCACTCATGAATACACATAAAAATCATGCATACACATAAAAATGTAAAAAATTCAAACATTTTTCATGATTCTAATAAAATATTCCTTTTAGCTATTGATTTTTATCAGAATCAAAGATTGATATAAAAAACACAAAACAAAACAACAACAAAACAAAAAACAAAAAACACCCAGAATCGCCAGAAAAATATAAGATATTTTGGTAATTCCTTTGCTTTACTACAGTCAAACTTGCCTTAATGGCCACCTCTCTATAAGGGTCACCTTTTAAAGACCAATAAAATTATATACCAATCCATGTTTATTCATCGTATTTGAGCCCCTATATAAAAACCACCTGCCTGTAAAAGGGACTTTTATTGATTCCCTTGGTTGGCCTTTACAGTTTCGACAGTAGTCCGTTACAATAGATCGATGCATACTAAAATCCATATTTGCATAAAACAATTAAATTTGTTATGAGTTTTACATTTAGGAGTATTTTTATCAAGATGTAATTAATTTCTAATAAAGGCATGATGTTATTAAAACAAAGACAATATCATAATTGTCACATCTTTAATATTATGATATCACTTGTCTTGTTTGAGTTAAATCAATGTCGGAAATATTTCCTTGTGGAAATCGGCATGACTGTACCACCTACAAAACCAACGTGATCGGGATACAAAATGAGGAACAGATTATTGTTATGAAGTGTGGGGATAACTTGTTAAACAATGGATAAATAAGTAACAAGGCATAAATAAATATATACAAACAATGATATAAACAAATAAATGATGAGTGACTGATAGCTGTAAGTAGTAAAATTTGTGATCAAAGGGAGATATAAACAAGTCTGAGTGTCAGAAGATGACAGAACTCACCTGTATACGAGGCAGTGAACTCTTTTAAGAGATACAGATGAGCTTGTGCCTGATTTTTTCAGTGTTTGTGACACTGCCTAATTTTTATATCAAATTTAAAACCTATGTATTAATATATATACAACTATTTGTATTCATGAAATAACCATAATTCAATGCTGGTGCCATACATTACAACCACCTCAGATACTCAATGAAAATATGCAATGTTGACAATCATAAATCAACCCACGGCTTATTGGTGTCCTCCACCATTTCAGAATAAATCACCATTTATATGAGATAAAAATGGAAAACCATATTATCCACCCACTTTATAATACACAAGTATGTAATATAATATTACTTAGAGAACCAATGCGGTAGCTCAGTTGGTAGAGTGCTCGCTCCGTAAGTTGGAGGTTGTGGGTTCGAACCCCGGCCGGGTCTAACCCAAGACTTAAAAGTAGGTAGTGACTGTTCTTTCTCCAAGCACTCTGCATCACGAAATGAAAGTCACGGTTCTTTCGGATGGGAACTTAAAATAAACGAGGTCCCCTGTCTTGGTAGGCTTGGCACGATAAAGATCCCTGCTGTATAATGCCATAAGCGCAACGCACAGGCAAAATTTCTGCACCTTCGCCTATAGCTGGCGACGTCTCGATATAAGTGAAATATTCTTGACTGGGATGTTAAACACCATTACTCACGCACTCACTATTACTTAGATAATACAAACTGCACCCAGTTGAGCAATTGGGATAAGACCTTAAAACTTGAAGGTTGGAGTGGAGTAATGATGTTTTACACCCCCATTCAATATTTATTCACTTTTATCAAGGCAATCGGTGATGGAATGGTGGAGGAAACCTGAGTACCTAGAAAAAATCACCGACCTTTGGTAAGCGGTCTGAAGAACATCCATTGGTCCAAAAGCACATATTGCAGCTGGTATAAATTTAACCAACCAATATATGCCATCGTACATACATACCAATAGGCATTTAGATCTTGTTAAGATTGTTCCTGGGATTTTAGTATAAGTGGTGCAAAGTTGGCAAACTATTATTGTCATAGGATTTGTAAGTTTTGTTTGAAATCTCTGGATATGAATGTTATCCCTGTAATTTGACGTTAGAGAACAAATGTTGCCATTGGATGCATCAAATGATGAATTGTTTTGTTGCACAATTTGATTTGGTTTCTAATTGTGTCTATTGTGGATGTGCCCAGAAATCACAAATTCATGCTGGTCACATGACAGTAGACTTGCAGACCTGGTTGCAGAATAAAACGAGATGCAATAAGTCATCAAGAAATTGTCAAGTTTTGATTTCACAGACGAGACTTTGAGGTCCTATAGGATTTGACTTGACAGTTTAAATGCTGGTGGCAATTTAAATTCGCTTATCCATGGTAACTGTAATTGGAATTTTTTTTCTTCAGTTAATTTTTGTGAGAAGTGACATTTCAAGTTATTCACATACTTTTATTTTCACATCTTTGAATGGAGGTAAGTGCAAATGTGGGGAATCATATTAAATTGAATATTTGTAAAAGTTTTATTTCCCCAAATTGTAAATTTTGTAAATTTGCATTAAAAAAACGTGAAAAAATTCTTCAATTTACATTTATAAAACTTATAAAGAATCAGTATAATTATTCAGAAACATTCTGAAAACAAAAACTGAAAACAATTTAAACAATCAAACTTAAATAAATTTTAAAGAACTTTTTACAGATTTAGGTAGAAATCATTTCTTGGATGGATGGTGGAGGAAACCAGAGCTCCAATAGAAAATTACCAGTATTACTTATAGGCAAGGGAACTAACAAAGGCTATATAACCCAATAATAAGATTAAATATCAAACACAAATTAAACATACAAACAAGCATTAGCAATTAAAAGAATAACTCAAATAGCTCTAAACAAAAACAAAAAAACATATTTTTTTTTAATCTTAATTTAAAATAATTGTACAAAATTCTTTACAAATTACAGTATAAACTTCCGTATTAGAAGGATTTCGGTACAGAATTAATCATAATGATTTTGGTATAAAGTATCGCCTTTGTTTGTGCATTTTAATTCTTAATGTATCGGAAAATTTGATATTTTTATTGGCCTAATACCGACATTGTCTTTGTACATTAAAATATCTTAATAAACCCACCACATACCTTGACCACAGAATTTAATAGTCAGTGTAGCAGCTATAACTATTCAGTCTTTTCTATTTGATGCGTAATCAGAATTTTTTTTGAAAAGAAATGAAATTATATCCTTAATTTTTAAAGTAGTCCGATATAGCAAAGGCGGAGAAGGATAGCGTGTTCAAAGTTTCTGACCGACGACCCGTGTAAATACTGATTTGTAGATAGAATTGAGGTCGGCGTATTTTTGTGTGTGGAGTTGTCGTTCAATTGAAATGATTTGTATAAGATCTTAATAATCTTCTTTGTTTTCTGAAGTTTGGGTTTGTTTTCAGGTGTGGGGTTTAAAACCACGTAATATATAATTTATTTTTTATCATAGATGAATTGGAAGATAACTTTACGACATTTTTTATGTGGGTCTTGATGGTTCAGATTATACCAAGTAGAAAGTTTTCAAGAAGAGGAACAATTAATCTTAAGGAGTTTCGAAGAAGTTTCGGTCATAGAAAGTTTTCGAGAGGACTAATCTTAACAGCTTTGGAGAAGATAGATTGTAGCAGGTTTTCGAGAAGATCAATTAATTGTCACCTGGTACCCATTTATGTAAGTAAAAATAATGAAAAAATATTGATTGACAAACATTAATGAAATAATCTGAAGTCCAATGCATTTTGATTGAATGGAGTGGTCTATCTTCTATTTATTCATAAAAATAGGATAATACTATTCTGAACATTTTGTACAAACATTATTATGTGTAAAACTGATGTGTTAGTGATAATATGACATTCTCGATATCAGTAAGGTACCCAATGTTTGCATGGTGGTTGCTATTGAGCATGCTGATTTCTGTTTTCATCTTTTTACTTTTCTGTGAACATTATTTAAGTTTCATGATAATATCATATAATTCAACATTTTATATTTTATATTGCATGATAACCAGTAGTAAATGTTGTAACCTTATGTCTCTCTTGATACTGTCCACATCATGCATTGTTAGTTCTCGTTCTCCCTCGTCATACATGGTTAGTGTCTTTTTATTTCTTTTGATTTCAGCAATGTCATGCCATATGACATCAAATCTAGAATTTCATTTAATTAATGAGAATTAATTTTAGTGATCTACTTTCCCAGGTGGGTTTTTATCTCCAGTCTTTGGAAGAAAGGGGCGGATATTAAATTCGAACTTCCATTCTTCAGTCTGAACTATTTTTGTCCAGAGTAAGTCTCCAAAACTCTCTATTTTGGAAACTTGATCAAAAGCATCAACATTGATTGTAGATGCACATAGCATGGACCGGAATTGGTATGCCCATTTCCCTGGAAGTTATGGCCCTTTACACATAAATAAAAATCGCAAAAAAGTACCTACTGGCGGGGGATCCAAACTCACTGGATTTGCTTGTTTACATTTAACTTTTCATTCCATATTGTTCTTAAACAGCTTCATATTATACATTTATTACCTCAAATGGTAAAGTGTGTTTTGTTCATGACATTCAAGGTTGTGGGTTTAATCAGCAGCAAGCCAGTTCTCACATGGACTTGACCTCAACCATTTGTTATTTACGCTACAAGATGTATTTATTCATTTATATAAGGATCCTATTTTGCGAAATCAATTCCACTTAATGAATTCGACTTAATTTTAGCCTAGAGCTTTGAAACTTCATTGAATGTTTTAGTCGAGTAGGCATTTTACGAACCTAGAAATGTTCATTCCTATGAAGTTTTTTTGCTGTTTTGTTTTCCTCATAGGTCCTTGAACAAAATTAAGTTAGTTGCCCTTTGGGCGAATTTGGGCAACTTGCACAATATACATAAATCCAAAATGGCCATCAAATGCCGAATTGAAATACATACTGCTATATAAATTACCTTCCAATAGCTTGTTATATATCCTTTTAGATGTTTTAGGTATGAGAAACTCATTTCTGGTGTTAATTTTTATATACGATACACCTGACTCGCACAATTCGCTATAAATCCAAGATGGCCGGCGGAAGCCATCTTGAAATACTGATTTTATACAAAAGCAAGTTTATAATAGGTTGTAATATATCTTTGTAGGGGTATTTAGGCACGATGAACTCAATTCTGACATTAGTTTTACGTTAAATACCATCATTTCTGTAATGACCGATCATATGTATCAAATAAGTATTCATCCTGGATAACAAAGGGTAACCTAATTTTGTGTAAAACTTGTAACACTCCCTATCCCCAGAAGAGTTACAAAATTATGTATAGACATATTTCCTTAGACAAGCATATCCTTGTGTGTTTTACTTATGATTTTGAGGCTTACATTGACATAACATGTCAAAGAGAAGTTCTGGTGGCACCGAGTCTCCTATAGCTACAACAGGTAATGAAAATTGGTTTTTTAATTCCAATCCGAAGAAGGTTATCATATTATACTCTTGAGAAGGATCTTTACTGTTGGTCCCCTTCCACAACATTAACTAAAGGCAAAACAACAGAACATGATGTTCGAAACAAAGTCATAAGTATAAGACTGTGGTGTTTTTATAAAGAGCCTGTAGCGAGGAAACGCGACAGTTTTTCCTGCCGGCTGGTGTCATACAGAACAATAGATAATGGTTCGGATCCAACCAAGTTATTTGTGATCTTTGCTAACCAACTAAATCAGGTGAAGAAGAGTTTTTAATGTTTTCCTTTTCCAAAGAGATAGGATGTTGTATCACAACCACTTATAGCATGCATACCTAGCAGTTTGAAGACATCTCGAACGAAGATCATGTCCACACGAGCATTCATGCCTGGCAGTTCAAGACATTTCAAACCAAGAGCATGACATTTCAAGCATGCATGTCTTGCAGCTCAAGACATCTGGAACCAAGACCATATCACTTAAAACATGCATACCTGGCAGTTCTTAAGACATCTAAAGCCAACACCATGGTACTTAGAGCATGCATGACTGGCAGTTCAAGGCATCTCAAACCAAGACCATGATAAGTTGCATTGGTGTTCAAAACTGTTCTATCTCATCGCATTGTTTTCATGCTTATACACCCGATACACTAGTTGTGTCGTTAATCAGCACACAAATGATATAATGACCTGTTTGTGCCACCTGCAGAACATACGATACGATAGTTATGCTGGATTCCTCATGGCCGAATCCACAATTGCATACATTTTCCTGTGTTTTTTTCATCTGTCATGGACCTTAGCAGATGTGAGATGGTATTTGTCGAAAAACAAGTGAATACCAATACAGACGTTTTTGGATTGATGCCATGAAATCTGATGGGTTATCGCCATGTGATCACGCGATGCAGTATAAAAACTGTGAATTATTGTGATTATGTGCTAGAGAAGTTTTGGTGAACAAACTACTCAAAGCTGTTTGACTAAGGCTTACTTTATGCCTTTTTAATGACAACCATTTTCATCCACAAGTGAAAAAAGAACAGACTCCACTTTAAATTCAAGCAGAAAGTAAGCTGAAACTACTCTCGCTGTCCAATCAATGGTAACAAAAGTAACATGTTTTCAAGATCAACGACTGGCTTTATTTTTGTATCTTGCCTGCGTCACTTTAAAACTTATTGTCTTTATAGAGCTAATGGTGACATTATAAAATCCATCAGGTAGACTGGATATGTACTCGTATTCCATCGTCTCATTCATTACAACTGAATCCACCACAATGACAAGTTAGAAGCAAGTTGGCAAGCGATTGGCCTATGAACTTTTTTCATTTAGAAAGAGTTTGTATAAGCAATAGACTTTGGTCATATATATCCAAGAAACACAGAGGATTGAACTCATCTTTGAGTTATGGTCTGTATCACACTCAGAATATCTCAAATCGATCAGAGACATAATCTGAATTTTAAGACGACCAATCTACCCACTAAAAGGATCAGACTAACGAGTCTAGTTTTTAAAAGCTCCCTTTTAAATTTGATAGCAGTTTGTTATTCAAACTGGTCAGCTGAGAGAGCATCCCCATAATCACCTAAATGCAAGATCTGCCATATCTTCGACAGAACACTCATGTGTTTAAAACAGATACTGAGTAAGATAAGGAGTACATTGCACATGTCCAACATCCAACAAACTTATTTGTGTGGTGTATTTTATCAGGTTACAAATAGTTTTAGTGGTAGGCAGTGCAGGGGTATAACTTTCTGCAGTCCAGTATGATATATAAATGAAACAGCACTGTCGGATCTAGATGTTGAGATGTTGCTTAATGGTAAGTTAAGACACTGTTTATCAGCCAAATCTAGACTGTGTACTACCTTTACACTTTATACCAGATTGATGAACATGGAAGTCTGTAGTCATACCGTGTGTCTTATAGCGGCCATTTGGAGTGGAAATAGTAGATTAAAATATCAAAAATATCATAAAAAAAAATTAACAAATAAAATGTGAGTTTTACTGTTCGACTCAAACCCATCAATTTGTGGAAGATTGTTGCATTATCAGTGACAGATTATACTGCAGATTTCCGAAACCATAATGCTTCATCATCAAAAAATTCATGTAAAATTCGAATCAATTCACTGCTGCCAAACCTATGATTTAGTTTGATAAAAAGTCGAAATGTAGTGTGGTTTCCATTCACTGAATAAACTGTGATGGCAATAATGAGACTTTGAAAACTTGAAACCTTGGCAAAGTGGAACTTGCCTTTTTCATTAGATTTAATAAAGCTGTAATCACCAAGATTATATTTTAAATTTGTTATTAAAAGAAATTGTTCGAGCTTCATTGATGACCTTTAAATCAAAATGTATAATTAAGTTACGAAGCATCGAATGTGGTACACTGAGTATACTTAGTAAAAACCCTTTTACTCCTTCCCTTGTCTAGTAAAAATTGTTAAATACACCTTTAAACTGTGTTAAATATTAAAAACAAGGGAAATTAGTTCCTCATCCCTGAAAACATATAAAACGTTATATTACAAGCTATTGTAGAACAATTCGTACGAAAGATAGATTTTCAATATGGCGTCAGACAGCCATCTTGGATATATGCAAATTATGCAATTTGCCCAATGTTGCCTGCAGGGCAACTAACCTAATTTTACTCAAGGGACCCTAAGTAATACAAAACAGCAAAAAAACTTCATAGGAAAAATATTTCTAGGTTCAAGTATTGAACATATGGGCTGTCAACTCGACTATTTCTATAAACATTTTAAACAAAGAGATGCACCTTACTTTGTGGAATCATTTAGGATCTTTTCCCACACTGTAAAGCAAAATTTAAAAAAAAAAAATACAACCCAGCCTACATTAAGTGTTTGACCCATTTGTTCATCGTCTTTTAATATAAGATGTCAGAAAATTTAATTCTTATACATTATGTACTGTCTTTTATTTCTTATTTCTAATTGGAAAAAAAATAATCTGAATAAAAAGTATTAAATTTTAAAACATTTGTATAACACTGATCATCTTTTATCATTAAACATCGTTAAAATGCCGATTCCCACCATTCTCGTTAACAATTATGACAATGTTAATTAGCCATGTCAATTTTAATTTATTAAGGAGCTGGAGACAGTCTGTTACATCTTTGAAATGTGATTAAAAACTCCATTTCTAAAGTTACCGAGAATGACTTTGGGGTTGTGTCTTGTTTGTTCATTCTGCGTAGAAGTACAAATCGTTTACACGACATTATAACAATCGCTGTAGCATTATGTGGTGAACACGGGATTGTTATCAATCGCTGTAGCATTTAGTGATGAATACGGGATCATGATCTGTTTGTAATGATATTCTTATATTAAAAAAATAGAGTACATATAAAACACAGTATCTATTGAAATACTTGAACTTAATCTGCGGGAAATGTTGTAATATAAGGAGAAATCACGCCATGATTTTATACAAGTCGCTGAGTTTTAACAAAGATCATCGCCTGATCACTCGCTACTAAAAGACGACCATGATTCGCATCAACTTGATTTTGGAGTGCAATTTTCTCTTAACTTATAAATTTTCATTTTTTATCTGCAACATGAAACTTTTTATATCAAAACGTCTTTTTTATCGGATGGGTTTTTTAAGGGCACTTAACCCCTATATCTGATTATTAATCCATTATTTTTTATGGTTTAAATCTATTTTTTAATGTTTTTTTTACCTATTGGACACAATTATATCCAGGTGTCCCCTTCATGTCAACTTTTAAAAATGACCATAAACAATAATTTATTCAGTGTTTTTGATATTAAAGAAAATTTACTGATGATTCAAAATATTAAATGTCCTTTATACAGTAATTTTCGAAAAGAATGACATGGTCCATATGATTAATATTGTGTAGGGCTGGGTAAGCACACAGTCTGGTCTCTCTTTCTGGGTACATATATAGGGCCCTGTGTGTTTGTTCAGGGTATAATGAGAAAGAAATGTTTGTTTACTTTCAATAATTTCTGTCTTGTTATCCGTTTATCTGGGCAGCTGGTTCTGTTGTTAGAGTCAGGCAGTTCAAGTTGATTAAATTAAATCTCTATTTTTCTTTGACTTTTCCCGCTGACACATTTCCTGGTTTAAGTCATGTTTTCTGTATAAATAATCTCCACTCTAAGATAAAATGTGCACCTTCAAATTAAGAAAATACTCTTGCATTTATTAAATAATAAAATTGTTGATTTACATCTAAACTGGCAGGCCTAAGTTTGCTGTTGAATGAGGTTGAGTGGTTGCTTTTTTCTCTTCCTTCCATTTTTTGAGTAGATTGTCACTGGTCAGTGTTGACTTAAAGCTTGACAAACGACCCATGATCAATCAATGTCATCTTGTGACTTGTTTTTGAATAACTTGTTGGTAACTAGTTTTTTGATTGATTTTTAAATTAATACTTTAATTATTTTTTAAACTCTATATTTACATATACTGAGTTTCAATATTGACAGTTTTCACAATGATACCGCGTTTTTTATAAACTTGAGTTAACTGTTCCCTGTAATGCATGTTTGAACTGCATACATTAAACATTTGAATGATGTTTTCACATTTTTTAGCTCGCCTGACTGGAGATCATCATCATGAGCTTCTGGCATAGCTCACCTTGTGTATGTGTTTGCATGTGTGTGTACATTGTTAACAACCCATTTTTACTTCTCGAAAACTGCTGGACAGATTTCAGTAAAACTTTATTAGAAATGTGGGCCGGTGCAATTCAGATGCGCTTTTGCCATTGTCGTGGCTTTTAAAACAGTCCATGAAGACCTTGGAGTGTAAAAATTTTAATAAATTTTCTACTCCAAACCTGATTATTGGAGAAACAATTTGGCTTCTCCAGTTGAAATTAAAGTAGAATGGGTTTTGCCTGTATACCACATGATACCTCATAACATTTCTGCAGAACAATTATTTCCATTAAAGATGGAATTGCGCGTTCACTGTTTCCCGTAAAAAAAATTACATTACCGTACTCTAGGAAATCTCTATGTTAACATTTTCCGAAACGTTCCGCACAAATGTTAAACCCCATTGTGTTGTCTATAAACCCTTCCTAGCTATATAGGACATATATTGTTGAAGTATTTGTGTTCTTACATGTTGTGCTACTTTGATGTTTCCCCAGCTGTCTGTGGCATTCTGGTTGTCCATGATACAATTTTGTTTCTGGTCAACAACTTCGGTTATTTTTCACTTTGAATGATGCATGGAATACTTTAAATTTTGATAAACTACAGATTAAGTTTGAATTTAAGTGATTCCAGACAAGAAAACTACCCTCTTCCTCTTCAGGTTTTGCTGATAGTAACATATTTTAGGAAATTTGTAAGCTTCAAAGCAAATGCTCAAACTGTAATCTGTCATGCATGTGCATTTGAAGTTATTTTATGGTAACATGTGATTCTTATACATTTTATGGTGCCATGTGATTCGTAGGCCATTTTATGGTGCCGTCTGATTTGTAGGCCGTTTTATGGTACCCATATGAATATAAAATCAGCATCAGGATTAATTATATATCATTAATTTGGTATAAGTGACACTTTATGACTGTCTTTTACTGTAAAATTTTTAATAGAAAGAGATTGTGTGAAATAAAGATATTATCTTAGAAATCCGACAGCAGATTATAATTATTTTAACAATATTGTCTCCCATCCTTCTGTGTCACACCTGGTGATTATACCTGTCAACACGTCACTCCACAGTCGCAGAACTTTGAATTTCCTGCATTAGAAATTAACACTTTTAAGCAGATTTGATTTTGGATACATGATTGGTTTTACGGCCCTCATTAGTGAAGCAGGCCTTAGGTATCTGGTATTAGGATTTTCATGATCTTGGTAGATGTATTTATTCTTAAAATTTTTTAAAGATGTCTATTTTTATTTTGAAAGTGTGATTGTTTTAACCTGTCATTATTGTGGCGTCTGATCTTGGGATTTTGTGGTCTGGGTATAATGTATTTAGACATGATCATACTAATTATCGATTGGCTGATCATGGAATAACTTAAGTCCCCACTAAGAGCTCTCTCCAGGACTTCTCACCAGAACCTGTTATTTTTTACACTTTTTACAATAGCGGATGAAAGCATTAGAAAGGGTTTGTCTGGTCTTAAATGCCATCAGCTGGGATAAATGTAGTGGCAGCCATTTTGTTAATGGCCGATTAACACTTTTGTTCTGGTCAAAATCAAGATTCAGATCTAATTGGGTATAAGCAGTGACCACTGGTGATAAGTAGCTACTTAAGTTGATTTGTCTATGGAGAATGACCACTTGTTGTCAGTGGTCAAGGTGTTGGATGACCCTTAAGATCAAATATTAACTGTTTGTCAATCTGTTTTCAAGAGACTTTGCAATCAACTTTGAGGTAAGTGAAAGTAAATATTGTATCAGTGGTTAGTCTGAACAAGTACCTGATGTAGTGGTCAGTCTGAACAAGTACCTGATGCAGTGGTCAGTCTGAACAAGTACCTGATGCAGAGGTCAGTCTGAACAAGTACCTGATGCAGAGGTCAGTCTGAACAAGTACCTGATGCAGTGGTCAGTCTGAACAAGTACCTGATGCAGTGGTCAGTCTGAACAAGTACCTGATGCAGTGGTCAGTCTGAACAAGTACCTGATGCAGTGGTCAGTCTGAACAAGTACCTGATGCAGTGGTCAAGCTGAGGATGAACATTTATTTATGCTACAAACTTAGGTTTCCACGGTTACAATATTCTGTAAACATTTACACAGATGCTATTTAAAGAATATGCTTCCATCCACATGAAACAATGCACAATCTCAATCTGTAACAATGCATGAAAAAACAATGTTGGGTTGGGTGTTCTATGACATCAAAGTAATTCCACACAATTCAATTGTTGTACATCATTGTATATTCAACAGAAAGGACATGCATGTTTAAGGTAATAATACAAGTATGATAACGCCATTTAGCCATATAATTGTTTACAGATTCTGTAAATGTTTAGTAGCTTAACACAAAGCATAAACTTTTATACACGAAAACCTGCCTATAAGCCAGTTGGATATGAATCCACAAGATGAATCTATGAATTCATCAGTTTTGCAATGCATTGGAATTCACTGTGAAGTTTATTATTTGTTGAGCCATGTTTTGTTGTGATTGAGTTTAATAGCTCTAACAGCAATTGGATTGCCAAAGTATTTTTTCCACTGTTCACAAATGAATTTTTACAGAACTAAAAAAATAGTAACCAGTAAATAATGTGACTGTGTTTACAATTCATCATGTACCTGGTGTACTTTGTGATGACTTTGACAGCCAAGTACATTTTTGTAAAAAATAAAATAAAAAAAAAACTGATATAAAATGAATGTCAGTTATTCTCTTTACCTTTCATTCTGTTATAAGATCTTACAAGTTAATAATTAAGTTTTTAATTAACATAAGTCTCCTCTCTGTCCGAGGCAGGTACAACCAGAAATCAAAATTTGTCAGATTTTAAAACGAGATATTTATATTTGGATATTTACGACTTAATTGGAGTTAACAGATTTTTAATTTAAGTAATGTCATACTTCACTTGTAATTTACTTTAGCTGTTTATTAATTTCACTTACAGGTAAAATTTGATGACTCCTATTTTTGTTAAACACAATTTTGATGACCCAAGTTTTTGTGAAAAATCAGACAATCGCGTTGATCTGATGTAAAGATAATCTGTTAATCTCTTACTAGTAAGATTTGATGACCCCAGCTTTTGTTAAGTAAAATTTGACGACCCCTGTTTTTGTGAAAACTAAGCGATTGTTCGATTGATTTAAAGATAATCTATTTATCTCTCGTCATAAATTTTACCCCAATTAAAAAATGGAAAATTAAGAAAAAATGTTTTATTGAAAGCTAGAAGATAAGATATTCAGGGTTAAGTTGTATAAATTATCTTTGACAGATGTGTCTCACCCCTAATGTCTCGGAACACATGTTAAACATCAGACTTCATAAGGAATTCTTAAAACCTTGACGGCATATATAATGTATAATTATAAATCGTTTGACATTTACAATACTGTTTAAGACATGTCTGATGAAGCAGAACTACTGATATTTTCAACAAGTTTAATAGATCGTAATGTTATTTATTATGGTAAACGACTCTGTCAAAACAAGTTGGATTTTATTTATTTTTATTTTTAATCATATGCACATGCATTTTCTATATTTATAATGCACAAATTAGTGTCAACATATGAAAAACAATAAACAGCTTTTAATTCAGCTTGTGATTTTGTATATAATGAAACATTGTCAGTTGATAAAGTATTTGACAAAGCAGAACTGTGGTGATCAAGTGGTCTAAAGCATGTGTTCACAGATCACAGTGCCTCTCAATGCCTAGGTTCAAATCCCACTCTGAACAGATCCCGGTGTGAGAAAATTTGTCAGTTCGCTTGTTGAAGATCAGTGGTTTACTCCAGATACTCCTGTTTTCCCCACCATTCCTAAACTGACCACCTCGATATAAGTGGAAAAAATCTTGACTGTGGCATAAAACACCATTTAAGAAAATAAGAATACCATTGTTAATCTCTTGTAGCAGAGCTGATTTTTCAGGATTTAATCTACAGAGTTAATTTTTTCAGTCATTTTACTGGAATCTCTATGGAGTTGGTATTTTGCTAATCTACTTCACTGGATCCCCTTCAGGATAGGTTTTCTCCAATCTTTCAATCTATCCTTGAGAGGAGATTAAGGCTTCAGGTACAGTTTTCCATTTTTTCAATAATTAGACCAGCATAACATGTACCTGTACATTTAATATATATAGCGGGGTACTTAAAGTATATTAACATTTTTGTGAAAGCCATGATATGGAATCTCGTAATGTAATGTTTTTTCTGTAAACATGATATTATTCTGGGAATTTGCAATGTAAATATATTCTGTATCCTTTTGAGATAATTGTTCCACACAAGCAGTAATTGTGTATCATGTGGTACCATGGAGACCCCTTTTACAGTACATGTATATGATACCAATTGGTACCCCAAAGAAACCTTGGGTTAATTAAGTCAAGGTCAAGTTGTTACAAGAGTGTTATCCAGACTTCCAGTATTTTTTCTTGATCTGATACATAATAATTATCTGCTACTGCTGGAAGTATACTGGTAAATCAAGGCTTTAAAAATTTAAAAGAGATCTCTGACACACTGTGGCTGAGTGGTAGTTTACAGCTAGATTATATAGCCTCTCAACACCTCCCCCACTCAGGCAGATCCTAGTCTAAGAAAGTTTAACAGTTCACTTGCCAAAGGTCGTTGGTTTTCTCTGGGTATTCCAGTTTCCCCTTCCATCTGACTGCCTCCTTGTGAAGTGAAAAATCTTGACTGATGTGTAAAACACCATTACTCCACTCCTTAAATCAGTTTTTGCACAATAGAATCACAGCTACAAAACGAGCTAATTGTGTCATGTTGATAAAGCAAATTGCGAAATTACCCTTACCTGACAACACACTACTATACAGGCCGGGTCTCACTGGGCTATTTTTATGGCTGATATTCTGTCCCATTCACAATTCAAAATCTCACAAAATTTTCACAATTTTTTGGAAAGTTCAGCTATAAAACCAGTATATTTGAAGTTTTCTTTTTCACATTTTTATAGCTCTTATGATGCTTATTCTCACAATTGCAAGGACCCTAGTACCATTCGAGAGAGAGAGAGAGCGAGAGAGAGAGAGAGAGAGAGAGAGCCCTGCTATATGCTGACAGTAAACTTCATGGCAACACAATTTCTCAACTGGTAACAGACTGACACTGCAAGAACAATAAACTGGATTTAAAAAAAATTATAATTTTAGTCCCTAAAGGGAGCTAACTCCTTATGGGAGCTAATATTGACTTGTATTACGCTTAGTCATCATGGAGGGAATTGCTTTCATTAAGAAGAATGTGTTTTCATTATAGCTTTGAGTGTTTTTTTGCATGATCAAAAAATATTTATGGCTGGCTGAGGTTTATTTGCATGAATCAAAATAATATTCATGGCTCGTTGGAAGCTTTTTGGTATTGATCATAATGGTCATGGCTCGTTGAGTAAATGATGTATCATAATGAATTAAAAACTAATGTTTAATTTTGTCTTTTGATACATTTAATGAGCGAAACAAGTGTCTTTATTCTTCAGATAGGTACATCATAAGTTATGGACAGAATAAATTATCTCTATGGAATGTTGAAAATCTTAATCATCATGTCATCAGAAAATTTTAGAATTTTTCTAGGAAATAAATTTGTTTTATAATACTCCAATAGCAGTGGTTACATGGTATATAATAATTAGTTCCCAATATTTTGGATAAGGGAGCTTGATATTTTTTCAGTTTATAACACTTAAATGATATATTTTAAGAGACTGGTAAAAAACTTAAGTTGCAGAATTCTCTCAGAAAAAGGATTTCACAGAGAATCTCTGTTATAAATTTTGTAGCCCTCATTTGATTAAGAATGTTGGTCGGTTTTCAGAGTCATCATCATCATCATCATTATAAACAACAGGAACTAAATAACTTTATTAAAGTGTCACATTAAAAATTCAATATTAAGATATTCCTTTTTGAAAAATTTATATCCTGTCATAAATGGCCCATGAGGCACTACTCTATATATTTATCTATTTTTAAGATACATGTATAAAAACATTGTCTCTCCTTATTGTCAATTTGGTCTGGGCAGCTGTGTATTAAAAAAGATGGAGTTTTTTTCCTTGAAAAAATTCTGAAAAAAAATCATAAAAGTATGTAGTAGTGTGTTGGGAATTAGTAGAAGACGCTTCCCTTGAAATAAAAAGTAAAATTATGGACCGAGCAGCTTTATGGCTGTATATGGGTGGGAAGCCATCAGAAATGTGAAACCCCTATAAGGGACATTTTAATGCTCCTTTAAGAAAATATAATTGTTTATCCGACCATTAAGCTTGTTTTCATGTCCAGAATTTTATATGTTTTTATGACGATATAATTCTGGATTGTTTATGGGCCTGTGGTCAGTTTTCCTCAGTAAACAAAAGTTTTAAGATCCATATTTTTATCCCTTTATAGAATAAGTTTATATATATGTAAACTAACTACCTAAGAGACATGTTGAGTTGACAGTTATGACGGGGTTTTGACAGCTCTGTGATGGATGGTAAAAAGTGTAGGTGATGTCTTAATATCATTTTTAGTACAGCTAGAAGCTTTATAATCTACACCCATTCCTTAGATGACTACACTTGTTATTTCATATTATTCCATCTTGATTGTCAAATATATGAATAAAAATGTCACAACATTACTAAAACTTTCAGAGGTTATGTCATGTTAAAGGGTTTTTAGTTCATATTGTAGTGTTTCAACCTTAGGCATAGAGACACACTACTGGCCAGATTTACAAGGTTAAAGATGGTCTGACATACAATACAGGTCTGTCAAAAGTTTAACACTAAACTAATGAAAGGGAGTCAAATTTTGGCTGCCAAGTGGCTGAAATATAAATAGCTTGTGACCCAAAAAGCTGCCAAGAGATTGATAGGAGTTGCCTAAACTCTAGCTATAGGCCAAGGTGCAGAAATTTTGCCTGTGCGTTGCGTTGATGGCAATATACAGCAGGGTTCTTTAGCGTGCCAAGCCCACTGTGACACGGGACCTCGTTTATTTTAAGTTCCCATCCGAAAGAACCATGACTTTCATTTCGTAATGTCGAGTGCTTGGCGAAAGAACAGTCACTACCCACTTTCAAGTCTTGGGTCAGACCCGGTCGGGGTTCGAACCCACGACCTCCCACTAACGGAGCGAGCACTCTACCAACTGAGCTACCACAGTGCTCTGTAGAGCTAGCGAGAGAGAGATTATCGGTAGCTGTTGATTCGTTAACTTAAGTGTTAAACTTCAGACAGGTCTGTACTGTTCCTGAATTTTGCATTGTTCCATCTTAATTGTCTATATGTGAATAAACATGTCACAGTAGTACTGAAAAAATTAAGAGGTCATGAAATGTTAAAAGGGTTTTTAGCTACCAGTATGGTTTTTTAACCTTGACACAGACTGGAGGTCTAATTGCAATGTCCATAAAGCTTGTTTGTGAAGTTGTTCAAATTTGAATTTGTATGATGCTTCTAAAATGTTTCTTTAAGTTTGCCTGCTGAAGCTTAATTAGGCATATTCAAGGATGATGAGCAGACTGAATCTTCATTCTAATCTTGACTGGGGTGTAAAACTCCAAAACTCCATTACTTGATTGGACCACTCTGCTCAAATCCCTCAAGTATCATTTTCCATTAAATATTAATATAGATTTAAATGCATATAATTCTTGCAAAACAATATACTAGTACCCAGCAGATGAGGAATACATTTATTCCTAGATCTAAAAAAACCAACTTATTTATTAATTAAATTAATAAATTCAGTTAGGCTTTGAAAATCCATGGGATATTCACTTATTAATCTACAAGAGTATAAAACAAAATGGGAATATATTATATTATAAATACTAGTAATTTGATTTATTGTAATGTGTCTGGCATCTGAGAATGTCTCCCAATAACAAACTAATGAAGTAATGTTATCAGAAATTCACAAATTGCACCATTTTACATATTTTTTTTTTTTCAAATTTCTGAGAATGCAGGCCCAAAACCTCTATTTTGTAAAAGATTCCATTCAGTGCTTGATTGAGAAAAGCATATTGGCAGTCAGTATTTTGACTACCTCTTTGCAAACATGGTGTCTCTTTGGTCGAATGACTTTAAATAGTGATGGCTTACAGATCACAGTCTCTCACACTAGTCTAGGTCTGAATCTCAAATGGGCAGATCCTAATGTGAGAAAGTTTGTCAATTTACTTGCTGGAGGTGGTGGATTTTTTCTGTTGCTCTGATTTTCTCCACCATTCCAGAGCTGACTGCCTTAGTACAAATGAAAAAATCTTGAAAAAACAATATTACTCCAGTCCATGCATGTATTTGTAAGTCTAAATTTTAAAATGCACTGTTTCAGCATTTTATTAGCAGCAAATTTTAAATTCAAATACAAGAGCAATATTAGATCTATTTAGATCTATTTAAATGCAGAATTATTGGCATTATGTCATGTTGTCAATCATTAATAAGTCTGTATACAGTTCCTGGAATCAATGATGTCGCATTTTGTCATGACCAGTTTCCTCATATCGCATGTCAATATTTGAGGAGTTAATTTGTTTACATTGCATGTGCATTGATTATAAAGTGTACTAGTATATGTTTATGTTGCATGTGCGTCAATTATAAAGTGTACTATCACATGCTTACATTGCATGTGCATCAATTATAAAATGTACTATTATATGTTTACCTTGCATGTGCATTGATTAATGTGGAGTAGGCTATTATTTATTAATTACAGAATATATGCGTATTAGTGTTAACTGGTTTTTGTTGACAAATTGTCACATGCAATAATTATATCATTACACAGCTAATGTTCTACCTATAACAATTATAACTTCATCCTTCAGGAAATAAAATGCAGCAAATGTGATCAAATTGCTGAAACATCTAACAGGCGGAACATTTCCTCAATATTCCCCAACATGTTCCATTTTTGTCACAAACAGAATTTTTAATGTTGCTATCATTATTAATAATTTAAGAGATTTTTATGTGTTGTTTGTTGCTGGCTTTTGTCATCGATGCATTTTTTCAGTTACAGTTCTTCCGTTTGAAATTTTAAAAAATGATATTGATACTTCTTAAATTATTAGATTAAGATTTTCCCTAAAATAGCTAGAAAAATCTCTAAAAATACTGGAGTTAATGACAATGAAAGATTTGGTTTGCATTGGTTAATTTTGATTAAAATATTTATAATTTTTTATTAAAATAAAAAATTGAGTTTTAAAAAGATTTAAAAAATCGTTATGTCTTATTAAATGTGATCAAACATTTTATCATAATTTATTTATTTATTTATTTATTTATTTATTTTCTCATGTATACATCAATCCGTTCATCTATATCAATATTTATTTAGTCTGAATCCAGTCTGACCACAGTTAAAATAACAGTATATTTAATTTAATTCTTTCATCCTTGAAATATTGCCTGGAGAGTAAAAATCAAGAAAAAAGTTGAGTAAACACCATCTTTAAGATAAACCATATTTATTCTTTGGTTGATCCATTTGTTGTGATAATCCAATCCTTTGATCTTCAATCTGATTATCTTCCATGTTAACACCTGAGATTTAATCCCTAAAATATTGTTTTTAATCCGGGACAAATCTGGGATTTATAAATTAATTTGTACTAGATAACATCAACCCATCAGTGGATAGATCCCTATCTATTTAAACAATTAATTATCTCTTAGTTCCTTCCAGGCTTTTTGTTTTTTTGTTGTTTATTTTTTCCATGTGGTGATTACACGTTGCTTCAGGGTATTTGGTCAAACAATATGGGGAAAACATAAATTCACACCAATTTTTATTTACGTCTTAAGGGGCCTGCGACCTGCAGCAATATGCCTATTATATCATCAAAAATATCTTATTGTCACCTAATCAATCAAAGACCTTTTTTATCATCAAGGTAGATTGTCACAACAATACATCTCATCTTAGAAGTGTGTATAGCGGGATTTCATTGGTCATGTGACTCGGTAACCTTCATACTAGAATAAGATTGGCGATAAACACACATGGTTTGTGAACAGTGTTGCATGTGTTTGTGTTGATTATCTGTGTGTCCCTTTTCGCTTCTTAGTAATCATATGACTTTTAATTCTAAACTTCACAGTTTAGAAATTTAAATTTGTGTATTTTGCTTTCATATATTGGACTTATAACGGCTAATAACAAGGTGTATATAGACACTATACTTAACACAGTTATTACAGGAGTTTTAGATAACAATCTCGCAGGTAAGCCACTAATTTATGACCATTTTACCACATTTTATCTTTAAAAATTTATTTTATTGAAATAAGTCACTTTATAATGAAGTTGTTCCATGTAATTATGAGTGATTTTTCAGCTGATAAAAATATCAGGGGGGTTAAAATGTCAGGGTTAAAAATTTGTCATATTTTAACAAGTTCTGAAATGCAAAATGTGGTAAAAATTTTGCATATAAACGTAACAGTACCGAGTAATTTCTTCATAATTTATCCAGCACTGTCTCCAAATTATCTGGCTCCTGTCTAGAATTCAAGTTAGCAGCCTTAAGCTGGGCTGGTTGATAAAAATACAATGAGGTTGATATTTTGCATAGTTTATTTTGAATATCAATAAATTAAAAAATATACCTGTGAAAATTAAATTTAAAAAAATTGAATTGAGCAAACTTTTACATGTCGCTTCAGTAACATAACAAAATCAATTAATCAATAAATCATTCAATCAATAAATTATATGTAAACCAGTTTGATACCATACCATTACATCTTCATTTAGAGTGAAAATTTGACTTACTAATAATTCTAATTTGAAAACAAAATTTAAATAAAACAGAAACAAAAAGAAAAGTGAATGCATTTTCCAAATTCATAAGCACCAAACCATTAAAAAAACCAATTTATTGTACCTGATGTAAATTTTTAAAAATTGATTATCAAAAAAAAACAACTGTCATGGAATTTTAAGCAATGTCAAGAAATACACAACATTTTGTCCATTACTACAGGTAAGAAGCTTTATCACTGATAACTGTAATTACCTGTAACTATGGAATAGTATTATTATGATTTAATTAACAGATTAGAATTTAGTAATAAACATATCTGAACAATGTAAAAATATCTGTACAAAACGTAAGAAATCTATATTTTAAGTATTAAGAGCCATGAGTAACAAATTTACAGTAATTATCGTATCTGTCGCTCGCTCTGATTTCAGGGGAGAGTTTTATCCCGCTCGGATTTCAGGGGGATTATGATCGCGTTTAATCTAACCAACAATAGTAGACTCAAGAGAAATCATCTTCTATTTTGTCTATTATATCGTGTTGTTTAATTACGCATTCCAGATTCTGATCGCTTAATTCAGCGATTTATGTCTTTGTTCAAACATTTTTATGTCTTCTTAACCCAGAAGTGTGATGGTGGTAGAGTGCATTTCAGCTCAGTATTCGCAACTCCTGTGAATATCTCATTTAAAGTGTTTTCTGTGATTTTTTTTGGTCATTTTAGCTCAACATTTGCAACTTTTTAGCCATCTCCTGTGAATAACTGCTTTTAAATATTTTCAGTGATTATTTTGTAATTTTCCTTCGATGCAATTCTGTGTTGATCATAGCATTACAACTTTTTAGCCATCTCCTGTGAATAACTGCTTTTAAATATTTTCCGTGATTAATTTTGTAATTGTCTTTGGATGCAATTCTTTGTTGATCATAGCATTGCAACTTTTTTAGCCATCTTCTGTGAATAACTCATTTAAATGTTTTGGTAATTATTTTGTCGTCCTTACTTGGTGATAATTTTGTGTCCTTTCACATGGATACAATTCTTTGTTTTTTTTATAGCATTTTCAACTTTTTTAGCCATTGCCTGTGAATAACTTTAATATTTAAATGTTTTGGATGATTATTTTGTCATTTTCACATGGACACAATTCTTTGTTGATCACGGTGTCAGATGTTAAAGTTGAATTAACACCAGTATTTACATTCTTTTAAGAAGATCTTGTAGTAGTCTTAATGTGAGTTCAGGGAATTCGTGCTTGATCGTACTGGGAGGACAGACATACAATTTTAATGTAGTTCTGCGAGCTCATCATCCCGCTTTATATGTTATTATTTAGCATATTAATTATTGGTACCCTGATCTATGATTTATTAGCGATATATTGATGTTCCATGCAGATAATTACTGCTAATCTCCAGCGAATTAACCTCTCCCGAGATCTCATTTAAGATAATACTATTTTCACAACATTCAGCATACACTGTATTAATCACTTCAGTTTTGAATATCCTTTTTCACAATTTATACTAAAATTTGTTACCCCATTTTGGTTTATTAGAGACAGGGAGATAATTGCAGAGTAAACTCCATTGCAAATCACTCTCCCTTGAGATCACAGTAAATTATCTCACAACATTCAGAATTCAATTGTACTGTTAATCACTTCAGTTTTTGTGAGACCTCTTTTAAAATTTTATGCTAAAATTTGGTACCAGTATTTCAATTGAATATAGATATATTGGCGCTTCATGGACATAATTTGGTAACCAGGTTTGATCTTTAAGATTGTCTTTGTTTTATTGTTTTATGATTACAACATTGCTGAACTTACAAGGCTATAGGGTGCCTAGTTGCTTTGCAATAGAATGTACTTAGTGTATAAAAATTTTATACTGAGTAACTAGATGAACATCTCCAAACAAACCTGAGTTGTTAAGCTAATTGGCTATGGTTCTGGTCCATCAGTTTTTTATCATAGAATTTTCTTAATCTGATATTTTCAAATTATCTTGGAATATGAATGTTGTGAACTTTTGATTTGATTTGTTATTTTCAGTGTATTTGCAAAATTTTAAAAAACCCAAGTTTTTACATCAAGGCTAATTTATGTTTATCAGTTGAACTACGTCTGAATTTTGAACTTTGCCCTGTTTGCTACATTGTCATTAATTATTTACTGTTGTTTATCAATGAAATAATTGCTTCATTGAACCATGATATTAAGAATGTTTTATTTTAGTTTTAAAAAAGTTTACTAGAGCCATGAAAAAAATTTAAATCCTCCTCATGCATGCATTTTTCCTTTCTGACATTAAGTTTTAAAGAATTCCTTGATAAAACACTTAGAAAAGAGATTCTGAATTTAAAATATCAATTTGTCTGCTGAAAATTAAAAAAAAATATTCTGTTGGATTTTTGGAAACTTTATTAACAATTGCAATTCAGTGTGTGGATAACAATTTGTTTCAAAACAAGACAGGATTGTTGCTAATTTATGACTTTTAAAATGCCGTCAAAATTTTAATTAACTTTTAATTAATAACTGTACTTTCTAATTAAGTGTGAAGTACAAGACGGGTTAGTTCAGGGAGTTGAAATCATTTCATATCAATCATTGTTCAGTAATTCCTTTAAGATGTAAAGTCGGCAATTCAAATAAATTAATCATGTTCAGCTATTCCGCATGTAGTAAAGTGGGTTGTTTAAATAAATTAAAAGGTTTAAAAAACCAAAGATAAAATGAGACTAATTAATAATGAACATATACTTTTTCTGTTAATTAATGCAAATTGGAAACTAAAAAACAAAACGCCTTCTTATTTAATATTCATAGCATGTGCTTTACGCAAATGGCGTAACGGAACCTTTGACAAGTTGGCGTCATTGTTATCATTCATTGTAAATTTGAACGATATTTTTTTGTTTAGATCGGATTCGTGCGTAACTTTTATAACTCAAACAATCTCCATTTTGTCTTTGGAAGTACCTTTGTCAGGTCATATATGGTTTTATGGGATAGTAAATGTTTAGAGTTTGTAATGTTCTCCCGTTGAAGTGACTGTCAAACTTGACAGTATAAAAAGTTCGTGAATCTATAAAAACATGACTTGTGGGTACAGCCCTGAAGTCCTAAAACTGACTGACAAATGAAGCTAATATTAACAGGCATTGTGTGCCATTAAATATACAGCAGAAACTGACTAAAGTGGCTCCATTTTTACAATTTTTCCTTAATAACTTAAATTTTTCAAAATTTAAATTTTAATAATTTAGTTTGTTTTAAGATATTCAGGAAATTATTGTGTCATTTTGAAGACAAATTTAAGCTCGTAGAAATTATATTTAATTTGTTAAAAATGTTAATTTGTTTTTCTGAAAAAGATTGCTAAAATTTGCTAAATTTAAGTTAAGGGCAATCTTAGTTGTGAAATTCTTGTGAAACTGGGGCCAACTAGAGTACCGGTATCTACAGTTTAAAGATTTTGTTCAGATCACACCAGGTTTCTGTTTAATTAAACACATGAATGCTAGATCCATACTAAAATAAATAAATAAATGAAAACTTATGGTATGTGTAAAGAGTACATTTTCATTGTCAGAGCAGGTTATGCTTTTGACAAAATCTGAATGTAAAAATTAACATACCAGAAATCATTTCTAATTTTGATAGGGCTAAACTGCTAATATTTCACTAGTGCTAACTTTCTAAATTTCATAACAAGACAGTAGAATAAATTATGAAAATTATGATAAATTAGTTTTTAATTTACAAACATTAGTGAGTAATTATTCAGTAAGGTAAAGAGTTTGAGGGAATGGCATCTGTTACATGAGCTATGTCATACACTGTGTGTAGAGGTCATCCCATTTATCATAAACAAAATATGACAAAGTTATGTTCCCTTGCTCAATCCTAAGTGACATTTGTGCTTTTTATCACACAGAAGCACTTAATACCCTTTTGTTTTTACCAGCTCATAAACATTTCATTGAGTCAGATTTTTATGTGCAAGTCTTATTCAAAGTGAAGCATTAGACAAGTTTATCCGAGCTTAGTATTCTTGTTGAAGTTTTGAAGGATCAAAAGTTTTTAAGATGATGTATATACCTGCATCAGTCAGAAATAGGGGTCTTTGTCACAAGGCTCGGTCCTCAAACAATGGAGTATTGACCACTGAAACACTCCATCAAAATATGTGGGTATTTGAACAAATTTAATAGCAATGCATGTTAGGTTAGAGGTCAAATTATTTACCTGAGCAACAATTCTTCAGACTTTTAACAGACCTGTAATTAAAAAATATTTTTAAATATGAATTATGGGTTTACCATTTGAAAAATTGAAAGAATTATAAAGGTTTTTTATTCACCTTAACAATTTGTATATGGTTATAACAATCATCAAATGTTTAAGACCAAAAGCAATGCCATTTTGATTAAACATTATATTTTTACAATTAATAAAAATTCATTATGGTTTAAATAATTGTCAAAGACCAAATTGGATTCTAAATATGGCATATATAGAATGTCAAAATCTTTAAATCTTTTATAGAATAATGGCAAAAATGACAAATTTTGAATTCTTACAGAAAAAAATCTTATTTGTATAAAATGGCAAAAAATGCTAGAGAGAGAACTTATTGAGCTGAGAATTATCATTTCCCTCAGATCTCTCAATGTCATCTATTTCCTATCTTTATACCCGGTAAACTTGAATAACTTTATATGAAGTGTTGGACCTGAACAGGTTTTAAAAATTTTACTGATGTTGCCATTTCGACATTATCAGTAAACTTTGAAAAAAAGCTGTTCAGAGAGATGAATTTTCAGTAAAGTGTATGAAACATCCATTTTGAGCTGTCTGGGGTTTTAGTGTTTAAATTTGAAAAAGTAACAAAAATCATTTGGAACCAAATATTGACCATTCAAGAGTTTACAACAAAGTTCTATTGTATGTTCTGTATGTTCATGAGAGAAAGAGTCTCAGAGAGAGAGACTATAGAGTCTCAAAGAGATAGAGAGAGAGAGAGAGAGAGAGAGAGAGAGAGAGGAGAGGGGGAGAGATAATTCAGCATTATCATGTTCATCATTTTTTTTTTTTTGAGTCTATAATGAAATCTGACCAGTTGACCATCAGGTGCCCTCTATATTTCTTATATACAAGACCTTATCTGAAATTTAAATCAAAAATAAACAATATCATGTCAGTTGTTTATATTTCGCCGTATAATTTATTTATAAAGATAAAATTTGAAGCCCTCAAGATATTTTGTCTGATTTCTAATTGTTTCTCCAACTTCAAATTCCATGCCCCGATTGTGTCAGATCTTGGCGAATTCTACACCTCTTCAAATATCAAGTTAAAGTCAACTTCATTATATTATAATAATTCAGTCGACTAGAAAAATTGACCAATGAAAAGAAAATAGCCTTTCCACTAATGGACCTGGGTCAAAATACAAACTAGACTGACCAAGAGCAACAGCTATTAGCAGTAAATGGTAAACTGACCCAATGAAAATATATCGCCATGCCACACATGTATATCTGAGTATAAATACCATATTTTGACTCCGGGATATTTTATCAAGAAAAACAGTGGAATGAGATCTTTAAAAATAAAGATAGAAATCTTGACTGACGTCCTTGAAATTGTTATACGAGTTGAATATGGATAGTTTTTACTTTTCTTCACCAAAAAAAAAATCCAAGTAGATCTATTTTAAAAAAGAACAAAAGGAAATCAGATAGACATTCAGCTTATTATAGTCTCATTTTGATAGTATTATGACCCTCAATAGATACAGATTACCCATAATGCTCTCATCTGTCACTCTTTTTAAACCAACATAAAAATGACTGATGACACAAAAGAATTTTAGTTGAACTTTTAGACTGTTTTTTTTCACTAAGTTTTCATCTGAAGTACACAGAGGTTGTTTTTTGTTGATATAAAAGCTCTGGTGTGAGTATTTTTAATTTTCATTTTCAATTATGTTTTTTTTCAACAAATGTGCAACAATGATGCATGGTGCCATAACTGTTTTGTCTCTGATATTGGAAAGTTGTGGGTTTCATCCCTGATCTGGTCTGACCAGTAAGGCTCATGCAGTGACTGTTTATTTTATTATTGTTAAAGGATAAGGGGTATTTTTATGAATCCCTTTCACAAAAAGGGGTAAAGTTAACACTCGCTTATCATATTATTTTATTATTGTTAAAGGCTAAGGGGTATTTTTATGAATCCCTTTCACAAAAAGGGGTAAAGTTAACACTTGCTTATCATAACAGCCAAGTTTGTCAGTTCACTTACCAAATTTGATGGATTCTGCTAGTTGCCTCCACCACCTCGGAATACATTGCCTCAATAAAAGTGAAAGAACTTTGACTAAGACATAAAACAATATTACTCCACTCCACTCCACAGCAAGAACTGAAGACACAAACTGTAGGTTCATTATCACTCTATGCTCTAACCAGGGACCCACAAACACTGTCAATGTCATTTGGCCATGAAAATTAAAAAAAAAAGTAATTTATGCTGGTGGTTTTCAGCAATTTGTGGGGCCCTGGTTTAAATGGATAAATCTAATTAAATCTTCAATTTTGAGTGTATTTGAGAATCTTGGATGATGAAAAGATACCACCTTTAAAGTTTTAAAGTTTTCCTTTAATTTTAATTTTGGTAGGTAAAAACAAGATTTTTAAGATGTTTAGAACTGGTTGACATTTTGTTTTCATTTGGGCAAAAACAATGCAATCAGATTTTAAATTGACAAAACAGGATATGTTTGTAATACGAATGATTTTTTTGTTCATTACATATGGGTGGCAAAGATAAATGATTGTTTCTTGAAAGACAAAAAGGTCAACATGTACGAAAATGACATGACGAGATACGTTTACGTAATTCATTCCGAGAGTTACGCCATCAGATAACTATGTCTTATCTCCCCTTTCGACCGCGATCGTTATCAATTTTATTTTACCGTCTTTTCATGGTTACTTAGTATCTAATTTCTTGTGAAAAATAATTAACAAATTGAAATAGTGAGTCATTTACGTAGATGTGAAGAGAAGGAAAACAGTAAAACGTTTGATTAAACTCACTCAACCGCAGAAAGTATTCAGTTTAAAAGATTTTCTCTAAAGTCGCAAAACCATTTTACTGAGTTTAAAAGCGGTATAAAAGGTGAAGACTATTTTTATAGATTTAGACATAAAAATGATAGTATTTTAATTTTTGAAAATTATCCACAATAAAACCAAATTACCAAGATATTTGTAATTCTGATTCTTTAACAAGCATCCGTTTTCTTCCACAAACGTCCACATAAAGCCGTTAATAGTTTATCATGACCAAGGGATAATTTGCTCGTAAAATGTTATTTGTAGCAGATTAGAATTTTGGATAAAATTCCATTAGCTTGAGTTTTTATATATTTATGACAAACTTAAAATCAAAAAAATAGATAAAAATCAACTTTCTGTTTCCCGTTTGACCTGACCCTGCATGGTTGGCTTGAACGGGTGTTTCAGTTACTGGTTGTCCTTTGTTTAGGCTTTGTTTCTTACCAAATAACGCATTTGCAGGTATTACACTGTACCGAGTGTTTGTTTTACTAGCAAGGTTTCTGTGTACTGAATAGATAGCATACTTACTAGTAAGGTATTTTAATTTTATTTTTTAAAAATTCTTATGTGCATTTTTATTGGGTTTATTTTTTAGCAATACATTTAAAAATATACTTTCGCTACTAAAATGTAGCTTTGCTTTGCTTTGTTAAAGCTACCAAGATAAAAGATATATATATATATATATATATATATATATATATATATATATATATACAGCAAAACCTCCAATTTGTTGCCACCATTTGTTCAGTCAATTTTGAGGTTAAAAAGGGATTTGGTAATAAATTGAGGGGCTTGTTAAAAAAAGGGAGAAAAAAATGGAATTTGGGACTTTAAAATAGTTTGGCATAAATTGAAGTGGCAAAAGTTAAGGAGAGGCATTATAAAAAGGTTTTACTGTTTGGAAACATTTTTGACCAAAAAAAACACCAAAAAACAAACAAACAGTATGCAAGTTTATTATGGTAAGACATGATATGTTTGTTTTTCATAATTGAGCTGTTTCTTCAGACAAACCACAGTAGATATAAATATTTAATTTGACAGGTTTCATCTTCTCTCCGTTTTCTTCACTTGAAGATCTAAGAACCATGTGATCGTGATCTGTGAAAGTTACGCTTACGTATTTCTCACAAATCAAGACATTAGAGCGGTATTAAATATTTATCATTTTACATGAAGTCAAACCTCTTGATGATCAGAGTAAAATATCTCGGTGATCAGAGTAGCTGGTTTTATGTGATAATTAAATATTTAGTATTTTGGAGATTTATTCAATTTTAAGTAATTATAGATCAAATTTAACTTAATAGATAACTGCAAAGATGTTACAGACATGTTAGAATGCTATTAGGCTTTTATCTTTGTATCCCAGTGGTTTTCATAATGATATTATATATGTTTAATGTCATAAATATTTTACTGTTATAACTGCAGAGTAATTTAAGAAATTATTTTATTTTTTCCAATTTGCTGGAAAAAAAGCATTCTGCATGTCATATCTTAAAACATGTTTGGAAAGTTTTTTCAAGAATTTTTATTTTTATTTTGAAATACCGGTACTTGGCTAAGTATTTTTTGTTGCTTTGGTACGGAATTCATCATTGAAGATTTGCAATATTGTCTGAAAGGTGTGAAAAACAGTCACTTATTATGCAGGTGCTCCATTTTCAGTTTGGACATGGTATTTGTGAGTCATTGCTGTACAGGGTTCCAGTGTTTACAATTATTCTGTTCTCTGTTTACTTACTGTTATGCCCAAAGCTTGACATGAGGCCAAGAAAAAAATAATTTGTTTCCATGCCCCTGCCTACCCTAATATTTTTTGGATAAAATTTATTACTAAAGTTTTTCTGCTGTAGTTGTCAAAGTTCCAACAGCTATATTGAGTCAATGCAAAAATTTATTGAAATACTTACCCTAATTTTATGAGAAGTAAAACTGAAAACATAATATTTTTTCTTGGCCTTACGAATTGTAGGTAAATGGGATTAGTAAAAGAGAGTGATAAGATGAGTAATATTGATAAAGTTATGTCATGTTTGAATAAATTATGTCACCTAGCTTAAGTGTACGGTAAACAATCTATTGTTACAAAATTTATTCTTATCTCCAAACTTGAATATTTACCTATTTGCTTCAAAATGAAAATAGTTATTGCAGAATATCATATTTTAGCTGTCAGAAACTCTACACAGATAATTTACATTTACCAATGTTTTTTTGGCTATATTTACTTGGTTCTTTTAGATGTGAAGTAGTTTGACAAAAAAGTCTGATAAAATCATCAAGTTGTTTTAAATTATTGGACATCTATATTTAATTTTTGCAATTTTCATACATTTATTAGAAAGATGTTTAGAAGGTTTTATTATGTTTACTGGTTTCCATGGCAATCATCTTTGAGCAAAATCTTTGAATTCAAACCCTGCATTCACCCTGTACTCTGTATGCCTATACCTAATGGTACCAAGTACATTTCCATACCACCTGGCACTGGTTATATAAAATAGTTTTGTCAGTAAGGGGCCAGGTTTACAGATTGGATTTGTTTGTTTTTGTGAATGCATGGGCATGTCAAAGAAAGGTGTAATTCTGTAAAATTGAGTACTGTGAAAAGTCTTTAGTTTTTAAAATAAATTTCTTTACTAACCAACTGAAGAGAATAGATTTACATGAATATTGTATGGGATATTTGCATTATGATTGTTCACGGTATTGAATTACCCAAATTATCATATTATGTCATTTTAAAACGTTTGAAAAATTTGAATACAGATTTGATTTTTATTTCAAAACCCATTTCAAACTGTTTTTGAATATTGAAAAAAGTTTAGAATTACAATATCTTTGAAAACAACTGTTGCGTTGTGGTAATGCGATATTCAATCTATATACTATCCGATACTTAAATAAACCCATCTACCTCTAAAATACAGTTTTCCCCTTTTTTGACACGGAAAATTTCAAATTTATGTATGAGGGTAAAAACAGTTAACAATGCGCAAAATGAGATAGGTGTTTTGGGGGGTTTTTTAAATTATATATCTGGTGAAAATAAACCAGCATGTGTTGAATGTTAATTGTTGAAAGTGGATATATATGAAAACAAGAACTGATCTATTTGGACAATGCAATTTACGACACCGAAGATACCCGTCTTCAGTTGCCGCATGTCACCTGATCTATTTTACGGGACATGTGATTGTACCCATAAATTACTACTATGTTATTAACACCCTAACCGATAACTTAAATTGCTCTATTTTTTTTCGGATAAAGAGGGGTGTGTTGTCGAGAGTCGATTTTTGGTTACTGTATCATCTTGATCTGACGGAGTGATGACACGTCTGCCTGCACTGTGTCGTTATCTGAGAGTAAAATTTGCACTTCAAAGACGCAATTTTAAATGAAGTCTCTACTGTCAGACTTAATTTAAGTTCAGAACATTTAAAATTGAAGGCTTTTTAAAAATTTATGCAATTGCATCTTCAACACAAAATATTGCAAACCTCAGAAATTTCTGCAACTGCACCATAAAACATAGAATATTTTTTGTCAAAATCCAGTTGCAAGATGAGAGATTTTTGAAGCACCAATTTCCATTTGTTACATATGCAGAATATTTTCTCGATCCATATATTATATCTTTCTTCATGTACATTATTTATTTATTTATTTATTTATTTATATTATTTATTTATTTATTTATTTATTTATTTATCATAATTGAAGAAAAAAAATAGCATCAATGCATGCATGGAAATGTCATAAATTCACTTACAAAGCACATATACCATGTACCGCGGTATACCATATACCGGTAGGTAGTTCAAGCCTCCAATAATCATGTGACCAATCCCATGAATCAACAGGTTTCCTGTGTATCCGTTTTTATAGGATGATAAGACACCTTTGTTAATTTAGGCTGATTTATTTTTGCAGTTAATGTATTTTTCTACCCAAGATTCTCAGCTTGAATTAATAGGAGTATAATAGAGCCTGGTCACTGATTAATTGGTATAAGGAGAGACCATGCTGGGGAATTGACAGCCTTCTGCATTAACTCATTCACTGTTGATCTTTGTAGTAGTAAAGTTCATTTTTATTCCATTTTTGAAAAACTTTGATAAATTTAAATGAACTTAGGAAATAATATCCAGCATGTTAAACTTATATTTCATTATTTGAACGCTTTGTTAAAATGTTTTTTAGGAAGTAGAAATGGTTTGGTCATTTCCGAGAGAGGGTTAATGTGGCGACTATTTTCTGAGATGGTTAATATGTTGGGTTGTACTTTAAGCCACGGACTGGGTATTTGTCCCTGCTGGATACCATGATGGTTTAACAGACCTTGGTGATTTTGTAGCAGGTGCTTGTTTCCTCCTGTTCTTGGATTGGACAATTTATTAAATTTTTGTTTAGTAATACTACAATTTTTCAGTTTTATGTATGAATTCCTTTCTAAAAACCGTCACATTAGGTTTTCATTTTTGATAAATATTGAATACAATACAATATCCATAATTTCACAAATATGGGAGGATTTATCTTACTTCTGATGATTTGGGCATTGGAAAGCTGTCATTGTATTTTAAAATAGATAATACAAAATTATTCAAATACATGTAGTTGTGTGTTTCAGTTTTAGTAACAGTGGAGACTTTTTTATGAATTTTGACACTGGAGGCAAAAGCTTTGGTATTAATTGTGAAGCTAATTAAGTGTGAAATGGATCGGGATATGATAAATAAATAAACCATTTCTGATAACATCAATATTTCAAAATTTAAATACAAAAACATTGATGTGTACATTGACAGAAACTTGAATAAGTCTGACTGTCATTGTCATATTTTTCCTTGTTTCAACAAGTTCAGTTTAGTTCGCACCGAATAATTTCACTTGTTTAAATAAGTTTAATACAGTTCATCGTATTTCAATCTTAAGTGTTATTGACAAATAAAATAGACTGTCATGTGTAAGGAACGTAATTATAATAACAAGGTTTTATTAAAAAACAAAAGATACTAATAACCTATTTGACTATCTTTAAAAATTGTCAATCGATTCACCGTTTTTGGCGCTGGGTTTTTTTTTGTCCGTAAATATCCAGCTTCATAAAAAAAGAATTCAAGTCAAATAACAGTGATGAAACATTATTTTTTTAAAAAAGAGAATTTGAAAAAATACTTTTCACTAGATTTTAAAAAGATTTTTCTTTTCATTTAGAACTATAATAAGTCTTTGTTGGTCGGTATCATGCTGTCACAAGATCCTGTTGTCCTGGTCTTTAATAACTATTTTTTGACACATCGGTCTTTAAAGAAGGATTCACAGTGGATTTCTATTGATTTTTGAAAGCAATATTTTTGACTTCTAAATTGAAGAGTACTTGACTGACACAACGTAAATTTCAACAATATTATTTTCATCCTGCCTCTATTATAAGCTTTCCCTCTATACTATAAGCGATTACTGTTAGCGCGGATTTCTATAAGAATCGGTCTCTCTCTTGCAAATTATTTTTTGTGCTTGTTAAACAGTTTCTATAAAAATATGGTACTTCTTTACACAGAAATTGAATTATATTTGGATTTGAGGACCAGCTTTATTGATTTTAGTTTTAAAGTAAAGATTTTTATTTATTTTTTTACAGGAGTCATCTCTTCTACGTTTATTTTTCAAGTAATTTGTAAACAAACTTCTCAATATAATATTAAGATTTTTTGTGTAACTTTGCAGGACGGACTCCATTCTTAATACACAATTGTTATATGTTATATTAGTTCTATACTATTGTTTGAGACTTGTAAATTCATAAATCCCATTTCAACTCAACTTATTGAAAATCCACCCTGCAGAGCTTTTAAAACATGTATTGGTGTTAAGTTTGCATAAGGATATTTTTCTAATAATTAATTTGATATTATTAAAACCTTGGAATCAATTAAAAACCTGTTACATTTATGTTTGCAAATGTTGATTTCACAGTTTGAAATAAAATCTTTTGAATTTAAATGAATTTTAAGTACTCTACTCAACACTACACAGTGAAATAAATGAGGTGATCTATTTCACTGTTAAATTTCCCGTTTAAATCTTTTGCATGAAGAACTGCAGATTCACTCAATTTAATTTAGTAATACCAAGTACAGATTGGTTTTTTGAAAGGTCCGAAATTTAGTCAAGTCTGCAATAATCTGCAATAATAGTTTTGAGTCCTGTAACTTTTTACTTAGACATGTTATATTTT